>JANVCQ010000005.1:26586514-26597475 GCA_025531925.1 Erythroxylum plowmanianum | reverse complement strand
GCCGAGATATGTTTACACACGCCTAACCCATCCCAAATGACCAATTTACCCTTCCCATCAGTGATGGGATGTTACAGAGATTGTTGGAGTTATGTAAATATAGCACCCTGGAAAGCAAGTGTGTTTACACGTAACTTAATCTTCTCCCAGCTATAGTTTTGTAATGAAAATATTTATTATTAATAAAACAAAAGATTTTGGTTTTATTGGTATAAGCATAATATAACTAGTCATAAGGGAGCCAAGATTCTTTTGTTAATAATACACATGAAGATGTATGGGAAAAATGTGTATTATTATAATCTAAATTAATTGATTCACAGTTGAATAATCAAGTTGGTCGCTTGATTATAGTTTAAACTGCAGTGTTGCAATTTATCTCCATGTAAGTAAAGGAGTTTACTTCAGGAGAATGACGAGTTTCATATCATAATAGTAGTTGACTATCGACAATGGAACTATTAAATGAGTTTAGAATCAAGTATGTTTTTAAGAATAAAGTAGGTCATTACTTTATTCTTAAAACATACATTTTAACATTTGCTTGTTATGGACTACAATCTTGATGAGTGGTGAACTCATATGTGTTTCATTATAATTCTTGATATGATCGAAATGGATTTTTACAAAGTATTAATCCAGTGTCTGCATGTTGGAATTATTAATTAAAACAAATATCAGGGAACATTCACTCAAATAAAGAGTTTCTAGTGATGTCAAAACTTTTAGATGTTTTATATAGATTGGTGATTAAACTGGCTCTAGGAGTTTGATGGACTAGCTAGGTCTAGAAGGAAAAATCAATACAAGGGCAAAACAATAATTTTACCCTTTAGTGTGGCTATAATAAGGTTCATACTAAGGTTTGCAATTAGATATCTTATTTAAAATATGTGTTCTCATAAAATTTAGTAATTCAAGAGTTAACCATTTATCTTTAGTGGAATGACAATTAGTTAATAAGTTATAACTAATTATAATGAGATTATATTAATTATGGGCTTATTGGAGCTTGAATTATCTAAGTCCAATAAGATTCCTTAGTTGGATTCAAGGAAGGCTATCGAGCAAAGTAATAAATATAAATGGAGGTTTTAAAGCCCATAATTGAATGTTAAGCCTGCACTAATTAATGTTTAATTAGAAGCCCAAATGAACATTTATAAATGGGCAAGACTTTGGTTTAATTTGATTAATTAAATTGAAATGAAATTCTTAAAGAAATGGAAGGCGTAATTTCAGTTTTATTATGGCTGAAAGTGCTGTTGCATATTTAGCATTGAATTGCTAAATAAAGATGGTATTTATCATGCTTTACCATAATTAAATGAGGTAATGATCTTACTATTAAATGATTTAATGATTATCTTTTAATGATGGCATGTAATGTAACCTTTTAGCATTCATTTAGTTACAGATGAAAGAGGTGTATTTGATGGATGATCTTCCTTTATTCATCGATAAATTCAAAATTGACATGTCATTTTAGGTTATTGGTCTTTTCATATAACGATCTTAAAACAAATGAGATGAGTCTCATTTAATAGCTTCTTTATGTTTGATTAAAGAATGAAGTGATGCATTTGATGCTCTCCTCTTCTTTCTTTTCATGCATAACCAAAATTGACAAGGTATTAGAGAGGTGTTCTTGCATTTTTGGACTCTCTCTCCTTTCTTGCATATGTTAGCCAAAATTTGCATGAAAGGTGTCTCATCTTTGATTTCTTTCTTCTAAGAAAAATCTCCTCCAAAATTTTCTTCTCCTTTTATACCAAAGGATCTTATTAACCAAGTTATCCAAGAAGAACAAGTGGTATATCAGATTGGTCGAGGATACAATATCAAGAATAGGATATAACAACAAAAAAAGGATACATCACTTAGGAGTGGATATATTGTCGAGGACAGGATAGCACAGCAAGGATTTAAAGCTATAGCGAAGGAGTCAGTAATATAATCTCCATCTTGTTTTTATGATAATCATTTTCCATATACCATATCATGTATGGCTTAGCATGTTGACTTGGTTATCTTGCTTCCGTTATGTTATGATTTCTAAAAAGTTTTGAAATATACCGTTTTAGCCAAATCTTGCATGTTTTATTTTTCGACCCAATAGTTGTGACAATTTAGAGCCACTTCATGCTAAATGATAATGTTGAACATTTCAATGCATATGATGAAGAGTTAGGGGAAAGAGGATCCCTTTGACTCAGTCCTTAGACAACCGTAAAAAATTTTGAGGGACTGTCATTGATCAATATCGAATATGTGGCCTTAGAAATACATTCCTTGATCCAATTGATGAAGATGGCTTGAAAACCAAATGCTTCCATCATCTACCATAAGAAACTCTAATGCCCACTATCAAATGCCTTATAAATGTCAAGTTTAATAGTGCAATTCGGAGGTGAATTCAAGTTAGAATATCCCTGGAGGAGTTGCTGCATAATCAAAATGTTATCTTAAGGACTAATAATAGACATCAAACTTCTAAATAAATAATGGGTAAATTATAAAAATATTTCAAACTTATTTTCACTTTACAATAATGGTGTTAAAATAAACTTTCAATTTATTGTGAAAATAGTCTGACACTAATTTTTTTAATAGCCACGTCAGATCTTTTTATACTTGCCACATGGTTTCCACATATATATTATTTTTTAACTAATAATAATTGTTTTATCAAATCTTAAACAACAAACCTAATTCATTTTCTTTAGGGATGTTTCTCGACTCGATCTGCGGGCTGTTGGCTCATTGTTTGATCCATTACCAAATTGACAACAAATGGGTCGGGCCAACTTCACCCACCTTTATATTTTTTAGTAAATAAAAAATGACATTGTTTTTGACAAAATTAGCTTCGTGACGTGATCACCTTGAGCCAAAATTAGGCCACATTGGGCCAAAATTGACATTCCTAATTTTCGTCTCCATGTATTATTTAACTCTTCTACACATTTCATACTACTTTTAGAGGCCAAGTCTTGGATTAACTGGTAAAGTTGGTCTTTTGTGGCAAAAAGGTCATAAGTTTAAGTTATGGAAATTGTCTCTTTGTAAAAATAGAAAGAGAAGACTACACAAATTATTGTCTCTTTCCAGAATTCTGCAAAAGAGGGGAGCCTTGCGTACTACGCATGTTGATTTTTTGACTTTTTTTAGAAGGCATAGTCAATAAGTCATATAAATTGACTTCTGATTCCAAATCATGATTAGAGCATGAACAACTTAATCCGATCCATGACCCATAATGGACTTCAAGTTGCCAACTACTAACTGTCCATTAGGTTCAATGTCTAAAGAATAATGTCCACAAGTACAAAAAAAATTGTAGATGAAATAATACACCTTTTTGAATTAGAGTTATTTACCATATGATGCCATTAAATTTTTTCGTGTATGGACTGAATATATCGTCGAAGCAATAGAGCAAGTCGTTTTTATTGAAAATTAGTACTTCCTTATAATTGCAAGTTACTTGCCCCCAGACAACATCATAATTCTTAACTTACATGTACTATCTTTAATTTTTACTCAGTTAATCAGTGTAAACAATACTCAAATTTTAGAATGCTTTAATATAAAAACTTTAAGTATATTCCAAATATACATCAATTTGAGTTGAAGAGAGTAAAATCAACCTTAAGTATATTTGAAATATACATCAATTTTAGTTGAATGAGTAAAATAAGTTTCATGTAAAAAGTTTTGCCTATAAAAACCTCAAAATTTTAAGAACTTCAAGTATAAGTTAAACCTTTAAAACTAAGTTTATACTTTATAATTCTTTTAGTTAAATATTAATTTTATCAGCTAGATCTAGTGAATTGAATTTGGGTTTGATAATAGAATTCACGATGCTAGCAATTATATTATTTTTAATTATAATATCTTTAATTTTATTTTCCATTCACTTGTATATTGACATTATAAAATTTTATTCCATATTAGAACAGACCTTTAAGAAGTAGATAATTTACAATAATGAAAATGTTCAAAATCCATTAACAATATTTTGAATAAAAATGATATCTTACTATAGTATAAATGGTTAATTACAAAAAAAATCTTGAACTTTTTTCAATTTTGCAATTATAGGTTAAACTTCAAAAAGTGGTAATAAAATGCCCAAATTTTTATTTTTTCAATTTTGCTGACGTGGTAGTTCCACGTGACTAATAGCCCTAATTAATAAGACACGCCAGTCTTAATTAACATAAGTGACTTAGATTCACAAAATGACGTCGTTTTGTGATCAAACTTTGAGCGTTAGACACTAATTAAACTATGTCTTAATTATAGATGACATCATTTCACGATAAAAATAAAATGATGTCGTTACATGAAACAATGTCGTTTCATGATAAAACTTTGAACATAAGACACTAATTAGACTATGTCTTAATTATAGGTGCTTGATTATGTAAATATTAGGTTTGATTTTCTTGTTTTAGTTGAACTGGAGGCCATTAAATGTAATAGCCGGTTTCCAAACCTACTAAGGGATTAGAGTATTAGATGACTTAGTCACATGAATTACATTGTATTATAATGAATTTGGAGTAATCAGGATATGATTTTTATGATTTCATTCACATGCATAGTATGAGCATATATACATGAAATTTGATTTAGAAAAATTACACTCAAATGACATATTTTGGGGTATGAAAGTTTCTAAATAATTATAGCATGATTGTGCATTTCTAATGTCCTGTATTTTGATTTACCAATAAAAAGAATTGATTGATTACAATTACTAATTTGGAGTTTATTATTACAATTGGAAGATTGATGGATTAAAGTGTACATTTAGACTAGGAAAAATTTCAAGTAACAAGATAAGTTGACATGTAGAAATTTAGGATGACTAAGCATATAATTGAGTGACATATGGTAGTATATTTAAGTGGCAAATGGCCTAGGAACTAAGTGACATATGGCTGGCAAAAGAGAGGACATGTAGCTAGTCTAGACACATGAAAAATGTCTTTAAACTCATCCTACACTCATACCACACGACACACATATGTCAGAGTCTCTTTGTAACATACTACTATCATAAAGTATATACCCGAACATCTAAGGATATTCAAGTACATATCTTATGATAATGGTATGTTAGAGTAAAAACAAATCAAATTTACAAATGGCATCAAATAACTTAATTAAAAGTCATGAAAATTAAAAACCTTTCATAGCATTCATTCACAAAAGCTTACACTGTATTTTTACAGACTTTATACAAATTCTAGATAGAAAATACAAAATATAATTTACAACTCTTCTAATGTCAGCTGACAGACTTTTGAGCCATAACTAGTCCAAAATGTTCCTCTAATCCATATTAAGATACTAGGTCACCCGTTTCCTACCTAAAAAGTCATGTTGCAAGTTTATGAGTTTTGTGAACTCAATGAGTGAACCATCATTGATGATTTTACCCAGGTCACATACACAAATAACATATTTCACAAATATTCATTTGAACATCTAAATTCCAGATACTTACATTAACATGGCATAACATATATTCACACAGTTCATATAGTCAAATAGTTTTTATCGATTTATCATTCAATGAATTTCAATCATATATGTATGTTATATTTATGAGACTCACATTCGTTCTTATTGTTGTGATCGAGTACCTATGACATACTTATATAAATACTAGCCCATAAGGCTTAGTCAGAACAGAATCACAAAACATAGCTTTATATATAGAATTAGAAATCATAGAGCAAAGCTCTACATGCAAGCACTTTCATACTTGCTACTCCAATCACAATGCCTTTATTTGAGTATTTATTTTATGAAATGCATGAAATATAGAATATGTCATGTACAACAGTCACATACGATGTATAATCAGAAATCTCATAGTCATTGGACCTAAATTCGACATTCAAATTACGTTGAGAATTCAAATATCATTCAAAATTCAAATACATATAGAACATTTCCAATACATTCCCAAATATTAAACTCCTTGGATTTTAAGTCCAGAATCCATAAATAAATCACAAACATTTAATATTTAGAAATTAAACAAATACAATCAATCTTAGGAAAATTATCTATGTTAACACACAGTATGCTCCAGTATGCTATTGCCTGGATGGTTCGGCAATGTTTGACTATCGTCTAAAATGTTCCTCTATATCATACAAAACACATTTACAAATATTACACTTTTGCACAAATGTATAAATATTTCCTGATGCACATCTATGTATATAAAAAATGTACAATGTATGTTCAATGACAAATCTGGATATCTTATTGAATTCTTATCACCAAATCACTCAAATTAATTTACAACTGTGTAGTCCAAATTAATTTAGTCACATGTGTGAGAACTTAACTCATGCCCATGGATGTCCAAATATCATGGGTGTGAGATCTTAACTCATACCCTTGTATATCAAGTAACCCCTTTCAGATTTTACTAACAACATGCTTTTGGGTCAACTTGCATCATCATTATGAAAACATAAATGACACAATTAGGCAATACTTTCTTCCATACAATTGTTTTCCAATTTCTTAACTTTCTAATGATATAAAGATCATTAAATTTAATTCAGTATTTCCATAGTCATACTCAATTTATTTTGGACTATTCTTAAAACATAACTGTGCTGTATATTCAAATTCAAGTTAAATTTTTTAGTTTTTAATGATAGAATTAAAATTTGATCTCTTTAAAAAATTTGTACCTATGGCTCTAAATTAAGAATCATTCAGTTTTGAAACCTACAAATCAATATATTCTTAAAATACCGATGTATGTTCAGTAAAATCATTCCAGTTATCATACTTCAACAAAGTTAACATTTTCATCTTAATTTAATCAATGAATCCATTTCAAATGGCTATCATTTTCTGTGGAGATGAAGATCAATTTCTTATGAATCTATTGGTTTAAGAATCAGGTCATTTAGACATCGGTTGAAGAAGTTATAGCAAAAATACCAAAGGATGTTCAAAACAATTCCAGAAAAACAATTGGAAGTCACGATCGTGCATTTGCATGATCGTGAGTTTCACGTTTGGGTCGCAATCGTGCATCTGTACGATTGGGAGATCACCAACTCACCTACAAAGTTAAGCATGATCATTAGATCACATCTTGAGTCGCGATTGCGACTTTAGACATACAAAAATAGTTCATTTCTTTCCCTCATCTCTTAATCGCCACTATTAATAGCGAGGTCACGATCGTGCTCCTCCTTTTCTTCACTGATTATTTCTCTTCTTCTTCTCCTTCCGTTTTTCTTTCATTTCAGATTTGCACACTTACAAATCATCTAGTATGCATTTTTGTAGCCAATATAAACTCTAAACAAAATTCGATTCAAGTTTACCATCCAAATATCAAAAATCTGAAACTTCTTCTGTCTACTATAATATTCCAAATTATTAATCTTCTTCATCAATTACACTTAAAAAACTTAAACAATTATATTAACTAAATTTTTAACTCATCAGCACAAAAAATTCAAAAACTCCATATTAATCACAAACATAAATTCCCATTCTCATATATGCAAATTCCAACTTCTACATTTAGTTTCCTTTTCTACCTCCATCTGATGCATTATTCCACATTTCTACTCTTTCATTTCATCCAAGCAACTTATCAATTCATTAACTCTATATTACAACTTCACCATATCTTCATTTAAATTCATTAGACTCATTTAAAAATCATTTCCCCAAATTCATGAATGAATAGTAAAATCACCATATTTGGATTTCTCTAAGCCAAAATAGAGTATTTATTTCTACATCAACTTTCCAACACTTTTTCATATTCAAAACAGAACCTATTTCATATTCCTATTTCACAAATCATTCATCTAATTCATTCATCACCAAACTACACTACTTAAACACTCATGAATAAATTCATTTGCAAAATCAACAATAGTAAACATCATCAAATTCACTTACTTGATCAAGTAATTAATTCCAGCAATAAGAGGAAATCAAGTGTACAGAAAACATCATAATTTGTTATTCGGAGCTGAGTGTTTCTTCACAGTGGAGAATAATAGCTATAGTAAATTCTCGTTACTCAAAACAACAGAGTACGTGTATGCCTTGCATGTCTTTCACAAAATCCAATTGTCACTAACTTATTCAGTCTACATGTCACAATATAAGTGATCCATTATTTCTAGTCCAAAAATACTCCAAATTCCAAAAATTTCCTAAAATTCACAAATTTTTTTGAAATAGTTATAATATGCTCCAAATAAATCTTCACCATAAATAATTCACAATTCACATCTTAATCACATTTATAACTCAATTAAACCCGAAAAATCTCAATGAATGCATGTACAATCATATTCATGTGCAATAATCAAAATTCTCATGTATATACAAAAATGTGCAAAGCATGATATGTATTTACTTGTTTCTCATTAATTTCTCATAATTTACTATTCTCGCCTTAGCATGAGTAACAGGATGTTACACTCGTAACTTGTTGTTTTCTATTGAAACTCTCTCCTTCTTCTTCCTTTCACTATTGAAACTTACTTCTCCCTCACTCTCTATGTTTTTGCCTAAATTTGGTTCAATTGCCACTCTAAATCCATGCAAAAATCCTTTATAAAGATAGTTATAGAAGCAGAACATTGTTGTTATCTTTTCGTCTTTGCTAAAACCATTCTACTCCCACCTTGCTCTTAAGATGATCTTGCATGCAAGTGAGGCAAAGCAGGCTTCATACATTGAGGTAGCATTTGAGCTTAACAAGTAAGTGAAATACTAAACTATTGTGGCATGTGTTAGTAGAATTTTTTGATCAATAATTAGGGATGGATTGAATGTAATGCTGATGTTGAAGTTTTGCTGGAAAATGATGGATGAATTAGTTACTTTTCTATTTTGTTTTTGGATGCAAGAAAGTAGTAGTTTATAGGCTGTTATATGGATGATCTAATTTGGGATTTGAAGTATGATTGATGAAGAATTCATGCTAAAGATAGGTGTTATTGAAGTGTTTTCAAATTTGGAAAAGTTAGGACTACATAATCTCGGTGTCTACAGCAGATATGGGATAGTAAATTAGGTTGATAGGCATTTAGTCACAACAAAAACACAAATTAAAATGGAAACATATAGGCATTTTCATATGCATCCCTATATGTATCAAATGATTGAGTTGAAATGTATTAGTGAATTGTTTTGAAATATTAAATTACGTTTGACGTTAATGGATGATGTGTTGTGATATGCAACGCTAGTTTATATGAAATGCTTATGAAAGTATGATATACTTATTTTTGTGATCTGACTCGAGTGAATACATTGATGATGGTTCACTCACTGAGTTCACAAGCTCATCAAAATTGCAACATTGTTTTTTCATGTTCAAGGGAGTTCTAGCTACTAAGGTGATATAATAGAAGTCTAGAACTTACATTTTAGGGATAAGAATAACTCAAAGGTCTGATCAGCTAAATCTGAGAAGTATAGTTAGAGTCTTATGTACTAGCATCCCTTTTTATGTTATATTTTTGAAACTGAGATTGAACTCAAACAAACATTCTATAATGTATATAGGGATTGTGAATTGTAATGACATAAGATTTTTATGTTTGTGATTGAAGTGGGAAGAATTGAACATTTAGAATGCTTATGATATGTTTGATCCCTTTAATGAGCTAGTTTGATTTTCCTAATGTACCATTTTCATAGAGAATGTTTTTGAATATCCTCTTATATGTTCAGGCATATGCTCTATAGGAGTGGTAAGTTACACTTTTTGGTATCAAAGTATGGTTTGGCATCCTTAGGGACATATATGAGCAGTTAAACATGGCATATAGAAAGAGACATATATAGTGATCATTATTATTGTTTGTTATAGGTCATCTGCTATAGGAGACCATATTATAGAATCAGTTGATCTTGAGTCAATAGGAGACAATAGAGAGTCCCTTATATCCCAATCTGAACAAATGCCTCAGAGAGTTTCTGGGAGGAGAGGAAAGACGTATGGTAAACTTAGTAACTATAGGGCTGTGGACTTCTATGAAAGTACAGACCCTGCTGAGGTAGTGGGTTGGCTGGAGAGAACATAAAGAGTATTTTATCAAATGGACTGTGAGTTTAATGAGAGATTTGACTGCACCATCTTATTACTTCAAAGTCTAACCTAGTAGTGGTGGAAGACAGTTCTAGGTAATTCTGCCCGACCTTACAGACTGACAAGGGGGAATTCCTGAAGGTCTTTAAGGGTAATTATATGCCGAAGATTTATTTAGATAGGAAGATGAAGGAATTCCTCAATCTAAAATAGGGAAAAATCATAATAGCTGAGTATGACGTATAGTTCAATGAACAATTGGGGTATGCTATTACTCTGATCCCAGCTGAGGGAGACAAATGTAGGCAGTTTAAGGATGGATTGAATATGGAGACCAGGAGGAGGTTGGCCACTACAAATCCAAATAGTTTACTGAGTTACAACTTGCTTCGATTTGAATTTAGCAGTTACTGAAGGATGAAGGAGAGTATAGACAAGAGTTCAGGTCTAAGAGGCATGGTGAGTTTTAAGCTAACTCTGGTAGAAAATTTAGCAAACGTAATAATAGATCATTGCGATCATAGTCGAGATCGAGGCAGTTAAGATTTAGATCTAAAGGCGGTTCTTTCAATCTGGTGGTAGTAGAGTTCAGGCATCTAGAGGATAGACTTATGGTAAACAAACACAATGTAACACCCCACTCCCGCATGATCCGAACCCGACATCCATGGTGATATTCGAGTTCGTGCCCCGTGAGGGTGACGTGCTACAACACTTAGTCAAAAACTCAGCGTAACTTTTTTTGAAAGCACAACCACACACCATATGGGAGTCAATTAACATATACAATCAATAGTAATTACAATGACCACGTGGGCCCTTTCATATATACAAATCAATTAGT
>JANVCQ010000005.1:26570734-26586414 GCA_025531925.1 Erythroxylum plowmanianum | reverse complement strand
ATCTTCCCAAAATGCCCTCACACATTTTTATCCTTTCATTTCCCTTATACCATATTCAATTCAAATAAATCCCAATTTAATTCAAACTAAACCATAATCACACAATTAACACAAAATTCATATTTAATAACATCAATTAGAAAAATTTGGGGTCTAACAATACCGGTAGAGGACGTTCGCGCACTACAGCGTCTACAAATCTGAAAAAGAAACAAATGCCAATCCACATCAAGAGGTAATTTCGTACAGTTTGTTTTCAATCATACTTTTTGCTGTGTAGTATGGTCCATTCTATTGCGTATTGTGAATATCATGGCCATAGGTGATCCAACACTAAGTATGTGAAATTTTGAAGAATTGAAGAAGAATGGCTATGCACAATCATGGCCCTTAATAAACAACTGTGGCCCTCAATGCATGATCGTGGCAAGGTCCCCTATGATCATGGGCCTAGTTCTGGATTGATAATTTCTATTTTTTGTACATGTTAAACCAATTGAGAAAAAGTTACTTGGTGTATTTGGTTTTGATTAAGGATTTGAAAGAATCTAGATTGTTGCTTTAATAATTGGTTAAGACCATGATAAGTTTAAGTTAATTGATGTCATAACTTAAAGAATGTACTATTTTGGTATCAATGTAAACAAATCTAGAAATTATGATGCGGTGAAGGAATAAAGTATTCTCATGAATGCAAATATGATCTGAAGGATATGAGTAATGTATATTCATGAATGAATGAGTATTGAAGAACACGAGGTAATTGTGAATGAGAATTGGGTAATTGTATGAATATATATATTACTGGAAAAGTTTGGTGAATGTATGACTAATGAATTTGGAGTAAATCAAGCTTACTTAAGGTATAAACCTGATTGCAAACTATATGTATAGAAGTTATACTATTTGAATGGTCAAGATATTTGTATAAGAATACATACTCGAAAAATCAATTGAGCATGCATTGAAACATGACACATATACATGTGCATAATTGTATATTCATATGATTAAACAAATTAGTGATTTGTAAACTATTTGTGTAATGCATGATGATAGACACACAAGGTGATCGTCAACATCCAGATATTGCCAGAATATTGAGGCAATAGCTTTTTTGGAGCCTATTGTGAATTAACTTAGATATGTAAACTGCTTTATATGTGCTTCTATATGTAAAGTCATTTATATGTGCTTCTATATGAATTCTATGTTAATATGGAATGTGTGTACAACTGATTAATAAATGTCAGACTTAGATCTAAGGAGTTTGATATATATGGCATGAGTACACAAAAATGAAAGGAAATGAAAACATAGCATATGAAATGATGTATCACATTAAAATGCATGATCAGATAAAGGAGTTGTGACCAGAGTAATCGACATGGGAAAAGAGTTTTAGGCTCAAGATTATGAAAAAGAGCCTTAGGCTTAGATGACATGGACCTAATATCCATAATGGATATGGGCCAAAAATGATCTTGGTGTCCACAATGGATATTGGACAATAAATTGGGTTGATAGGCATTTAGTCACAATAAAAAAAATGAAAATGGAAACATATGGGCATTTGCATTTACATCCCTATATGTATCAAATGATTCAATTGAAATGTATTATTAAATTGTTTTGAAATAGTGAATTATAGTTGAAGTTAATGGATGATGTGTTTGATATGCAATGCTAGTTTACATGGTATGCTTGTGGAAGTATGATAAACTTTGTTATACTTGTTTTTGTGAATTGACTTGAGTGAATAAATCGATGATGCTTTCCTCACTAAGTTCACAAACTCATTAAAATTACAACATTATTTTTGAAGTTCAAGGGAGTTCTGACTACTAAGGTGATATAGTGGAAGTCTACTACTTGCATTTTGAGGATAAGAATAGCTCAAAGGTCTAATCAGCTGAATCTAAGAAGTATAGTTACAGTCTTGTGTATTGGCATCCCATTTCATATTATATTTTTGGTACTGAGATTAAACTCAGACAAATGTTGTGTAATGTATATGGGGATTGTTAATTGTAATCACATCTAACTTTTATGTTTATGAATGAAAAGGGAAGAATTGAACATTTAGAATGCCTATGATATGTTTGATGCCTTTAATTAGCTAGTTTGATTGTCCTAATATTCCATTTTCATAGAGTATGTTTTTGAATATCCTCTAGTGTGTTTGAGCATATGCTCTATGGGAGTGGTTTGTTACATTAAATGTCTAACTAAAGGACCAATTAATGGGGACAATGTCGTAAGAGACCACAATGCGACCATCACTTATGGTGACCTTAAATCATAGGTTTTGTCCATTAAGTTTGGAGTTATTTTGCTAGTTTTGAACCCAATTTCTAGACATGGGTTGCTAATCTATTTTTCACCCTTGCATAAACATCACCAGCGCCTCCAATATTGGTGATCAATACCAGGTTGAAGTAAAAGTGGCTACTGATTGTCAATCTTATTCCTCTAAGTACAATAGGGAGAAAAACCTTGACGATGCAATTTTCAAAGTTTTTTTTCCTGTTAAAAAATGAAATCCAACTAATAAGTGAATACCTTCTATAAAAAACTAAGGCAATTCCTACTCTGTATTAGGCAATTTATTTAAAAACAGGTTGAGAAAGATGAAAATGTTGTTAGGGAAGGTTGCTACCAACCCCTAGCATTGCTAGGTAGGGCATGGATAGAAATTGATGGCAATGACCAGAATTAAACTAGGGAGACACCACTTTTGATCATTAATGTATCTAATTTTGAAATAAGCACCACAATTTAAGCCATTGTTCAATAAAATTGTGCTTACAGCTACAGTGTTTGTCCCATATCCTTGACTATGTAGGTTATCGTATTTGCGCTCCTTTTACATAAATTACAAACATGTACATAATAAGATTAAAAAAAATGGTTTCAATGTGTCCAAAAGAGTGGAAAAAGTGTGTGAAAATTAAGTTAAGGGATTAAACAACAGCTGTAGAATAGAGAAAGAATGGTGTTTTCTTTTGGGAGGAGGGATTAACAGATTTAGGGATTTAATCTTGTTGAAATGAAGTCATTTTAGTTTTATCATGAAATGTCTTTGCTTTAATTTTATCATGAAATGACGTATTTCATTAATCCAAGTCACTTATATTAATTAAGGCTAATGTGTATTATTAATTAGGGTTCTTGGACACGGGACACTATCACGTCAGTAAAGATAACGGAGGCACTAACTTCAGGCTAGAATTAAAAAAATTGAAAGTTTGGGCATTTTATTAACTCCTTCTAAAATTGGGGCTATAATTGCTAAATTGACAAAAGTCTCAATCTGGCAATTAACCCTAATATAAATTTGGTTTAATAATTATGTTTTCTTTTATAAAACAACAAAGAAATTTAAATTTTAGGTTTTGCTATCTCGTAAAATACAAGTTTGTTCTCCCAATGGGACATGATCAAGTTCTACTCTAAACATGTTAATAAAGTTAAACAATAACAATTGCTATTGGAGTTATGGTTAATAACCTAATAAACAAGCAATTATAATAATAGTGCAACTCTAAATACATAATGGTTCAAGAAATTGAGTAACGTCCTGGCTAATTCGTAATAGTAAATATTAGTATCGGAATGACTTCAACTTTTAATCTAATAATGAATTGGGAAATGGAGTAAAGCTTATGATGATTCATGAAAGTGCTAAATACTAATGATGTTAGTGAATTTCCATTTGGTGGACAAAAATTTAATTATGGAAATTTTCAGTTTTCAACTACTTATCAATTAAGTTACATAATTTTGATCCGGATTAAGATAATAAAGTTTCCCATTAAATGTTCTAATATTAATAGGCCAAATTCTAGGAGAAAATAGACACTAATTAGTATGGAACGGACCCATATCAGGCCTATGAAGGGAAAGCGTGATATAGAAGTTATATAAAGAGGTTCAGGTCTCCTACAGTTGCTCAATTCATTCGTGAGCATTAGGATTCTTTAACTCATTAGGAGAGCTTATGTTTTGAGAAAATTGCAAATAGACATTGACCACATCCTAGTGATGAGTTCTCATGAAGGTCCCAGTTGATTGGAGCTTGTTTTGGCCTTAAAAAGCACCTTCAAATGTGTGATGGAACTGAAAATAGGTATTTTTCCATTTACATCGTTTATTTCCCTTTCACTTGTGATCCAAGACGCGCACTAAGACTTTTGTTATATGTTACACGTGGTATTAGACCAATTACATGATCGGGTGGCTA
Organism: Erythroxylum plowmanianum; assembly: GCA_025531925.1. Lineage (NCBI taxonomy): Eukaryota > Viridiplantae > Streptophyta > Magnoliopsida > Malpighiales > Erythroxylaceae > Erythroxylum > Erythroxylum plowmanianum. The sequence continues at coordinate 26,582,171 of JANVCQ010000005.1, read as the reverse complement.
AAAATAAAAATTTTTAGTTTTTATCCATAAAGGTTTTGGAGGTTTTCGATCTATTTTTCAATTTTTTGCTCGTATGGATGCGTGAAAGTGGGCTACATAAGTGGCATAAAAAAGTGGGTTAAAAATAAGACATAAAGTACAAAATATCGATTTGAAACACGTTAAAAATTACCACAGACATCACAAGCGATGGAGACCATTAGGCATGTGTGGTACACACGTTCGACGAGTGAACAGTGGTCAAGGCATACATGATGAGCTAGCACCTGTGCTATGCACCAATCAAATGGTTAAACATAGAACGCCACATTCAGGATGCATTGAGATAGATGCATGCATCACATGCCCCTGTTACCTATCTCGAGGCCTGGTGCACGGGTGAGGATGTGTGTCTAGGGCGTATGATGCACGCACCAAATAAGATAAGTGCATCTACCCATATGGTGCATGCTCCATATGCGTCGCATAGTGGTTCAACATGTTAGTGTGCTTGGGGTGTGTGTAGCACACACGTCCACCTTTAATGTCATAGTGACATTGCAATGTGACATGCTGATGTTAGCCACTGAAAAAACAAGGAAAAATTTTCAAATTTCCCATAAGGGTGCCTCAAGACTTTTTGGATTAGTTTCTGAATTGGGTGAATTTTTAAAGTGATTTTTAAAATTTTTAAATTAATTACATTGGTAATTTCACTCTTGAAAAAAATTTAGACATTCTAAAGTTTTTTTAAGTGAATTTTCATGCAACAAACTTGCCATGAGTAAGATACATGAGGTTCTCATGTTTCGGGTGATCAGTTCAGTGTTTGGTGATGCACAATATTCTCTTTGATGAGATTTTTTTGCTACAAATGTCTCACATAAATTTTTTAGAGAATTTCTTCAGAAGCATGTGATAATTAGATTGTGCATTCAGGTTTAACATTTAATGTGATATGTTGTCACATATTGTATGCCCATACAGAGTATGAGGACAATATAAGGATGTATCCCTTGTGTTTATGGTCTTTTTGAGTACTGATGAGATTGCAATCATCACAGTGGCCTTTCAAGTTAGTAGTTAAATCGTTCCACTTACATGTTTGAGGATGTCTCTGGTCTCATGTTTGGTTATTCTGCCCATAAGCTTTGGCCTTGCTTGGGATTTTGGGGTGCACATAAAGGCATAAGATAAAGGAAAATCATTACTTGAATGATCTATTTACCCATAGGTGGTAGTGACATGAGAGTTGATGGTATATACTCTGATCACCTTTATGTGGAGGTTTGATTGTATGTATTATATATTCAGCCATATGTATAATTGGATTCTTAATAAGGATACTATTTTAAGGCTTTAAGTATTGTAGTTATCTTATATTTGTGCTAATTTTTTACGTTATCTTTTTGTAGTCACCATTTCGGTCAAAAACAATAGCGTAACAATTGAAACCCTTACTAATTTCAATTGCAAGGAGTAGAAGAAGGATATAGAGTTTGCTTTGAAGATGGCAGATATCAACATTTCCATGTTGATTGATAAATCATCTTTGCTCATGTCTGTCAGCTTGGAAACTGAGAAAGCATCTTTTACTACTTGGGAGCGATTAAATAGGATGTGTTATCTGACCATCAAGATGTTGATTCCGTATCATCTGCTGAGTGGACTACCAAACACTAACATAGCAAAAAAGTTTTGGATAAAGTGTCCCTGAGGTATGAGGTCTCTTCCAATGCCATGATCAATACCTTATGTAAAGAATTATTCTCCATAAGGTATACTGGGGAAGGGGGAGTAAGGGACTATATCACATGGATGGTTCATTTCTTGAGTAAGTTGAAGGCACTAAATCTTCCTATTCCTGATGGATTGATAATACATCAAGCTCTAAATACACTCCTGCTAGAGTCTGGTATGCTAATCACTTCATACAATTCATAGAATGAGGATTAGGATATCAATGCCTTGATTTCCCGAAGTGTTGCTGAAGAGGAGAAACTAAAGAGTAATCCTCATACGACTTTGTATACAACAAAAGGAAAGGGAAAAGCCAAGCCTCAGAGGTTCAAGGGTAAGAAAAACAAACTCTTTCCACATTTGTATACCAGTCAGCCTAGTGTTGTTGTGAAGGGTCCATAAGAGTTCAAGAACATTAGATGCTTCTTTTATAAGAAGAAGGGGCATAGAAAATCTGACTGCTAGAAATATATAGTCTAGAAAGTTAAATAGGGTCTGTCAAGTAACTCCTTGACTGTAATGATTTATGAGTCCAATATTGTGATAGCCATATCTAGTTCTTGATGGCTAGATAATAGAGCATCTAATCATGTTGATTCTACGATGTAATAGTTCAGATCCTGGAGAAGGCTGGCCAAAGGGGAGGAGAAACTGATAGTCAACAATAATGAAGAAGTAGATGTTTTATATGTAGGGGATTTATGTTTTAAGCTCGATATGAGGTTTATACTTGTATTACAAGACATATTTTATAGACCATCTTCTAGACGAAATGTGATCTCAGTGTCAGTATTAGACAAAGAAGGTTAGTGTTTTGTAACTGAAAATTCAGCTGTAAATATTTCTTTCAGTATAAATATATTGGAACTGCCTTCTTGTCATATGGTTTACATCAAATCTGTCTTACCCCACATGAAATGTATGCTTCTTCATATATTGCTAAACCTATTACTCGCAAGAGACCTTTGATAAAGGAAATGTCATACTTGTTGTGGCGTAAATATTTAGGGCACAATTCCAAAGATAGGGTTAAAAGATTGATAAAGGAAAACATTCTTCCAACTATAGATTATGACAATTGGAAACATGTTTTGACTACTGCAGAGGTTAGTTGACCAAGATAAAGAAACAAAGGTTAGTGGACCCTATACAGCTGCACTATGCAATTCTAGATATTTTCTAACATTCATTGATGATTATTCCTGCTATGGTTATGTGACTTAAAGAAAAGTATGAAGTTTTTGATAAATTCAAGTTCTTTAAGACTGAGGTTGAATACTAATTGGAAAAATCCATCAAGATTGTAAGATCTGACCGTGGAGGAGAGTATTATGGCAGACATGGAGGTTTAGGACAAGAAAGGGGTTTGTTTGCCAATGTTGAATCGGTTCAATAGTGACTTAGTTCACTATGCCAGGTAGTCCTGAGAAAAATGGTGTGGTCGAAAGGCATACTTAGATCCTAAAGGACTTGATAGGTAGGACTAACTTACCTGATTACCTTTAGGGTAAAGCTATTAAGATGGCTTTGTATATACTGAACATAGCTCCAAGTAAGTCAATGCCTAAGATGCCTTTTTGAAATCTGGAAAGGGTGGAAGCCCAATCTTCCCATATTCGTATATGGAGCTACCTTACTAAGGTACATTTGCATAATCCCCATGAAAACAAATTGCGAGCTCATTCAACTTGTTACTGTAGATTAGGAGGGGATAGAATTGTGGAATCACAAATAACAAAGTTTTTGGAATATGATATCTATAAAGAGGGTGAGCCATCTCTCAGATGGTGGTGGGACAGATATGGCAACTATATCATATTGATCTGATGTTTGATGTGCATAAGCATATGGTTCGTTAGTGTAGTATCTAAAGTGTCGATTTCATGAGGAGAGATAATCTAATTCTAAAATTTAAGACAAAACAAATCACAAAAATCAACAAGTAATAAAATTAAAACAAGAATCCAATTCCATCAATCAAATCAAATCAAGAATCAATCATGAAAATGTTAATAATTCAATAATTGCAACACACACCCAAGAATCAACCTATGGAATTTAACAATTGAGAGAAAGGGAATTTTATCCCTCCTTAATGCAAACCTAATTGATTATAAATTACCAAATTGTTGGCTCTAGACGATCCTAGGATGTATTACTCTCTCTCGAGCTATAACTATTGACCTAAATTATAAACAGTAATTAGATTATCGAAGTTACAATCTCTCAATTAACAACCTATCCAAAACCCTAATTAATTTTGAAGTTGTTTAATAAACTATCAGAAACCTATTCAAAATCTATCTTCATATAATTTACTGATTTGATTTCATTCTTGTTCTATTAAATCACCTAATTCTCGTTAGCTAAATTTATTTTTTTTTATTTCATTCACCGTCTCAGTTTATTATCAAATTATACATGTCCAGAATTAAACCACCAACAAATCCAATAACAAATAAATAACCAAATTTCATTAATTCAAAGATAAAACTCCAAAGGTGACTTTAGAACATCTCAACATTTAAAATCATATTGTCAAAATGTTATTTCCAAATCTATACAATAATAAAAATGAAAAATAAATAGGAAATACGTTCTGAAAGGATGATGGGAGGTAGTGACGTTGGGAAACTCCTCATCTAGGAAGTACGTCAAGTCAACTTCTTCTCCACTTCTCTGTTCCTTCTTTCTTTCTCAATCCCTCAATGAATTCTCTCTAAGGTTTCTTCAAGTTGGCTGATGTTAAAAGCCCCCTTTACCTCTTTGTCTTGTTCTTTAAATAGTCTCTTATGTTTTGGGTAACCCTAGGGCTTTCTTAGTGTTTGAAAGGTCCAAAAAATCTCTCAAAACATGAAGTTCATAAGTTTCTACGCATTTGCCTGATGCAACCCAAGAATATAGCCCTGCACGATCGTGGCCATGGGCCATTGTTTTGGCCCAAATGTCTTCTAGAACTACTCTGCTCTTCAATATTAACCCTAAAATAATGGCAAATGCATCAAGGTACCTCAAAAACATAATATTTAAGCTCAAAAGTTTGTACTAACCCATAAAATACTTAAAAACATAAATAATTAACAAACTAACACAATTTTAATCTAAACATATACTAAATGATCGGATTAATGGATAAATATATATCAAACTATGCTTTAAAACATGATGCAATTTACACTTGTCACATATTTGTTACTCACACAATCAAATCATGTGGATCAAGGTTTGATTTCCATTCTTGTATGAAAACAAGGACCCATACCTGAACAGACATATGTTCCTGGGGTACAAGAACTAATACAGTTGCAAAGATCTACAACGATGAGACGAGTTGCTATTTCATCTGATTACATAGTCTATTTGGGTAAACAAGACTATGATATTGGACATGTTGTGGATATAGTAACTTTTATAGAAGCTATTTCTAGACCCTATGTGGATATGTGGTGGGATATAATGAAGGATGAAATGTAGTCCATAAAGCATAACAAGGTATAGGAGCTGGTTGATTTACCTCAACATTACAAACCTGCTAGTTGTAAATGGTTATTTAAGACTAAAAAGGATACTCATAGTAAATTTAAGTTGTTCAAGGCTCGGTTTGTTACTAGAGGGTTCAATTAGAGAGAGGGGGTTGACTTAATTATTACCTCATGTCCTTTAAGGATGCATTCAGAGTGATTATGATAATAGTAGCTTATTATAATATAAAGCTACATTAAATGGATGTCATGACTAATTTCCTGAATGAGGACTATTATAAAGAGGTCTATGTTGATCAATCTGAAGGATTCTAGGATCAAGGAGAGACTGAAAAGTTTGCAAGTTGAGAAAATCAATATATTTGGTATTTAAAGTTTGATAAGGTTTTAACCTCTTTCAACTTCGTGGAAAACAAAGTTGAGAGATGCTTATACTATAAGGTCAGGGGAGCAAAGTTATCTTCCTATTACTATGTATGGATGATATATTGCTTGTGTCAAATGACTTGACCATGTTGCATAAGGTTAAGCAACTTTTGGCTAAGCACTTTGACATGAAGGATTTGGGTGAAACATCTTTCGTCCTAGGTATGCAGATTCACCAAGGCATATCTAAACACTCATTAGGCCTCTCACAGAGTGCACATTGAGTGTGTGCTACAAAGGTTTAATATGATTGACTGTAAATTGGTTGTAACACTTATCTCTCATAATGAGAGATTGTCTTTGGCACAGTGTCCAAATAATGAAGTGGAGAGAGATGCCAATGTTCCTTATTTTAGTGTGGTAAGTAGCCTGATGTAAGCCTATGTGTGCACTAGGATGGATATTACATTTTTTGTTGGACTGTTACGTCAATATTTGGCTAACCTAGGTATAGATCATTAGAATGTAGTCAAGTGAGTGTTGAGATACTTAAAGATTATAAAGGATTATTGAAGTATATCACTTATTAATATAGAAATCACGTATAATAAGCAGAGCCTCTTCAGGTCTCTTTTACAAAGTATTCTTTATCTGTTTCCTTAGCCTCTCCAAGTTCTAGCCTTTCTTTCACTTGGAAAGATATTGTTTGAGCTTCATGCTACAGATCTATTTGCTCTCTTTCTTTTGCACTTGAGTATAGAGTTTCTTTAAGTAAGTTTTGTACAATTAGATTTTCTCTCTTGTATTGCTGTTGTTGTTGTTTGTTTGTTTGTTTGTTTGTTTACAACTATAACTAGTATTTATAACCTAAATCTTCAACTGTCTTCTTGAGAAATCTACTTCTTGAATCTTCTAGAAACTGTTATTAGTTGAGTCCTGTAACTAGCTCAAACTAACTAACTGACTTATGTTTTAGAATATTTTTCAATTGCATCGTCTGGTATTACGCTTCGTCTAGTATTATGCTTCGTCTGGTGTTATACTTCTTCTGGTGTTACACTTTGTCAAGTGTTGTGCTTTGTCTAGTGTCTTAGACTAAGCACTTTGCACTTTTGTCTAGTCTATCTAAGATGCTTTGTCGTATTCAGCTTTTAAGTATCGTCTTGAGTTGACCTTAAGTTTTAATTATCGTCTTGAGTTGACCTTGAGTCTTATGTATCGACTTGAGTTGACGATTTGTATTACTTACATTTATCTTTGCACTTAACAAACTTATCAAAATAATTCACACACTTCTATGATTATTATTATTTGATTTTCATCAAAATTAATAGAAGAAGTGAAGTATTCTTGACTTAACAATTATATATTGACATATAGATGAATCAATGATCTAAACCTTATAGCGTATACGGATTCTAATTTTGATATGTGTCCGGATGATTGAAAGTCCAATTCAAGTTATATTTTCATGTTAACGTATGTTGCAGTATCATGGAAGAGCATCAAGCAGACATTACTGACTTCCTCGACGATGCATGCAAATTTTGTAGAGTGTTATGGAGCTACTTCACAAGCGGTTTGGCTAAAAAGCTTAATTTCTGAGCTATCTATGGTTGATTCAGTTACTAGACCCATTTGGTTATATTGTGATAATCGTACTACTATTTTGTTTAGTAACAAGAATAAGAACATCATAAGGTATAAGCAATTGGAGGTCAAATACTTGACTATAAAGGAGTTGATTAAAAAAGGTGACATTGAAGGGGAACATTTAGAGACTGAGGAAATGTTAGTTGATCTTTTAAGTAAAGGACTTTGCCTACTTGTATTTGAATGACATGTATTCAGTATGAGTGTTTTGAAGTCTTTAGACATTGTTATTTAGGGATCATTATATTTTCTCCTTATATGTATATACATTCTTATGTATTACGACAGTATGGTTGTAATTAATAAAGATGATCATCTTTTATTATCCTCATGTTTCCATATGTAGTCAAAATGCATGTGAAAGTCTTAGAATCTATGCTAACCTTAAGCATTTTGAAGGTCATTGGAAGTATGTACAGATTAACCTTAAGCCTATATCGTTAAGATATAAAGTTTAAATGTATATCTGTGGACATTAACTTGACACAGGGGGATATAAGTATTTAATCCCATAAAGATGTTCTCTAATGCTGTTTAGCATTCAATGAGAGAATATAAAGGTTTTCTCTAATGCAGTTTAGCATTCAGTGAGAAAAAACAAGATTTCTCTAATACAGTTTAGCATAAAATTTAGAGAAATCGAGACCTAAAAATGATGAGTTGATATTTTTTAGATCATATAGATATCATCGTAGTTTGCCACACTTCATTTTCTCATTCATGTTAGCAAGGTATTAGGTATTTATGATTGCATTGGATTTGTGTCACACATGACACATGTATTCGATATTTTTCGGTATTGGAAGCCTTACGGGACAGAATGATGGACTTTCATTATCGTTGGATAAATTGTTTTTAAATTAGGTACCAATTCTATAATGTAGCTTAACCGTGTTTTGAAATGGTTTTAAACTAAGTTTAAACTAGAATTAAGTATTGTCCATGGGGGAGAATGTTAGTAATTTTCCATTTGGTGGACAATATTTAATTGTGGAATTTTCAATTTTCAATTACTTATCGATTAAGTTACATAATTTTAATTCGAATAAAGATAATAAAGTGATTTGATAAATGATCTAACCTTAGTTAGCCGAAGTCTAGGAGAAAATGGACCCTAATTAATATAGACCGGACTTATATTGGGCCTATAATGGGGAAGCTGGGAGCTATATAAAGAGGTTAAAGTCTCCTGTAGTTGCTCAATTTGTTCTTGAGCATCAGGATTCTTTAACCCTTTAGGAGAGTTCACATTTTGAGAAAATTATAGAAATATATTGAGCACATCTTAGTGAGGAGTTCTCGTGAAAGTCTCGGTTGATCGGAACTTGTTTCGGTCTCAAAAAGCACCTCAGAATGTGTGATGGAATCGAAAATAGGTATTTTTGTAGTTATTTCATTTATTTCCCTTTAACATACGATCCCGGACACATATTAAGGCGCTTGTTATGTATTACAAATTATTATTTGGAAAAATTTTAAATGGAGGATGAATTAGTTAGTTGGATATGGATAATTCATTTGTGCAAAGAAATTTGCTAAATTATATGAATCAAGTTATATCATATCATGTAGGAAAAGTTATTATAAAAAATTCATAATCTACCACATTGATGAAAACAAAATTATATATAAGTCTAGCTTTAGTAAAGTTTTATGCCTAATTTTTATTTTCCTAGCCCTTAACATCATACTCAAGTTTTCATCGGTTTTAGTTTCTTGCAGACCTAGACATAGACAGTTTCTGATATAATCCCACAATTCCTCTTCTTCTTCTTCTTTTCTAATGTTGAAAAAGATTAGTTATAGAAATATTTAATTAGTTATAAACTACACTTTACAAATTAACTTTTCAAATTTTAATTTCCTATCATTAAACATATGTGTGTTATCTCAAAAAAAAGAAGAAGAAAGGAACAAAAACTTAAATGTGAATTAAGGCAGGTCAGGTACTTCATCGTCCATTGTATAAGCTTTACCTGTGAAAAAGCTAAAATGTATACAGACTTCGTGGGCTTGTTAAATTTGGACTTATAAATGTGAACTACCCCTATCTTTATGTCGTCCTGTGTACCCTCCTAACATGTGTATCTTTTTCTACAGACACGATGATTATTGGTTCCACACTAAGGTATCTGCTAGGCATTCCAAAGGAATCAAAATAAGTACATTCATCTTCCACTATAAAACATATCAGTGGGAGAGTATTTAAGTATAAAATAAGAATTAGATGGAGCAGAAAACGACAAATGAAAGGGACAATTGGGAAATTGGAGTTGGGATACCAATGTTCTCAGTTCAAATGTTATGTCACAATCGTTCTTTCATCAAAAATGATATCATCGTGATCTCAGTCTAGTTAGTCTGAAAGCTGTCAAGCTCGACAGCCTTACTCAGATTTGGACACAAAGTAGTGACCACCATGTGTGTGTATGCGCGTGATAGAGGTAAAGCAGAATGAGGGAAGACAAAGAACACCCAGAGATGAGGAGGAGGAAGAATATTCAGACAACCCATGAATTGAAAGAAGTACAAGCAGAGAATGTGGGGTCTTTGATGGAGTGTGTCAGTCATAGCTGGCTATCACACTAACTAAAGCATCAGAGTGCTAACTTTGAATGTCCAAGTCCAGTCACATGTCCATGTCCGAGTCTCTCTTTGTGTATTTGGCCTCTTCAAGTCAACTGCAGTACTTTATAGTAATGTCGTAATGGGTAGGTTTACTTCCCTTCGGTCAGAATATCTGATCAATAAAATCGATGGAATTTAATAAAAAATTATTTAGGGAATTGATTTGACAGATTATTTCAGAAGTCATCACACTCAGCGACCTTTGTAGGTTTGCTATGTCATAAGTCAACAAATTATTTAGGGAATTGATATTTCAGAAGTCATCACACTCAGCGACCTTTGTAGGTTTGCTGTGTCATAAGTCAACAAATTCTTAGCCATACGTATCTTTACAAGTAGTCAGCTGACATAATTTTAGAGAACGACTAAGGGAAGGGTGAACAACCTGAGGCCACATTGGATGGTCTTAATTTAGAGACTCTGAATTGGGATTTGAACGAATCGGGGCTTTTTTTAATAAAAAATTTTATATTTTAATCTAAAACTTTCATTAGATGGCTTTTGAAGAGTTAGAAATGTGGTGCTTCTTTTTTCTACATTATTTCGCACCCTTTTCATCTATTTATATTATTTTATTCTTTCTAATGTTTTTATTTTTTCCATCCTTCTCTCTTTGAACCACCCCAATCATAATGGGTCTCTCCTCTCTATTTGTTCGGCTCTCTCCCTCTTGTTTTTCCAGCTTCTTTCCCCATCCTATTGCTTTCTATTCTCAGTTCATTCTCTATTTCTTCATGACTCTCTCTCATTTCTCGTCTCCATTGCATGATAATATCCTTGTCCTGTTTCTGTGGCTCATTTTTATCTATAATATTTATTCTTATAACTTTGTCAGTATTTAGTGCTTACATAAAAGCACCTAAGGACGTAGGAAACAGTGCAATCCTTAAATTAAGAAGACAGATTTAAAAGGCGAATATAAGTTAACAAATTAAGAATACAACGTAACACAAAGCCTTAAAAACTGCCACATTTATGGGAAGAGTTATGACAAGGATATGGGATGGTGAAAACTCTACCACACAACATTATTCTCTTTACATATGAAGTCTCTAGTTATCTCTCTTACATGCTTTATTATTGTCATTATCATCATCTTCTTCTTATCTCAAATACGTATGCCCCGAAACATTATAATAATCCTAAAAACCAGCTAAGATTTCCACTTTGCGATCATGCACTACCCTAAATCCGTATAATAGCCAAAGTTTACCATTTGTTCGACTTTTACAAGTTGGCTCCCACTGGATACAATTGAAAAAAAAAAAAGCTATCAAACACAATTTTAAAATGGAGATTTTGATGAATATTTATTATTTTATTAAGACAAGCAAGTGGTTTAGAACGTGATCTACTGACAGCAATAACAAAGGATTAATTTAAGTAGCTGTCAGAATGTGATAGTCTTCAATTACCAATATAGAAATTCCTTCTTTCTTAACCTGTCTGTATTCTTTCTTCTATCAGAAAATTACCAACGAATTTTGTAATTCCGTCGGTAATTAGCGACGAAATTTTTTCCGTCGGTAAAATCCAATATATTTACCAACGGAATTTTTTTCCGTCGGTAAATTTGCTGAAAACTATTT
>JANVCQ010000005.1:26536849-26550520 GCA_025531925.1 Erythroxylum plowmanianum | reverse complement strand
ATCATCGGTCATAATCATTTTTGATTAATAACAAATAGGGGGAGAAACGAAAGGGGGAGAAGAAAAATTTTTGAAGATAGGGGGAGGAAGAGTAAGCAGAAAATGAAGAACTAGAAGTTTGAAGAAGACGGAGTGAAGATATGTTCTTATTTCTCATCTGTACATTTTTCCATTTACAGTTTTTCATCTTACCTGTATGATTATTTGTTATCATCAAAAAGGGGGATATTGTTAAGTCAAAATGACGTTACATAAATGATTTTGATGAAGTACAAATAATAATGAAAAACATACGAAAGTTAAATTGAAAAGCAGATGAAGAAAAATAGACGGAAGAAAAGCAGACGAAGAAAAACAGACGAATGAAAAGCAGACGAAGAAAAACAGACGAAACAAAAGCAGATGAAGAAACACAGATGGAAGAAAAGCAGACGAAGAAAAGCAGACGGAAGCACACCACGTCAATTCAAGAATCAGTTTGAGTTAGTTACAGAACTTAACTGAATTACCGTTTCTTGAAAGAAGCAAGAATCAAGAATCAAGAAGCAGTTGAAGACGAAGATTATAAATATGAGTCGGAGTTGAAGATTGAAAAAGTTACGAGAGTTACGAAATTTACGAAGATTACAAAAGTTACAAAAGTTAGTGAAATCAAGAGCTTACCAATACTTGAGAGAAACTATTGTGCGAAAAATCTAGAGCTTTTTTTCTGTAACGAAGCTCGAAAAATCTTTTAGTTGAAAGTAGTGCAAATAGCCTGCAAAGGCTAAGTGTGAAAGAATACTGATTGTAAGAGACCTGAAGAGGCTCGGAGACAAAGAATACTTGTAATGTTTTAAGAGATAGTGAAATCTCAGAAAGATATCTGATGATTGGACGTAGTCCACAGTTTGAGGTAAATCTGTATAAAAATCGCTGTGTCAACATCTCTCAACTCTTAATCTCTCTTATCTTTAAATTTTTGATCGTACTAGTTTTTATACAAGTTTTCAAAAAATACTTTATAACTTTGATTTTCAGTAGTTCTTGTGAAAAGAACAAGTTTCTTTTAACAAAATGTTTTCAAAGGGGCTTAACGAAAAGAAATACACAATTCAACCCCCCTTCTTGTGCATTTGTATATCGTATAATAAGTCTTGTATTAACGTGTGATTCACTTCAGTACCTATAGTGCTTTTCGAGGTCGAAACCATAATCTCATACTGTTTAGTAAGTTCCAAAAATTTGTCCAGAAGGACCTGATGTTGCTCATGAGTCTGTGAGAATAACAAGATGTCATCGATGTAAATCAATGCACTATTGAGAATAGGCTCATAGATCTTGGTAATGGATTTCTGAAATAGTGATGCAGTGACTTTAAGTTTAAATGGCATTACAGTCCATTGGTACTGAGCATTGGGAATGTAGAATGCAGTCTTATAATGTTCTTCAGGGCGAATACCTAATTGCCAAAATCCCGTTTTAAGCTCAAACTTTGAAAATATAACAGATTCCTTGAGAAATAGTACCTGTGTACTAATTTTGGGTTGAGGAAACTTGTCATCCTGCAGGAAAGCATTAAGAGGCTTGTAGTGAATGACTAATCTCTTTTTACCGCACTTTTGCTCTGAACATTTGTTGACATAGAATGCTTGACAAGCCTAATCCAGCTTTGTGGGCTCAATCAATCCATGCTTCAATAAGATAGCACACTCATCTTGTGCGAGCTTTAAGTCATCAGGGTTCATCCCTGGATGTGTAGCTTTCGTAGGATTAATATCCTCATTCTTCTTGAAAGGTAGACTTATGAAAAAGTCAACATTTTTCTACAGAGGATATGGATGAGTAAACTGTACATAAGAATCTGAGGCCTGTGGATTGGATTAGTAAAGGATGGGCCTTACTGTACATATCCATTCCTATCAGAATGTCTGGGCTTGGTAAATTGATTCCAAGTACTTTAGTCCAAATTATACACTAAGGAAAAAAGTGAATGCCTGTTCTTCTTCTTGTAATTGACCCAATCTTGAAAGAGTTACCATCAACGACAGTAAAATACTTTTTATATAAAGTCCATGCTTCCAATGATAAAATGTTGGGCTTTATGATCGTACGGCTAGATTCTTTATCGATAAATCCAATAGCCTTAAGGGCCGATCAATTTATCTTGTTGAAACAACTAGATATGGACATATGGTTGTTGAACTGGATTACGATCTAATTTCATACATATCCGCTATAACATGTATAGGGAATCACCATCAGTAAATGCAGATGCATTGGATGATTCTTCTTTATCTGTTGACACAGAGACAACAAACTATGTATCACTGCACTCACAAGATTGTTCCTCAATTATTTCTTCAATGTGACTTTGAGGATATGTAGGCATGAGTTTTTCAAGTTTTTCCAAGAACTTGGCATCTTTCCTGGTTGCCTAAGGACACTTGTTAGAGTAATGATTTGGGCTTCCATAGATAAAACATCGATTTTTATTTTGATGAGAAGACTTTTTGAAGAACCTCATAAATTTACACTTTTTCCCTATGTTCTTCTTCTTGAAGTTTTGCTTCGAAGGCTTCTGCCTTTCTTTCTTCCTGTGGAATGTTCTCCTTTAGTAGACTTGAGGTTGATGAGCTTTTTTATTATTGTGGCACTTACAAGTCTGTTTATCTTCACATTTTATCTGGAGATAAGGCTTCTTGCAAGCCTTTTTTAGAACTACACCTCCTTTGAGGATATTCTTGAACAAAGTATACTGATCATATAGTTTGTCAAGAGACGCTAAATTAAGCTGATAAATTTCTCTAAGAGAGATAGTTGACATGTTTCTTTGTAGAGAAAATATGGTCCGTTGTAGTTCTGGCTGTATTTCATTTGAAAGGGAGGAAATAAAAGAATATCACAAATTATCATCATTCCATCCATTCAAGAGTTAATACCTTTCCATCATGCATTTATAATGCTTTCGAAGATCATGCTTATCTAGAGAACAACATTTCATCTTGAAATATTCTTGACGGATCTAGTTATTAATCAACTAGAAGTCATCAATAAATTCCTTGTGACTTATACCAAGTAGCGCTCCAGCAGTTAATACTTGTATGTATTGAAGTCGTTGATACTCATTTATACTTTTCCACCATTCTCGCAAAGTATCAATGAACCTTGAGCTGAATTCAGGTCAAATATCTTGAAGAGGATGATTAGGTTTGATCATTTGCAAATCAATCCATGCATCGAATTCATGTATTCGATCCCTCCATTTTCTAGGTAGAAGATCATCGAATGTAAACCAAAGACTTGAAGTAGGTTTGGTAGTCAGCTGTGTAGAGGCAGCTGCACTTATTGCTTGAGGTGCTAGTTCAGGTCTTAAAGATTTAGTACCTGTGGATTCAGCTACACTGATTTCTAGTTCTACTTCAATATATTGAGGCATTGTCATCAAAACATTGTATAGTTTTGATAAGTCAGCAAAGTTGTCTGACCTGCCTGATTCAGTTGATTCATTGGCTAGATCTAAAGTTTGTAGTTCAAATGGTGTTGTAGAAATCTCACATGTACCGCTCTGGGTATTAAGACTTTCTTCTAATTCTATCATAGAATTAGAATCTTCTGCAAGAGGTTTAGCAGTAAGAGTAGCGATGTACTCCATCTATTTAGCTTTATCCTTCACAAGAAAAAAGGTGGAAGGTTGTACTGGTGGTGGAGATGATGGAGGAGTATTAATCCTTAGTGGCTTTCTCCTCTGTTCAATTGGTTCAAAATGTGTATAGGAAGTTGATGCTTCTGGAACCTTTGAAGACTCAGGAACTCGAGGTTTATGCACACGATCAGATGTAGACTTCGGTTTTGATCATCGAGGCTTTTCTTGAGTTGTCTGAGGATGTATATGTTGTCTAATCAAAGGGTAATTGAATTTAATATCTTTGAATAGTCAGCTTCTTCTGGATACTGTTGATACGAAGATGGATATGATGGCTGTATGTTTTGAAAATTCAAAAAGGATGAGCCATATATCTGTTGAGATTGAGTTGCATGTATATCAGCTTCCATTTGTCTAACAATTCCTTGTATCTCTTATATCTTACAAACTTTGAAGTAAAAATTTGGCCCCATATAATGGGCAGAGATATATTGTTTGAGTTCAGCATCAAGGCATTGAATATGAATTTTATAAGATTGATACATCATTTGTATCTGTTTCGAAAAAATTGACTTTTTTATGAGTAGCAATATTTTATTGACTAATTCCATCCATCTTAGAATCGATCCTTCTCATAACTTTATTCTGGGCTACTGTATTAGATGTTTGCCAGTTAAGAACTTCATCAGTTGGATGTAACATTGGTATCCCTTGTTAAGTAATCCCTAACACTCTAATATAAGGGTTGAAGATAACCCGTTGTGATTCATCAGTACTTTTGAAAAGTTGAGGAAATTCATCCTTATATGGACTTGCCATCATACAGAGTTGAGGAGTAGGAGTCATAATGGGAATTTCTAGCTTAGATCCGCAGGGATCTGACTTAGTAAACATAGACGATCGGAGCATCTCTCTAAGAGACTTTGATATAGATTTTTCTATTATGAATAGACTATTATGATCGTCTGGATCTGGATCACCACCAAGAGGGTGATAGGCACGAGAAGGTAAGCATCGAGATTTAGGCTTTTTCTTCTTCCTTCTTTGTTTATATCTTGGATCATCATCATGAGTATCTGAATCAAGATTGAGACAAATCTCAAAGTTTTGTTCGCACATGGATGGGTCGACATCCCATACAAAATGTCCACGATGATGACTAACATAGACTGGATCTCCATTAGATTTGAGAATAGGAGGACTGTCTTTACCTTTTGTATGAGAAAATGCAGGCTAGATCTTAAGGCTTGTTGCCTTAGATGACAGATCTGGTTGTAGATCAGTGGGCTAGATCATTAGGATAGATCCTGATGTTGAAGGACTAGGTGTGTCGTTGCTAGGCCATGCATAGATGGATTTGATTGAGCCATCTCTCAGTGTCTGCAGAATTGGAGGAGTTGTAGTATGAAAAGAATGTCTATGAGGCACGTGGAATACCTTCTGGTAGTTGGTGATCCATTATGTTGGCATTAATTTTTCAACCTCCTATGAAGGTAAATGCTTCGGTATTTCAATGATAGTAGTCTGATCATTAACACAATCAGCAACTATGTAAAGAGCATTCGAAGTAGAATTTGGAAAGTTTATGTTCAAGGCATGATTCTATAGATGGTAGATCATCTGGTGATATAAGGTAGCTATTATGGCTTTTGGATCTCGTTCTGCTCCAGTGATCTGGATCTGAACTTGTATACGTTCAGACAAAGTGGGATCATCCAACCTGATGTTGAAATCAGGTGCTATGGTCAAGATGACACTTCTATTAGTGAGCTTTGTCAGCAAGGTACCAATAAGAGCATTTTGGTACATTGTGTAGGTTGTGTCAAGAAGGGATATCCTGGCTATTGCAGGAATACCTTTTCTTCCATGTAAGGTAACAACAAGTCGTATAGCTCCAAAGTGTAGATGTGTATGGTTGTGCTCTCTCCATAAGGCAATCAACTCCTTAGGGATTTTTATCTTTACGTACTATTCTATATTTGTAGATTTGAGACCACAATGTTCCAGTTTGGAATTTTGGATGATTTCTTTTACATGGGGTCTAAAAGTAGATAACACAATCCTAATACTTCTCGTCCAAGAATGGTCACAAGAATATATACTGTAAGGACTCAAAACTGGTAAAGAAGTTTCACATACACGATTCTCTACATGAGTAACTTTACAAGATTTTCTATTTTGTTTAATAATACACGCTTCACACTTCTAGACAAATTAGATATAGACAAACTAGACGACAAATGAACTGGATCTGAAGAAGTTTCCATAATTCTTATGCAACTCTCTTCTTACTTACTTCTTAACCTGAAAATCAATATGCCCCACCTGCAAAAGATGCAAAGGTTGACTATGTTTCCAAGTAAATCATGAGCCAGTGGAATATTTAAAATCAATGATTAAAAATCCAAGGGGTACGCAGGTTTCTTCGACAGAATCGACTATACCTGACCACTAGACAACAAAGATACCACTCAGGGTATAGGGAAAACTCTCCCGACTTTGTCTTCTATGGCTCTAATCATGTATTTTCTACCAAAAGGGCAAACAATATTCTTTTTGAAAATTCTTATTCCCGAATTTAGTGTACACTTCCTGAAATACCAGAATCTGTTGGTTTCACAAAGAAAAAGGACTAATTTTTCTAGTTTATTCTTTTTCAAATTCAAGAAAATAACTATTCTTATTCAATATAAACTTTCAATCTTTTAAACAATTTATATGAAAAATTTTAAAACATTTATTACTAAATATCAAAATTTTTATAAATGAATAATTAAACAATTAAGAAATTTGATTATAATTTCTTACAATAATATTTACATGTCAAACAATTAAATTTTATTTTTAAAAATTAAAATTTGTTATTTAGAACAATGAACATTTATAAAACTTTTTTGTTTATTAAGCAATAAAAATTTCAATTCCTAAATCTCAGAATTTTAAAAAGAACTTAAAGTTTAATATATATTTATTATTTTAATAATTTTCAATTTTAGAATTTAAATTTTAAATAAATATATAAAATTATTTTAATAAATAAATTATAATAATAAAATAAAATAATAATTATATTAATATGATGAAAAATTAAAAAATTAAAATCACTTTTTTAAGAATTTTATAAATCATGAAAGCTAAAAAAATAATGAACATGAAATTAAATTGAAAGAAGCATTTTTTAATCTAAATTTGGAAACAAAAATTTAAAAATAAAAGTAGAATCAAGTATATTTTAAGTAAAGAAAATATATAAGAGTTAATTATACTAAAACCTATATGAATAAGAGATCCTTGTTGCAATTTGTGATGTAATCGTATAGATAGAAAAGCTTCAGCTTCTCTCTTTGTTTCCTTTTACGAGTCTCTGATTCACTTCCAAGCTGATTCCTTCAATATTCTAAGCAATCTTTGTAGCCATATTCATTGCTCCTCTCTTTTTTCCCCCTTGTTTACTTTCTCCTCCTCCTCATTGTTGGGTTTCCCTAATGGCTTCTTCCCACTTATAGCCCTTGACTATTCCTTAACTTTGACTTTTCCATAAAAGAAACAAAATTTCAAAATTTTAATAGCCCATTCTCTTTCCATCTTACTTCTTTTAGCTTTGCTATAGTTTCTGACCTCCTTTTCGTTATCTGCAATTGCTATTGCTCATTCTCCTAAGGTTCCTTCTTCTTCAAACCTCCCTTTACTAGAAGTTGGCAAGACTATCCTCCCTGGCTTTTAACTAATCTACTTTGATAATGTTCCAAGCCTCCCTCTTTTGGATGCAAGCAAGTCTATAACTTCTAATGCAAACTAAACCATGGGACTTAAGGTTGCCACCTTCTATCAAGGATGACAAATAGTACCTACACACTACATGGATACTCCTACCTCCCTCAAATACCTGCAATCATATATATAACCTTTATAATCTAAAACTATAATCCATTAGCCATTTCCTCTTTAAATGTTCCTATTCTAGTTCCCTTTGGTGGAGCATCCAATAAACTTGCAATCACTGCTGTTGAGAAATTAATTGGAAAAGGATCAATTAATAGTGAATTTCTCTTTACCAACTCCCTTCAAATGATGACTCTTTTCTTCAAGGTTACTTACTAGATGCTACGAATTAAAGATTTCCTCAGGATTGTATTGTAGATGGAACAAGGAATTTGAGGCTTATTTAAGTATCATGAAATGTCCTTTACTACTACTTTTAGATCTGGCCTTTGGCTCTAAATACCTAGTTAAGCTCTAAGTGTAGCATATATGACTAATGCTCTTACTTCTTATTTTAATACAAGAGTTAGTAAATCAATTATTATTATGATTCCTTGTTTAGATGTTTCTATAAGCCTTTGTTCCTTTCCTTTTAGAATTTAATATATTATTTAATTTCCAAAAAATCCTACATAATTTGAATTTACTTATTAAAAAAATTAGTCTGATAATTTATTATTTAATAAAAATTCTAAACAAATACTTTTGATTAATATTTAAACTTTACATTAATTTAGATCATTACTATCATGATTTTATAAAATTATATAAGGAAGATCGATAGGTGTAAATTACATTATGTTTTTATAGATGTGTAAGGGTGCTTTTGAGTATTTCTTAGATGACTATCATGTGTATAGACTTAGAATTACGCTATTATTAGTTTTTGCTTATATTCTAAGTGTTTGTATAGTTTTGAGAATGATTTGGATCTTAATTTTACATTTCAAGAGGTGTTTGATGTATGTTTGATTGTATAGAAATAGGAAATTGAAGAAAAGAGAAGAATTGGATGTGTGGAAGCTGGTCATGATCATGATAGAGAGCACAAACAGCAATTCCAACAAATTTCAACTTTTCTAGCACGGTATTCATTTTGTAATTTTAACATTTTGGGGCTATTTTTAGAGCTAAATTAAGTGGGTAAACCCTAGAAAGAATCCTAGAAGCCTCAAGAAATTTTTGATAACATAAAGACACTAAGAAAAGAGTAACCACCATCTTGTATTCTTGGATCAAAGAAGGAGCAACAGGAGAGCATTGAATATTTTTAGTTTTTGAGTTCAAGTTCCAAATCAAGTTCTCCTTTCTCTCTTCTTGTTATTTTCATTAAACTTGATGTACGAATTGATTGATGACATTCTTCAAATTTATTGTGTTCTAAATTTCCAAATTAGGGTTTGTTCTTGAATTATTTTGTGACTTTAATTTCAATTGATTAATACAATTTCTATGTTGTATTAATGGTGTATACTTTGGTAAAAAATCAAGTTAAACAATGAGAGTTGGTAGATTAATATGTCACTCAATTAGCAAATCAAATATCATTTAGAGAGAGATCTTGTGTGATAACTTGATTATTTGATAAATAAGTTCCAAACTAACTGAAATTTTTAGGGAAAGAGTTGTGAATTGAGATATTGCAATTATGGAATTTTCATATTCAATTAAGGTTATTTGATTAGGTCTTGAGAAAGAGTAGTCAATCCCTTAGAAAATCTAGAATCAACACATAATTAAATTAATAGAGTTAAAGAACAAAATAATCATAAAATAAATCATAAGCTTCAACCTTGATTTTCCTCACCTATTTGTAATTGTTCATTTAATATTTGATTATTTTCTTGATTTAATTGTTTTAATTTTCTATTATTATTTTTATTAAAATAATCTTTTATATCCTTAGGTAAACATAGGTTCATTTAGTTTTAGCTAATTCCTCGTGGGATTGACACCTCTATTACTATAAGTTTACGATCTATATGCTTGCAGAATATTGAGCGTTTTATATTAAGTAAAACTTACTTATCAAGGTTTTGGCACTGTTATTGGGGATCTAGTTTAAAACTTTTTAAATCCCTCTGTTTTAAGGAATTATTTCCCTTTCTTTTCATTATGTTACCCAATCTCACGTAATTAAATAAAAGAGAGAAAGGAGTTTGGGCTTAAAGTAGAAGACACATCAATTTGGACATCACAAGGTAATAATGAGGAACCCTATAAGTTAAACACTAAGAAGAAATACAAAGAACTATGGTGGATGAAATACATCACGGTGAGAAAATTACCCTTATGCCTTTAATCAAGGAATTTCACGACTACTAGTGCAAGCGACACATGATTTGTTTAGAGAGATAGCGAATAATAACTATTTTTGTATATCAGAATGAAGGAGAAAGCAGTCAACCTTCTAATATTGACAACCTCACCAAGCAACTAAATAACATGAAATCCCCTCTTTCTCTCCATTAAAAGCAATTAAGCAAAGATGCGAACTATGTGAATGAGAGAGTCATATGACAGCTGATTGCTTCCTATTGGAAAGCAACAATGTGGCATAATTGAACTTCAATGAAACACAATTTGGTCGGGGAAGTATTCATCCTTATTTGAACGCATACAATCTAGGGTGGTAGAACCACCCAGATTTCTATTGGTCTAATAATGCAAGGACTCCCATAGGACATCAAGACGTATTAGGATTTCAACAAGGTGAGTCCCGTTCATAGGATTCTAAATTGGATAAGATCATGAACAATCTCATGAACATGGAAGAGGCCCAAAAGAGATTGTAAGGGAAGTTTGAGCAAGTAACAGAAGATCATGTTTCCCCTAAACTTAGCTTTTGATCGTCCTTAGGCAAAACAGCAAAATTAAGCTCATAGACCTAAAGACGTTTGCTCAATTCTCTTATATTCCAAGAATTTATAATTATAAACAAAGATGAACGACTTATAAAAAAATATAGCAAGTATTTAACATTCCAAGATTTTACTTATGATCAATCAAAATCTAATAACTTTAAAAACTGAGGAATCTAATGGTAAAATTGGAAAATGTGTTTAAATAAGAAATATTCATAGGTACACCCAACACCATTCATAATCATGACATTCCAAAACTTTACATATCATTTCATTTCTCCACCACTAAGGTTCACATGCAAAATCATAGATCAGAAGACTTTTCAAGGTTATAATGTGGGCAAAGATAAGGTGAGATGTATTTGGTTAAAGTAGCAACAAAGCCATCAATGCTAGTGAAATAAAAGTAACACTCAATGAGGTTTCATGTGCACAAGTTAACATTCATACAAAACTGGGTACCATCAGCTATGATGAATGTAACAATTATATTTCACAACTCAATTAAGCTCTCTCACACAAGCCACATGAAATCAAAAGGGATCACTCATCGAGATTGGTGATAACACTACATTGAAACTATAATGAGTGAACCTTCCAAGGTAACACCTACCTCATATTCAACATATTTAAAACCTATTCAACATAACTTTAGGAGGAAATACTAATCATAAACAATTTTTCAACACGTATGTACTTCCTCATTTCTATATTTATTTAAACATTTTCCTTTTCATTATTTCTTTATTTCTTTTTCTTTTTTCTTGCATCTTTATTTTTTAATGAAAATTAAAAGAAACTACATTAACATGGGAGTTCCAAAGATATGACATAAAATAACATCCCAACATTATAAACAAGAGACACATACGTACACTCCTACGCTTATACTTTTGTACATCCACAAATTTAACAATTAACAAATGCTTCAGTAGCTTTAAGGCTTAGGTGAGACATTTGGTTAGGTTTAATGCATGAAATGCGGCTAATACACAAAGAAAAGGCAAAAGAAGCTCAAGGGGGCTTAAGAAAGGAAATCAAGGCAATAGGGTTGGCTATTTGGCTAATGTAGTTCAAACAAACAAAGAATGCCTAATTATTTCCATGTTAACGCATATGATAAAAATGTAGTCTCGAATAGAAAATCAAGGAAAAGTTAGGATATACATGTCATGAAGGTAACACATAAACAAAGACAATGAGATTGATATGGATGAGTCGGTCTAATAAGATTAAAAATCTCACTGGCTTTGTCTACCCCTAGCCACTACTTTTTTGAAGATAATGTACATTGACCAATCACAAAAGTAAAAGTATATGCTCAAGTTGCCATGAAATTATCTAGTTAATTCATTCTCTAATCATAACTATATAATCCTAAAAGCAATAGAAAAACAAGAAAGTGTTTGATTGCTTTTTTTATTCTCTCTCTCACTTTGATTGAAAACTTAATACAAATAAGACAAGCCAACATAGAAACACATATGCCTATCTAACTAGTGTGGAAAAGTAAAGTAAAGGAAATTTAGTTCCTCTAGATTACCTCCTAAGAAGTGCCTTTGTTTAGGGTTGTTGGCTCGACTCCATATTTCTCCTAACATGATGAAATTTATATCTTCTAATATCACAGTTTGGGTGCCTTCCACATGAGGTTGCTCAGGATAAGGTCTTGGTTGACAATCCTTCATATTTAGTATATGCCCTATCTTCAGACTTCTAATCTCTACCGAGTCCATACGTTTTGGAAAGATTTTGAATTTCTCTTCACTTTTTTCTTTTTCGATCAATTTCTCCAATTTACTAAGTAAATGTGAAGGCTTAGTATTAACAATAATTATGTGCTCAGCACTTACCTCCAAGCTAATTCATATTTTGTTTTCTACTACTAGCACCTTCTTCACTTCTTCCACACAAGCAATTCCTTAAGTAGTCCACTCAAGATTCTCAAACTCCTCTTCACAATGTAAGGCCTCTGCACTAAATTCCCTCGGGTACACCTTAGGTTAAGATAGTTATGTTTCTTTGCCTTCTAATGCTAGACAGTCGAGAGCTTCTGTTAATTGACCCTTCTGACTTACCAAGTATTGGATACTATAACTTGTTTCTTACTGGAATTGTATCTCTTCCTGTTGTAATCGCAAAGTATTAGCAACAAAAACATTAACTAATTCCTTCAGAGAAGTACCTGAGTTTTATTCATTTTCTAAATATTAGACGCTGGACCTTGTATCTTGCTAAAATTGCCTTACATCCTACTAGAACTATTGTAAACTCTGTTGAAGTTAAATATTGTTAGCAGTCATAATATTAAGCAAACCTTCTAGAGATGTACTTAAGACGTGATAAGAAGCTTTTGGTCTATATGGGAGTTGTTGTTGTGTCCTGCATACTATCATGGAAGCAATTTTTCTAGTTATCCCATTCATAACTATGGTTTGTATGATCATTCCAAACATGGTTATAGGATTGAGAACATGAGTATAAAGGAAATCATCTATAAATTAATTTTTGAAATATTGTAAACACTAAGGAAAAAGTAAAAAGATCAAGAAATAACTGAAAAGAAACTATTGAAAACAAAAATATACACAAAACTAATTAAAATTAAGAACAAAAAGTAAAACACCACACTAAGTAAAAACCTATGTGATAAGTTTCTACCATGATCGTGGCACTCCATCATTTTTCTGTCATGATCGTGGCCAATTGTGGCACTGGGTTCTTCCTCTAACCTTCTCCAAGTCTTCTCTTCTTTTCTCTAATTCTTCCTCATTCTTGTTCCATAAAGATAAGTGGATATGAATTAATCAAGGTGTCAAGTCTTACAATTAATGTAATCTAATCCTAAGGGTCGTGAGTTTTAGTATTTGAAGGGTTGATCCCATGAGGAGCGTAAACTAATCTAATCCTAGGTTATCTAAGACTCAAAAATTAATAAAAGTGAAATTAAAAAATGAAACAAGAATATAAACATGGGAATTTGATTGTATGAATTCAACTTAAGAAATTAACATAAAATAAGAATTGAAATTGAGTACCATAAACGGTCACCACAGAAGTTAATGAAGAGAAATTACAAAGTTATGATAGAGGGGGTTATGCTTATCATTAATGATAACTTAGCTACTTATATGTTATCAGGGCGTTAGTTCTAAACTATCGTACGGAGAATTACTGTAACATCCCATCACTGATGGGGAGGGTAGATTAGTAATTTTGAGTGGTCAATGGGCATCTAGAAATGCCTTTACATGTTCATGCATAATCTAGCATCTGCATACATGTGAATAGTGAATTTTGCACATGAAAAATGATTGTACATGCATTCATGACATTTCCCGGTATAAGTGTTAAGAAATGTGATTTGTGTGTATGAAAAATTGTGTTGGAGAGGGTCATTGTGAGTTTTGAATTTTTGGA
>JANVCQ010000005.1:26515254-26527162 GCA_025531925.1 Erythroxylum plowmanianum | reverse complement strand
TGGTTCATCTTCTTCTAAGAAAATCTCCTCCAAACATTTCTTCTCCTTTCCCACCAAAGGATTTTGTTAACCTAGTTTTCCTTGAAAAACAAGAGGTAAATCAAATTGGTTGAGGATACAACAACAAAGAGAAGATAGATTGCTAGAGGAAAAGATTCAAAAGCAAAGGATTTGGATACAAGAAGAAGGATAGGATAGCGCAGCAAAGATTTAAAACTATAGCAAAGGTGTCGATAATACTTTTCATCTTGTTTATGTTTTTATTATCCTTATACCATATCATGTATGGATTGGCATGATGATTTAGATTTGTTGCTTCTGCTGGAAAAATGATTTCTTAGAAGTTTTGAAATCTACCGTTTCTCCAAATATAGCATGCTTTCTTTTTCCGATCCAACATAGTCCATGTGATATCTGCTAAAGGTATTGGAGTATACAAGTTTAAAGTTGATCTTATTTCTTCTTTACCTTACCCTTCTACTATTAGGGAACTGTGTTCTTTTCTTAAGCATGCAGGTTTTTATGAAGGTTCATTAAGGACTTTTCGAAGATAACTGCACCACCATGTAAGCTTCTTCAACAAGATGTGTCCTTTGAGTTTGACAAGAAGCATAAGGAAGCATTCTAAAAGCTTAAAGACCTTCTGACATTCTAACTGATGATTCAACCGCTAGATTAGAACCTCCCCTTAGAGATCATGCATGATGCAAGTGATTATGCAATAGGGGCAATTCTAGGACAAAGAGTGGGAAAAGTTTTGCACGCCATCTACTATGCTTTTGAAACCCTAAATCCAGCCCAATTCAATTATTCAACTACTAGAAAAGAACTCTTATTTGTGGTTTTTGTTTTAAAAAAGTTTTAATCGCATTTACTTGGTGTTAAAGTGATTGTTTATTCTGACCATGCAACTTTACGATACTTGCTCATGAAGAAGGAAGAAAATGAGGTTGATTAGATAGATTCTCCCCCTTTAAGAATTCGACTTGGAAATCAAGGATAGGAAGGGGCAAAAAACACATTAGTAAACCATTTTAGCTAATTGATTAAGGAAGAAGATGATATCCGTCAGTGAGAAATCTTTTCAGATGAGCAATTATTCTAGGCCGATACAACACCACCATGGTATGTAGATGTTGTCAATTTTTTAGTTACTAACGAATTATCCATTAATTTGACAACATCTCAAAGGGATAAGCTATAGAGTGAAGCAGTGCATCATGTATGGGATGACCCATATTGTTGGAGGCTTTACACAAACCAAGTTATCTGAAAGTGTGTACTAAAAAATGAAACATTCTTAATCTTAACCTTTTAAGTGCACAGATAAATGTAAGTGGCACAAATCATCAAATCAAGACGATACTTAAGTAAAAGGTGAATAAGAAAAATCATTTTAGATGGATCATATGAAGTGATTAAGTCTAAGACACCAGATGAAGCATACGAATCTATGTAAGAAGATGTAATTGAAGAATGTACTAGAACATTAGTTAGTTGGAGTTGGTTACAAGACTCAACTAATAATAGACTTTAAAAGACTCGACAAATAGATTTCTCAAAGAAGACCGTTAAAGATTTAGGTTATAAATATTAGTTATAATCGTAAACTTAAAAAATAGGGAGAATTCTAAATGTACAAAACATACTTAGAGAAATTTTATGCTCAAGTGCTCATGGTGTGAAAAATATTCTGAGAGAAAAGAAAGAAAGAGAGCAATTACATCTATAACGTGAAGCTAAAATAATATCTTTTTGAGTTAAAGAAAGGCTAGAGCCTGAAGAGGCTAAGGAAGCAAATAAAGACTACCTTGTGAAAGAGACCTGAAAAGACTCTATAAGTGTAGAAATAATACTTGTAACATTGAAGGAGATAGTGAAATCTCAGAAGAACTCTGAGGACTTGACATAGATCAAGGTTAAGGGTGAACTAGTATAAATCACGGTGTCATATTATCTAACTCTTACCTCTTTAATTTTCTTATTGTTAGAAGAATAGATACTAATTTATGATGTAGCATTACTCATCAAATTAAGTTCGTTGTTTCATAATTGTCTAAATTTGTCAAGAAAATCAAGATGATTTTAAAGATTAATATCTTAGACGATTTAACACAATTCAACCCCCTTCTTGTGTATTTTACATATTATACATGATTTCTATATTAATAAGTGATTTACATAAGTTGGTATCAGAGCAAGTTTCCAAAAAACACTATTACAAAGTGAGGACAAAGATTTATGGCTAAATCACATGTTTTTATAGCAGAAGGTACCTTAGTCATAAGAACCCCTACATTCAATGGTGAAGACTATCATTATTGGAAGGATAGGATACGGCTCTTCATAGAATCCACACACATTGATCTTTAGGATATCATTGAAAATGGTCGATATATCCCATTAGACAATGAAGGGAAAAACATCTCTTGAGAGAAATGATCGATTGATTAGAAAGGTCAGTTTCAATTAAACTCAAAGGCTAAGTTCTTTTCAAGTTGTGCTCTAAACAGAAGTGAATATGATAAGGTTCATAGATGTGAATATGAAAAGGAAATGTGGGACATATTATCCATTGCACATAAAGGCACAAACCAGGTGAAAGAATTTAAGATTGGTATTTTTGTTCATTAGTATAAGGTACTCAAAATGAAAGATGATGAGACTATTGACAAGATGTTTGGACGATTCCAAACAATTATTAATGGACTTAAAACTCTGTGGAGAATCTACGATGATCAAGATCATGTAAAAAAGATTCTTATAAGTCTTACAAAAAGATGGAGACCAAAGTAACAACAATACAAGAGGCCAAGGATTTAAGCAAGCTGAAGCTAGACGAATTGCTTGGTTCACTGAAAATCCATAAAGTAGAACTTAATGCAAATGATAAACCCAGAAGGGATAAATCTATTGCATTGAGAGTTGGTCAGAAGAATTATAAGATGAAAAAAAATAGAAGCACATCTTTAAAAGCATTAAAGATTGAAGAAATCGAGAATGATGATGCTAGTGAATCTAATCAAGATTCATGAGAAGATGAAGATGAGTTGTCCTTCATTTCAAGAAAGATTAGAAGAATGTGGAAAAAGAAATCAAGGGGAAATAAAGACTTCTCTTTCAAAAGGAATAGAAAGACAATTCAAAGAATGAGAAAAGTTCTATCATCTGCTATTTGTGTAATAAACCAGGACATTACAAGTCTAAATGTACATTGCTCAAAAGAAAACAAAAGAAAAGTGAAGAAAACAAAAAAGTGCATGATGGTAACATGGGAAGATCTGGATTTGTCTGAATCTGAATCTAACTCAGAAATATTAGAACAAGCAAATTCAGGATGCTTATTTAGAATTGTTAGAAGATTTATCTTAAAGCAATAAATGTTATTGAAAAAGAAATTTGTTGAAAATTTAAAGAACACAAAACTCTTAGAAGAAGAAAATGTCTGCCATAAGAAACAAGTAGACGATATGAAAAAGAAAGTAATTGTAGATAGATATGAGGAAATTAATCAACTAAAACAAAGGATTAATAATCTTTCAACAGATTTATCAAAATTTACAGAAAGTACAAAAAGGATGAATGACATGATTGGAAGTTATAGACATCCAAATGATGAAAGTAGTTTAGGCTTTAATGATAGAAATACTATTCATAATAGTAATGTTCTTCATAATAGGAATTTTGTTCCTAATAGAAAGAAAAAGAAACAATATTCTTATTATTATTAAAATAAAAATTATAAGACTAACATCAAAGGATCCAAGAAAATATGGGTAGCCAAGAAGGATATAATATATACTGTAGATCTCCTT
Source organism: Erythroxylum plowmanianum (assembly GCA_025531925.1). Taxonomy (NCBI): domain Eukaryota; kingdom Viridiplantae; phylum Streptophyta; class Magnoliopsida; order Malpighiales; family Erythroxylaceae; genus Erythroxylum; species Erythroxylum plowmanianum. Next base: position 26,523,347 of record JANVCQ010000005.1, on the reverse strand, counting down.
ACTTCGAAGAGGAACAACCACCAATGGTACTTGGACAGTGGCTGCTTGTGACACATGATAGGTAGAAGGTCTATGTTCCTAAACCTCCAACATAAGCAAGGAGGATCAGTAACTTTTGGAGACAACCAGCAGGGAAAAATAGTTGGGATTAGCAAAATTTGTAAAGATTCCTTTTTTTCTATTGATATTGTTCTGCTAATTGATGGCTTAAAGCATAATCTAATCAGTATAAGTCAATTATGTGATTCTGATTTTGAAGTATCCTTTAATCAAAATTTTTATATAGTCAGAAACAAGGACGATTCCATATTCTTTTCTACCAAGAGATGAAATAACCTCTATAAAATTAACTTAGACGATTTGAAAAGTCAAAATATTTCATGCCTTATATCAAAAGATGATAAAAAATTGATTTGGCAAAAAAAGTTAGGTCATGTTAGCTTTAAACATATTTCCAAGTTAGCTAGACATGATTTGTAAGAGGTTTACCAAAGATAAGTTTTAACGAAGATTTCTTTTATGAGAGTTGTCAAAAAGGAAAACAAGTTAAAACATCTTTTTCGTCTAAGATTATTTTAACTTTTTCTGGACCTTAGAGTTGTTACATATAGATTTGTTTAGTCCAATGTGAATACAAAGCCTGGGTAGAAAGAAGTATGGTATCGTAATTGTTGATGACTTTACTAGATTTTGTTGGATATTATTTTTATCACATAAAGATGAATCTCTTAAATGTTTTAAAGTTTTATCCAAAAAGTTACAAAATGAAAAAGGAATTTCTATTGCTGGAATTAGGAGTGATCATAGTGAAGAATTTAAAAATGAAAAACTCAAAATATTTTGTGAAGAGAATGGAATTTTCTATAATTTCTCTGCTCCTAAAACTCCTCAACAAAATGGAGTTGTAGATAGAAAGAACAAGACGATTCAGGAAATGGCAAGGACTATGCTATGTGAAATGAATCTTCCCAAGTACTTTTAGGCAGAAGCTGTAAATATAGCTTGTTATATTAAAAATAGAGTATTTTTGCAACCTATTTTAAATAAAAATCCATATGAATTATGGAAGGGAAGAAAGCCAAATATTTCTTACTTTCATCCTTTTGGTTGCAAATGCACTATTTTAAGTACAAAAGAAAATTTGGATAAATTTGATTCTAAGATCAATGCAGGAATTTTTCTAGGTTATTCAATTACTTGTAAAGCTTATAGACTTTATAATCTTGTTTCTAAATCTATTGAAGAGTCTATGCATGTAAAATTTGATGATGATTCTCATCTAGATAAAAGAGACAATTTTGATGATGAAAATCTATCTACTCCTTTAGTTAATAACCTAGACGATTCACGACCTGACGATCCATCTGATAAAGTAGTAGATATTTATGAAAATATTAGCTTAAGAAAAGTTTGGAAATATAAATCTTCTCACCCATAAAACTTGATTATAGGAGAAACATCAAAAGGAATGAGAACTAGATCTAAATTTAGAAAAGAGGCCAATGTAGCATTTGTTTCTGAATTAGAACCTAAGAAAATTGATGACGTTTTTCAAGACGCAGCTTGTATTTTAGCTATAGAAGATGAGTTAAATAAATTTACAAGGAATAAAATTTTGTCCTTAGTCCCTAAACCATCTAATAAATCCATCATAGGAACTAGATGGGTATTCAAAAATAAACTAGACAAATCAGGAAAAGTAACATGTAACAAAGCTAGATTAGCAGCTCAAGGCTATAATCAACAAGAAGGAATAGACTATAATGAAACATATGCTCCTATAGCTAGATTAGAAGCTATTAGGATTTTGCTTGCATATGCTATTTTTCATAATATAAAACTATTTCAAGTGGATTTGAAAAGTGCATTTTTGAATGGTTTTATAGACAAAGATGTTTATGTAAAACAACCCCTAGGTTTTGAAGACATTGATAAACCAAATTATGTGTATAAACTTCATAAAGCTTTGTATGGATTAAAACAAGGACCTCGTGCTTGGTATGATCATTTGAGTTCGTTTTTGATTAAAAATGACTTTATTAGAGGTCAAGTAGATAAAACATTATTTAGGAAAAATATTTGAAATGATTTTATCATTGTATAAATATATGTAGACAATATCATCTTTGGTGCAACTTCTAAAAAATTATGTTCAAATTTTGAAAATCCTATGAAAATGAATTTGAAATGAGTATGATGGGTGATTTAAATTTCTTTCTTGGTATACAAATTAAACAAACTAAAGAAAAGTTTTTGTTCATCAACAAAAGTATATTAAAGAACTTTTAGTCAAATATAATTTACAAAATGTTAAACCAATGTCAACTCCTATGCATCCTTCAATTGTCTTAACTAAGGATGAAGTTGGTAAGAAGATTGATCAAACTCTTTTCAGAGGAATTATTGGTTCTTTCTTTACCTAACTGCAAGCAGACCTGATATAATGTTTAGTGTTTGTTTGTGTGCAAGATTTCAAGCAGGTCCTAGAGAATCTCATTATATTATTGTTAAAAGAATATTGAGATACTTATCAGGTTCTACTGATCTTTGCTTAATGTATGAGAAAGATAAAGATTTCAAGTTAATTGGCTACTGTGATTCTGATTAAGCTAGAGATAGGATTGATAGAATGAGATCAAGTGGAGGTTGCCACTTTCTTGGTCATAATATAATTTCTTGGTCAAGCAAGAGGCAAAGTTCAATTGCTCTATCTACTGCAGAAGTTGAATACATATCAGCTGCAAGATGTTGTTTATAGACATTATAGATAAAGTATCAATTAGAGGATCATTCTATCGAAGAAGATCAGATTCCAATCTTTTGTGACAACACAAGTGCTATTAATCTCTCAATGAATGCAATACAACACTCAAGGGCAAAGCATATTAAAGTTAGACATAATTTTATAAGAGACTATATATAGAGAGCGATCATCAATCTACAATTTGTTGAGATGAATCAACAATGGACAAATATTTTCACCAAACCCTTTAATGAAGACAAATTCAAGTAAATTAGATGAAACCTGAACATGGTGATGTTAAATGACTATTCGTCTAAAATTCCATGATCCAGACGATTCGTCCTGAAGAAGTTGAAAAGTCGTAAGTTTTCAGATTAAATAGTAACGGTAACTTTCACTTGGTAGTTTCAATTTCATGATTACTGGTGGACCAGTTATAAAACATACAAATGGCAACTTTTCAAGAGTGTATACAAAAAGAAATCATCTCAAAATCTACAACACCTTACATTCTATAATTTTCTTGAAAAACTTCAAAACCGACTTGTTCAAAGTGCTCTCAACAAAGACAATCCAACCCTCTATTCTAAACATCAAATCCTTCTCATTTAATTTCATATATTTCTCTCAATTTTTCTATATACTAACCTCACTTCTTTAAGCAAAATACATTTATGTGTTTATTGTTTATCTTTATAGATTAAAAATGCCAAAATCTTTTATCTATGGGAGACTTGTCGATTTCACATCCCTGAAGAATGATCGGATGAATATCAAACCTGAGATTGAAGCGATTAGATGGAAGAATTTCTTCAACATCTGATAGACAGTGTATCTGAATGAAATATATAAGTTTTGGAAAACTGCAAAGGTGGTAGACAACACCTCGATATCGACAGTAGATGACTTGTCACTAATAATCACACAAGATTCTATTGTGAAGGCTATTGGGTGTCTAAATGAAGGAGCAGAATGGTTCAACAATACAGATTGGATCGCTCAAAGTCATATAGACGAAGCCAGCATCAATAGACAACTTTATGGATCCAGTAATCTAGGAGTCAAGAAGTCTTCAACCCTCATTCGAAAGGCTAGGATTCTTCACTCACTTCTTCTCCATTGTATCTTACTAAGAGCAGGATCAAAAGACGTGGTGACAATGAAAGATGAACATTGTCTATTTCATCTACTCACTCACCAACCTATTAATCTTCTATTCTATATTCTGAAGTGCATGATAAAGGCTAAAAAGGATTATCATATGAAGAGTGGTTGTCTACCTTACAGTATGCTGTTAACAAGATTCTTCAAAGAATCTGGAATCCTACTTGATAGAGGAAATAGAGTAAAGATGAATATTAAGAGTGTTATCAATGCCTCTAATATTCACAAAATGGGGTCAAGATTGAAGCCGAAGCAGATGTAGATTTCACACTGAAAGAACAGTCTAAGAGGGAGCTTTCAGTAAGACGAAGCAGGAAAGAAATTGTTTCAATGAAGGCACTCAGCCAGTTTGTAACCCCCTAGGTGTTTTAGGCACCAATTTGGATGGTGCAAAGTTAAGAAGATAGGTTGCCATTCGTATGGCATATCCCCAAAATGATTCTCGAAGGCTAGCATACCACATCATTGATCCCACCATTTCCAATGAAGACCTATTTCTCCTCTTAGCAACATCATTCTATTGAGGTGTTCGAGGAGTTGACAAGTTGGAAACAATTCCATTGTCAATTAAATATCGCTGGAACTCTCTAGATAAGCACTCACCACCTTGATCCGATCAAAGTTATTTTAATGACTTGCTTAGCTGCTTTTAAGCTTCAACTTTGAATTCTTTGAAATTTTCAAAGTACTCACTCTTTTTATACATCAAATATAAATAGCCATGCCTAGAGTAATCATCTATAAAGGTTATGAAGTAATCATAGCCTCCTCTAGCATGTACATTCAAAGGTCGACACACATCAATATGTACCAGGTCCAACGTGGATTCAGATCTATTTCCTTTGGAAGGAAATGAGGCCTTGGTCATTTTTCCTTTAATATAAGATTCATAGGTAGGTAACGAAACATTATCTAAGCCTATAAGGATCCCATCCTTTACTAACATATCAAGTCTTTTCTGATTGATATGATCCATTTTTACGTGCCACAAAAATTTTGAATTAATGCTAGAGGCATTGGATTGTCTTAGTTTTATCAATTCTGTGGTGTTTAGCAAGCCTGTCATAAGTTCTATAAAGAACAATTCCTATTTAATTATCACATTACAAGTAAAACCCTTATTCTTATATATTGAAACAACATTTTGAAAATATAAGGAATAATCAGATTTTATTAAACAAAAATAAGAAATCATGTTCCTTTCAATCATTGGCATGAAACAAACATCCTCCAAATATAACCTAGGAATACTAGAAAAGTCCAAGATAACTACTCCCATTGATTTTGCTAAAACATAGGATCCATCTGCTATCCTGACTTGAAACCAGCCATTAGGTAGTCTCTTCTTTTGCTAGAACCCTTGTAAAGAATTGAAAACATGGTTAGTGGCTCCTAAATCTAATATCCAAGAATCAAATAAATTTGCCACATTTCTAGTTCCTAACAAACTTAGGAAACCCATACCTTGTTTGCTTTTGAGGGACTCAAGGCGATGGAAACACTTTCTCTTGATGTTCTCTTTGGCCTTCTTTTTAATGGGTTGGGCCTTGACCCCTGTTTGGGCCTTCTTTTTCATTGGACCCTTCTTCTTTTTCTTGCCCTTACCCTTGGGCTTAGAAGAAGATGCTACATTAGCTTCTGGCACATGAGTCTTGATATTTAATATCTCCTTCATACTCTAGAGGGTATTCATTAACTCACTCAAGGTGTAATCCTTGTTGTTGAGCTCATAGTACAACTTAAACTATTGAAAAGAAGAGTTTAAGTTATTGATGATCGTAATCATCTGCATGTCTGCATCTATATCAGGCCCAAGCATCTCAGCCTCAGTGATTGATAGAATCCAATTTTTGTATATTATTTAGTGATATTTTCATGGCCTTTGTTATATTTTTTAGCTCTTTTTGTTGGATATTGTGCTTAATTTAGCTTAAAAGTGCTTGTTTTGAATTAACGTAGTTTGAGGATAAAATTGTCATAATTAGTTAGTAATTGCACTCACTTGGTTTCTAGGACAAGTGATATTGCAAACTATTGTTTTCATTGCAGGACACTCAAGAAGTAGAGCAAAAGTGAAGACTAAGAAATTGCAAGTCACAAGATTAAGAAAGTAGACCTCTCAGGAAAAGTTTACCACAGTAAAGAAATGTTTCGTCGAATCTTACAAAGAGCTCTCAGGAAAAGTTCATTGTGGCTAAGTCATTCATTCATTATGGCGAACCTTCAAATCAGCAACCTAGACTCAAACCATTTTTGGAAATTTCACTTAACCATTCGTGCAAACCTACCTAGAACCCGTTTTAGAAACCCTATTTTGAACAAAAAGACTCGAGGAGATAGCCTCAACGTTGTCATCTCTCATCATCTATCATCTTCCACTCATCTCTCTCATTTTTCCTCCATTTTGCCACTATCAAACGTCCACAAATTCATTACTAGTTGTGAAGCTTCCGAGTGCAATACGTGGCTAGGTGTTTCTTTTCCTTTTGAATATGTAGCAATGGATGAAGTTCAATAAGTTTAAAAGAGGGGTAGTTTAATCCATGTTTCAACTATAAATTTATAAATTCCTAGGTCTTGGATTTGTAATTTGTAGTTGAGCTACTTGATTATAGTTTTAATCAAATATTGGATATTCATTTTGTGTAGTTTGGATTCGTTTATGTAGGACTTTGAGCTTAAATATATGAAGTTTCATATATGTCCATTTGTGATCTTCTTAATTCTCTCTTATCTTGCATGGTTATGTATGATATTGAGTTGATTGTGGATTTCGTTTGACCTATTGCATTGACTGATCCTATTACACACACTAAGAGCACTTAACAGGATCTTAAGGAATAAAGTCCCATTGATTTAGATCTTGTACTTAAGTAGTACTTTAAGATTTACCATTTTGAAGCTTAGTGATTTCTACTTCACTAAATCAATTTCGAACTATTATAGCCAGAGCTCATTTTTAAGAGGATTCTATCGCTGTTTAATCTCTTGTTTTCATCTTTCCATTTTCTATATCCCAAAAAATCCAAAAATACATTTTACAATTCAATTTAGTTCTATTAATGATTTCAACAATCAAAACCCCCCATTTTCCCAATTAGCTTGCATAGCGTGGCATATAGGTTAACTTAAGTCCATTCATTTTAGGTTCCAATTAAGACAATGACTCGAGGTTGCACCCTATAGTACAATCCTTGGATTATTTTGATTTAACCTCAAAGGGCTTTACGACCAAGGTTTTGAATCAAATGACGCCATTATCAGGGAGATAACAAATTGGTTCTCTAGGTGAACTTCTGTCATTTTACTGCTAAGTGGGGTTAGGAGCCTTTTTATATTGCATTTTAGATAGTTTAGTTTGTGAGCTTACAAGTCAATTTTGTTCTCTTTTCTTTTGTTTTGAATTTTTCCCTTGCATGCCCTAGAGAACCAAACTCTTACCCTTTAACCCTAAAATTGAGAGAAGTCTGAGAAAAATTAGAAAGGAAAAGAGAGTAGAAGGGACAAGCAAGGTGGTTTTTGAAGAGGAGAATATCTCAGTGGAGTCTAGCCTGTCAAACAGTGAGAGTGAATCATTAGACGTGAGATAATGGCTGAAAACCTAGCTAATCTGCAAAGCCCTAACCTTAATGCTAACCTACCTAAGAATGGAGAAAATGGAGGTAATGAGGAGCAGGAACGAGTTGGTGAAAATAATGGCAACTGACCACGCGTTGTTACGCTAGTCAAAATAAAATAACTAGACTACTACTATAGCATTGGCAAGTCTAGATCGATCCCACCGAGAGTGTGTGTAAAGTTTATGAAATGAAATTAATCGGTGCTTAGGAAAAAGGGCGGTTTTGGATTTTTGAAAGAAGAAAATAAAATCAAACTAACTAATAAAAACAAATTAAAGAAAAGATGCAAAAAAATGATAAAAGTGGGGAATTCGGTAAGGACCCGGCTCTTTGGTTCAATCTTGGCCTATACCCTAATCAAGAATATTTTATTAATTGTTGTTCTTTAACCTCTCCTAGCAACTATTAATCGTGGGTTAAAAATTAACCATAGTTTTCCCTTAGGTTATGATTAATCAAGATACGATCGTTAATTAAACCTAACCACCCAACAACCTAGGATACGATCTCTAGATTTAATTAGGTAGTAGCATTACGAATTAGGAAAACCGATTAATCAAGGCAAC
>JANVCQ010000005.1:26481973-26505738 GCA_025531925.1 Erythroxylum plowmanianum | reverse complement strand
ATTCGATTTCGATGCGTATTCGCTTTGAGATCCGATTTGCTTTCAGTCTCGCGTTTGCTTCCGCATGTTGTGTTCGATTTATTCGAGTTGAATCCGCTGTATTTCCTTCGTCTTCCGATTGGGATCCGGTTCCTGGATCGGGTCCCAACATACTATGTTTATGAAATCTCTTTTTGAAAAAAGTGCCATTTTGAGTAACAATTTTACAAGTTATGAAATACATGTTATGTGGGTTTGGATTGGTCCATTCTATATGTCAAGTAAACTTTGACTAAATGCTTCTCCCGCCTGCCAGCTAGTGGTATGGAACTCCTTCAAGGACTCCTTTATGTTGACGACTACGCAAAACCACTATGTGGGATTGTGTTAGTCCGTTCTGTTCACGACTACACAGGACCATTACATAAGAATGTGTTAGCTTGTTCTGTTTATGGACCTCCCAAACCATTTTGATGTGCTTAGGTGTTGACAAGTTTATTGAATGTATGTTTTGGGTTGTTTATAAATTGTTTGATAAATTGAGAATTGGGAAATATGTGTTTCATGATTCGTGGTGAGTTTTTTAATGCTTTCTCACCTCCTGTTCCACCCCATCTTTAGGTGATGAGCATGAGATCGAGTGATCAAGCATAAAGGCGTTACTCTGGATTATGCTTATTTTGTATTCTAAGTTAGTTTTTCTAAAACAAGGCTTTAGTTGCATTTTGAGCAATTCTAATTTGTGTAAATTATGTATTTTTGGAATACGATGTATGGTGGCTTGAAATACCAGTTAAAGATTTGTAAAAATCTTATCTTTCGAAGATAATGAAATATGATTGTGTTTTTTCTCATAACTATCAAAGTTTGACATTACATTTTCAAGCATTCATAAAGGTAAAATTTTGTGGTCTAAATCCTGGGGTAAAACCGTGTTGATCTAACCTGAATTAGATAGTGTTGTCTTCTTACAAGTTGTAGATTATTGTTCTAGCTTTCCAATGATATAAAGTATGAAATTTGGATATTAGGATTAGGACATATGATCATTATAATTTAGTAATGCTGCACAGGATGCATAAATAGGACAACCATAGTGAAAGAGGAGAATATGTTGTATGTGATGAATCAATTGAGTTGACATTTGGGAGTTTAATGAAATCAATTTGGTAATTGAATGTTTAAGTAGTGATATTGCATTAGAAGAAGTGAACTTGGTAAGATTATGGGTGAAAGTGATGTTAGAATGGATGTAGGAACCATTGGAGATGCTTTAGAGGGAGTTTTGTCTCACTTATGTCCGTTAGATGGACTTTAGGTTTGTTAAACAGACTTTTTCAAGACTAAAAATGTCCCAGGCCAGTCCATGTCCATTAAACAGACATTAGGTCCATTAAACGGACCTTCATAGGTCTAGAAGACATCCCATACCCCGTGTATGTCCATTAGGTAGAGGTGTATGTCCATTAACTGTACACTTTCAAAAATTTGCAATTTTGACCTTCTAGATGACAAAATCTCTCTTTGTGGTCTTTACAAAGTTGTAGATTTCGAAACCATCCTAAAAAGACCTCAATAACATATCTCTAGTGAAAGTTATACTAATTGGCCTAAGATAGGTACAATATGATTGAGGACATAATCATGGTTGACTCTTTTGGTCATAACTTCATCATCCAACCTCTAAATGAAGTGATTATTAATAGATTACTAACACATTTTTCTATCTCTCCATAAAAATTGGTAGCTTTTGGTATTGATTTGAAAAAGATTAATGGAAAGAAAGGGAGGGATTCGATTAGAGGAGCATGACTTGGTTATGAGCATACTTTGGCTTTTAAGCATATCTTGGTCTATATTGATTGAATAGGAAACTGTTGGGATGTTATAAAACAGAAGATGAACTGATGATGGCTAATGAGAGTTTATGGAAATAATCCTACAAGGTAATACGCATGCTCACGTTTTATGACATCTGAATAGTTAGGCTCCGAAAACGGGTTCCAACACATTTATAACATTATCATTCTCTATAATACACATTTTCATTCCAAAATTCACACATCAAATTAAATTGAAATACACCAAAGTAAAAAAATGTCTATACTTACAAGTCTCTCTACATACTCGTAGTGGGTAATAGATCCTCCAATATGTACGAGAAGACTCTCTCCCCCCGATCCTCCATATCTGTTGGTAAAATTGTTGATTGAGCCCAAGTTTATTATATAAATTGGTGACACTCTCATGGCTTTTACTATATTTTTTGACTCCTAATTCTTGATTTTGTGCTTAAATTAACCCTTAAGTGTGTACTTTTATTTTATGCAATTTGATAGTAAAAATTGTTACAAATTGTTATTAATTGCACTACTTAATTTTTCTAAGAACAATTGATACTGCAAATTGCTATTGTTGATTATAGGAACCTCAAGGAGAAGGGAGTCAATGCGTTGAATTGAAGTCAAAAGGAGACCAGAGCTCCAGGAAAAGTTTGCTACAGCAAAGTATCTGTCGCCGCGGTGAAGCACCAAGCAATATAGGCTGAACCTTTCGGAAAAAGTTCGTCACAGCAAAGATTAATTCGTTTGCCGCGGCGAAGGATCTAGCAAGGAGCGAGAAATTTTGGGAAAAGTTCACCGCGACGAAGATTAATTCTTTCGCCACAGCGAAGGATCCAACACAGATGCAAAATCTTTCAGGAAAAGTACGCCTCGGCGAACCTTCGAAGACCTGAACAATTTTTGGAAGTTTTTCCTACTATGCAAACCCAACTCTACAACCCATTTTGAAAGGAAACCTATTTTTGGATAAGTTGGAGAGAGCCGACGTATATATACATCAATATTCCATTAGTTTGGGGTAGGGAAAAACGAAGGGATGACTCCATCATTCTTTCATATCTCCCTCATTTATCCATCATTTTGCTTCGTTCTCTATCATCTCTCTCTCTATCTCATTTTCCTAGCATTTTCACTGCCGACTTCCATCATAGGTAGCTTGGATTTATTCCTAGTTGTGAGGTTTCCGGTTGCAATGTGTGGCTAGGTGTTTTCCTTCCTCTTGAAGATGTAGTGAGGGCTTGAGTTCAATGGGCTTCAAAGGGGAGTAGTTCATTTATGTTTAATTACATTGTTATGAACTCCTGAGTTAGGATTTGTGCTTTATAGTTGGATTTTCTTAATTATAGTTTAATCAAGTATTGGACAATGTATTGTGTTATGGATTGGTTGATGTAGAACTTTGAGCTTGAATATATGAAGTCTCATATATGTCTTTTTGGTGATTGTGTTAATTCTCTTTTATCTGCCTAGTTGTGTTTGATATTGAGATGATGCTTGATCCCAATTGACCACTTGCTTTAACTTACCCATTACACACACTAAGATACATTCAACAAGGTTTTAAGAAATGGAGTTTATTGATTAAAACCTTGGACTTAAAGAGTTCTTTAAAGTTTATCATTTGAAAACTTAGTGATTTTCACTCCCACCACGATTTGTTCTGAACTATGATGGCCAAAGCTCGTTTTCAAGAGGATTTTATCATATTTGATCATCGTTTGAGTTTTCCATTTCCTTTCCCAAAAAAAAAACCATTTCATATACTTTTCTTTCAGTTAGCTCAATTTAGGTATACTTTTCAAAGATCCAAACTCCCCCCTTCCTAACCAATTTAGTAGCATTTCATGATAATTAGGCTAGCTTAGACCCATTGCACTAGGTTCTGATTAAGTGAGACGACCCGAGGTTACACTCTATATTGCAATCCTTATAATTAAATTTTTGATTCGGTTTCCAAGGCAGTCATCCAAAGAATAAATATCGCCGACCAAAATGGCATCGTTGTTGGGGATCCAAGCAATTGGTTCTCTAGGTGAATCTGGCATAATGGAGGCTAACATCGACATGGTAATGGATGAAGTTGAATCACCACAACATGGCCATCTGTCGAAGGTTTACTGGGAGAATCAGAAACCTCCATAACTTCCAGGTGAATTTGGCATAGTGGAGGCTAACACCGACATGGCAATGGATGAAGTTAAATCACCACAATATGGCCATCTATCGAAGGTTTACCGGGAGAATCAGAAACCTCCATAACTCCCAGGTTGTTTCTTTCCTTCACTTGTTTACTTACTTTTTCCTGTGACTACTTGTGACATATTTTGGAGCATTAGTTTGCAAAGTAACTGTCGGGGAGAAACTACCACAGTAGGAAAGAAGTTTAGTTTTTGGTTTAATTAGTTGTTTCAATTCAATAATCCCCACGGTGTTTTTGATTTGCTGCCTGCTACATCTTCCATATTGGGAAATTTGATGAGGTTGCTTGGGTTGCATTTTTTCCCCTTTATTGCATATTTATGTTCATTGTTCTTCACATTGAGGACAATATAATGTTTAAATGTGGGGGATGTTTCAATTTGCAATTCTTGTTGTGCATGTGCATCATTTTTGGCCATTTAAATGTTTGTGCAAGTCAATTGTGCTTAATGTTAAAATTTTAAACTTGGTGATTAAGGCCAGTCATCTGTTTCCAAAGTTTCTATAATTTTCGCCACGACGCACTATGCCTTCGCTGCGACAATGTGCGGAATCCATGTTTTTCACCACGGCGAACTCTTTCTTCACCATGACAATATTTGTGTTCTGAACTGTTCGCCGCAGCGAATTTTAAAAAAAAAAGATTGCTTCAATTCAACAAATCTCCCTAATTAGATTCTTTTCACTCTTGTATCTCAAAGATTTTATAAGTTTCAAGGTGATCCTTGTGTTTTTGAAATACCTCCCATTCTTTAAATGATAGTCGGTTTTGGCTAATTTCATTTTCAATGTTTTCAACACAAAGTAAGCGAGGGTATGCTGACAAAGTAGCACTTTATGTTTTTAAACCTTGAGATTGTTCATTGAGATATTAACCTTGTTGGAAGGATATTTGGGCCTGAATTTTTCAATTTTTGTGTGTATCTGCTTATTTCATATCTCTCTAGAACTTGTTTCAATTCTTAATCAAAGCTTGATGAACTATAATTTTGTTAACATGATAGAGGCATTCTTTTAAAACCCTGTTGACCCAAACACAAGCCCCATAAACATATATCCATTGCTAGCCTCTTGAGCCATAATTTTTGAGCACATGCACACATCTTTTTATAATGTCAATAGTTTATTTCACATTTTCTTCTAGTTATCTCAAGAAATTGGTTATTAAAAAAAAAGAAAAAAACCAATGAAATATATATATATATATATATATAAAAGGGGGTTAAGAGATAAATTATGTTATCATTTGTGTAAATATTGTCTTATTGTTGACATCTATTCCATAATTGTGGTGCATGTACTCATATTTTTTTTCTTCTTTCATCCATTCCATCCATTTCATCTAGCCTTCCGTGCATTACAACCTTGAAAAATCCTCTTGATTTTCGAGATTATAGTTTTTGTAGTGGAGAGGTAGAACTATCACAAGCTTATGGTAGAGAATGGACTAAGCAGATTTTATAGTGAAATTATCCTAACAACAAGTGAGATGAGAGCAAACTCCTTACCTTGAGTGAAATCTCATTTGCTCAATCTCTCAGATTAAATTCTTATAGTGTTTATTTTCTTGACACTCTTTCAGTCTACTTTGATTGATTTCTGAGAAAGTGATTTTTACCAATTTCCTACTTTTATTTTAAGCATGGTCGGAAATTTTCTTTTGCACTTATGTCTCTTTGATTCTTATAAACTTTGCCCAGGAGTACATAGGTCTAAGTGTGGAAGAATTTGATTGAGCCCAAGTTTATTATATAAATTGGTGACACTTTCATGGCTTTACTATACTTTTTGACTCCTAATTCTTGATTTTGTGCTTAAATTAACCATTGAGTGTATACTTTTATTTTATGCAATTTGATAGTAAAAATTGTTATAAATTGGTATTAATTGCACCATATAATTTTTCTGAGAACAATTGATACTGCAAATTGCTATTGTTGATTGTAGGAACCTCAAGGAGAAGGGAGTCAATATGCTGAATTGAAGTCAACAGGAGACCAGCACTCCAAGAAAAGTTCACCGCGGTGAAGATTAATTCATTTGCCATGGCGAAGGATCCAGCAAGGAGCGAGAACTTTCGATAAAAGTTTGTCGCGGAGAAGGATCCAGCACAGATACAAAACCTTTCAGGAAAAGTATGCCTCGACGAACTTACCTATCGCTGTGGCGAACCTTTGAAGACTCGAACTATTTTCGAAAGTTTTTCCTACTATGAAAACCCGACTTGACGACCCATTTTGAAAGGAAACCTATTTTTGGATAAGTTGGAGAGAGCCAACATATATATAAATCAATATTCCATCGGCTTGGGGTAGGGAGAAACGGAGGGATGACTCCATCGTTCTTTCATATCTCCCTCATTTATGCATCATTTTGCATCGTTCTCTATCATCTCTCTCTCTATCTCATTTTCCCAGCATTTTCACCGCCGACTTCCATCATGGGTAGCTTAGATTCATTCCTAGTTATGAGGTTTCCGGTTGCAATGTGTGACTAGGTGTTTTCCTTCCTCTTGAAGATGTAGTGAGGGCTTGAGTTCAATGGGCTTCAAAGGGAGTAGTTCATTTATGTTTAACTACATTGTTATGAACTCCTGAGTTAGGAATTGTGCTTTGTAGTTGGATTTTCTGGATTATAGTTTAATCAAGTATTGAACAATGTATTGTGTTATATATTGGTTGATGTAGAACTTTGAGCTTGAATATATGAAGTCTCATATATGTCTTTTTAGTGATTGTGTTAATTCTCTTTTATTTGCCTAGTTGTGTTTGATATTGAGATGATGTTTAATCCCAATTGACCACTTACATTAACTTACCCATTACACACACTAAGATGCATTCAACAAGGTTTTAAGAAATGGAGTTCATTGATTAAAACGTTGGACTTAAAGAGTTCTTTAAGGTTTATCATTTGAAAACTTAGTGATTTTCACTCCCATCAAGATTTGTTTTGAACTATGATAGCTAAGGCTCGTTTTTAAGAGGATTTTATCATATTTGATCATCGTTTGATTTTTTGATTTCCTTTCCCAAAAATCCAAAAACACCGTTTCATATACTTTTCTTTCAATTAGCTCAATTTAGGTAGACTTTTCAAAGATCCAAAACCCCCTTCCTAACCAATTTAGTAGCATTTCATGATAATTAGGATAGTTTAGACCCATTGCACTAGGTTCCGATTAAGTGAGACGACCCGAGGTTGTATTCTATATTGCAATCCTTGGAATTAAATTTTTGATTCGGTTTCTAAGGGAGTCATCCAAAGACTAAACATCGCCGATCAATTATTCTCTAAAATAGACATTACCTTGGGTAATGTCCAATACTACTGTCAATGACTCAATATTTGTTTAGAAATATAAGGTGGTCATACAAAAGTCTTGTTTATTGCACCATTAAAGTGTCAATAATTTGTACATACTCTTCTCTCCTATATTTTATAAATGATCGTGTCAAATTCAGAATCCCAAAAAAATTCTTTCTGAAAGAAAGGAAAAACATACGAAACTATTAGATTCCAATTATGCATCTCATACATAATATATCAAATATATGCAGTGGAAATAAAACAGAACCTCAAAAACTATATCAACTCATGCATATAGATATAGAAAAACAAAAACATGAAATGTGAGATGTTTACATACCTTTCTAATGATCTCTTTTGTTCTTTAATCTTCTCCCTATTAGGTTATCATAAACCACAATGATCAATGCAGACTATCACTAATGAAAGTCCATACAAAGATAGAAGGATGAAACCTCACTAGGAGATGGCTAGAATTCTTTCTTTGTGCTATCAAAGACAAGATCTCTTGAAGGAGTTAGAGAGAAAAAGTGTGTGTGTAAAAAAAAGAACATATCTTTTTCTTTTTATGTGCCTTATACAAGATGCACGAAAATCATCTCATTTTTCTACAACATTTGGCCTTCCATAACCCCATCACTAATGGAAAGTTATAGGAAGTTAATGGTCATGAATAGCATGTATTAGTGGAAGCTATGGGAAGTTAATGACCATGAATAGCATGTATTAATGGAAGCCAACAACACTTGTTTCTAATCCACTCCATGCAACTTTTTTAACCACGATCACATCACGATACAATCCTGAAACATTCTCTCATATCTTGAATAACCATTTAAGATCATTTTACTCATCCTTCGAATCTCCTATGTATATGACCCATTAGGTTCCCGATTATATTGACAACTTAAATTAACATTTAATTCAAGTAAGTCAAGAGTGGTATCTAGCAATACATCAAGACCCCCAATTAACAGGAAATTTAGGGGTTTGACTATGCAATATTGCCATGAAATTCATCCTTTCACCATCTATACCCCACTTAGTTTAGAGTATAGTCAAAATGTCAACTCCCACTAGGCTGGCTGCATCACATCTAGTCTAAATGTTGTTAGATCTTATGTTGAGGATCTCATTACTCTATGTATCATTAAAGACTCTCTTTATGGCACATATCTACTATGGTTAGAGACTCCCAAGTAATGACCTAGACAAGAGGTTATGGGTATCATTTCCTTCTATTAAAAGTGGTGAATCATTTATTGGCTACTTAATTACATCCGAATACCTCAAGTTGTAGCTAATCACTACCCTATAAGTAACCCCTGAAAAGCATTGATGAATGGAGTCAAAGTATAGGATCAGTATTTGAGATATTCTTTAGAACCTCAAGTCAAAGGATACTTGCACCATTGCTATGATGAGACTATCATTGACACTCGAATATAATAACCATATGATTATCTCATAGTAGGTCAATCTAATGTACTTACTACCCTTATTAAGCATCCACATGTTAACTCTAAACAACTCATGCCTACAATTTATGAGATCTACTATTTGATCTAATTAAGGTGTAAAACATGTGCTAGTCTATCCGAATTAATGATATCTCATCTTATTAATCCTATGACTGGGGAAAGTTTAAATACTAACATAATTACACATGATAGGAACTTCATTATCATGATCACATCATGATTTCCTCCATATTGTGTTCTGTATCAAGAACTTCATTAAATCAATTTAATATCAACATCAAATCCATAAACATATAAACATCAAAATAATAAAAAATCCTTTATTAGTTATAAAATGATTTGTATAATAAGTGCTAAAGGTGATTGCCTTTAAAGCACTTCTTTAACGATGAGTACTTATAATCTACACTGTTTATCTAATTGATGTATAAAAATCAATCAAACAAACAAAAAGTATATTTTTTGTACCTTAAACTCCTAATAATAAAAATGCTTTGTCGCCTAAGAGATATTCTTTCATATATAACCCTCAAAATCAATCTTCTCCTTGAAGTTGGATGTCTTGTTTTTTGAGCATGATCCACAAAAAATCCACCTAATATTAAAATAATTAATTTTATATCATTTTTAAATTTAATCCTATAACTTATTTATAAACATATAATGTTTCATGTATTTTCAGTTACAAATTGTTGACAATTATGATATAAGTTCTTCCATCAACTCCCTCAGCTCCAGGCTAGAGGCTGCCTCGTTCATCCACATCGTTTACCCTTGATATCTTTGTTGGTATAAGGGTGGTGGATGCTGTATCACTAGGTACAAAAGGTGATGCCTCATCTGGAAGTGTAGTAGCTAGAGGTACTACATCTAATTTGATTGCGACTGTAGAATGTGATGCTTCACCTAGACAGTAACTGGCTCCAAATCGTGGTCTAAAACTTGATTGCATCATATCCTGCTTTTTCTTTAATGCATATTTCAACTTGCAATTCATATTTTATTGAATATTCTAGAAATATAACAATTTCAATTCAATATATAATAATATATCAAAATTTCAATAATTGAGCTATTGAATATAATATCCTATTACAAACATAAATTAATCACTATTAGCACTTAACTGTAATTCAAAATCACCATTATCTTCTTTTTATGAAGAAATAGAATCAAACTTAGGCTCCTCTTCAAATCTCTCACCCTCCTCATCCTCTCCAGATGAAATTTCAACATATTTGTTATTTGGATCGTTTAAAGGTTCATTCTTGTCATATCTAACAAATGCATTTATTTCATAAATATCTTCCTGAAACGCTTCACTTTCAAGTCTACGTTCTCCTTTTCCATGTTAATTAAAAACACCTCTAGGTTTAACTTTGCAAATAGCTAACCAATTTGACTTATCTAGTTGTAGGTTGGGAAAAGGAACATAATACACCTAGATCGCTTGAATTGCCAACATGAAATGTTCAAATTGTCTAAATCTTCTTTGTTGGTTGATTCCAACTAGATTGTATAAGTTATGTACTTTTGTACCAACATTTGGAGTTGGATCAAACCAGTCACATTTAAATATCACACTTTGCCTTATTGGCAATGCAGGATGCTCAATTTCAAGTATCTCAATAATTTTACCGTAGTAATCCATAAATTCTCCTTATATGCAAACTCTATTATTTACTATTTCCATATTATGACCATAATATTCTATATGATATTTGTATCCATAAACGAAATACACTGGATATGATTTAACAATTTGCAAAGGTCCCTTTGTAAGATCATATATGAACATGTTCTCTATTGGATTTTCTAAGGCCTACACAAAAGAAATTATTATATTAAACAATACAATATCATTTGAACAATTTAATCTTATAATTCAATCATTTTAATCATTGTAAGTGAAAACTTACATATTTCCCAAACCATCAAAGAAAGTATATTTTAAATTCTTTATTGATATCTTCCTATTTTTCTTAGGCATTAGCTCGCCTAACCATTCCTCGTGTAATCTAAAATCATTATTATGTATTTTAGTTATGAATAACACAAAATTTCAAAAACTAAATAAAAAATTTCAACTTACTGCATGAAAGGTTGAACCTCTTGAGAGCAATAAAATGTAACCATGGGCAACCTTAATTTCTTCCTCGAAAGGTTGAACTTTTTGATAGTTCAATAAAATGTGACCATGGGCAACCTTAATTTCTTCCTCTATTAACATTCTTTTTGTTGAATGTCTATATATTCGTCCAGGATTTGTGAAAATGGATAAGTTACCATCAGCATCACTCGTTCCTCCCCTATCATTATTACGAGGAACTTTTCTTTTTCTTGTGTGAACATACGGCTCAAAATAATGTAAACAAAATGTACTAGCTTCCTCCACTAATTAAGCATTACATAAGCATTACATATTGAACCTTTAACTCTAGCCTTGTTTTCGACATTTTTCTTTAAGTGATGCAAATACCTACATTTAGGGTTATTACAATTACATTATTAAAACATATTATTACTTCAGTTACAATCATTTTTGTTGAATTACCTCTTAAATGGACACATCCATTGATATTGAACTGGATTGGCAAGTTTTACCTCTTGTGCTAAATGCACAGGTAGATGCTCCATATAGTCAAAGAAGCTTGAAGGGAAAATCCCTTCTAATTTGTAGAAAATTAATGGAATTTCCCTTTCTAGATTTTCCATTTCAGCCAACTTGATTTCAGATGATGTTAAGCTTTTGAAAAACAAATTTAATTCTGTTATAACTTCCCAAACCTTATTCGATAGCATCTCTCGAAATGCAATTGGAATTAGCCTTTGCATAAACACATAACAATCATTACTTTTCATCCCAAATAATTTGTACTTCCTCATGTCTACACACCATGCCAAGTTTGAAACATAACCATCGAGAAACTTTATGCTTTTCAACCATTCACACAAAATTTTCTTTTGTTTCTTGTCCAAAGTGTAACATGCTTTCGGATGTTTACTGATGCGAAGAACTTTATGTAACTCATCCCTTCGACAAAAAAATTTAGTTCCTTGCCACAATAAGGACAAGCCAATTTCCATACTATGCTCCATCTAAACAACATAACATATGCTGAAAAATCACTAATGGTCCATATCAAAGCTGATTTTAACAAAAAAAATTGTTTATGAGAAACTTCATATGTCTCAACACCATATTCGCAAAAGATGTTATAATTTAGATATCAATGGTTGTAAGAATACATCAATTTTATGCTTTAGATTTAGAGTACTCGCACAATCACTGTCAAAAACATAAATGCCTCATTCATACACATCTATGGAGGCAAATTATAAGGAGTAATTATTGGTCATGATGAATATTGTTATCCAAATTGACCAAAAGGTTGGAATCCATCTGTCGACAATCCTAACCTAACTTTTTGACATTTTGCTTCAAACTCATAATGGGTGTTATGTTTCCATGCCAGTGCATTCGATGGATGAATCATTATTATGTCTTCCTGTTCATGTTCATTATGCCATCTCATGTGAGATGCAATAATGTCAGAAGCATATAGTCTTTGAAGTCTTAGAGCTAGTAGGAAATATTACATTCACTTCTAGGGTACTAATTTCTGTTTCATATAATTCTTTCTAGGCTTGAACATAGATTGACCATAAAATTTACACTTTTAAAATTCCACATCATCTCCTAAATACAATGTACATCCCAATTTTCAACAATTAATCTTTTCAACAAGCAAACTAAGACTCCTAATAAGTTTCTTCATATTGTAAAAAAACTATCAACCATTGTATGATCAGGAGATAAGGATTAATTATACCATCTAAGAATTTTATCAAAACTATGATAAAAAATATCCCTTCAAACTTTATGCTTAAAATTCGAGCAATTGAAGATAATTAATTCATTGTCTCATAATTTGGCCATAGTTCTTAGTCAGTTAAGTATAGTAAGTCAAAATTTTATTTTGCATATGGGTTTAGTTCTTCTTCAAGATTTTCTATATTTTCCTGAAAGGTATAACTAGTTGCATCATAAACCATTTATGTGTAAGGATTTTTAGTTGCTCCTGCATTATTTTTTCTAAATCCAATCCCCTTTTAAACTCATCTACGTTTACTAACAAGTGTACTTCACTACCCCTTGAGGTGCTATAAATCAATGGCTCTCCATGTCGTGTCCACTCAAAATAATTTAGGACAAACTCTTTTCTCAGTAAATGCCCATTCACTTTATGAAAAGAAAGGAAACGAATGTGTTTGCACTTTTTACATAGACATTTGATCTTTAGGCCACCCATATATGCAAGTTGAGAATATGCATAATGAGTAAACGCTTCAACCTCTCAACAAACTCAGGATTAATGAAACCATCAGGTGTTACTCTTCTATACATCCAAGATCTATCAGCGTTACTCATTTCTAAAAAAATGTTAATTTAAAAGAGTGATTTCATAGGTAGTATCCTTTATGTCCCCTAAGTTTATAGAACATCTAAACTTTACACAACATTCCCTAAGTATTAATCAATCGAATTAATTACCTACAATTGATGTCAAAATTATGGTACATGGCATTGTTTACACTTATGAATCAAGAAAGCAAGTTCTTGCTATAACTCCTAGGCTCATGGAATTTTTGACCGATAAGCCTCACAGGAGCTGCATCATGGGTTTCTAGCCTATATATCGTCTTATGGGTTTATTGCGTAAATAAATGTCTTGTCTATTAAACGTATAAATTTCTTATGTTAATACTAAGTTTGTATTAATCACATTGAAGTTGAAGTATTTATGTTTGAATTAATCACCTATAATTGATTTCAATATTATGGTACATGGCATTATTTACACCTATGAATCAAGAAAGTAAGTTCTTGATGTGACTTCGAAGCTCATGAAAATGTTCACCAATAAACCTCACGGGAGCTAGATCATGGGTTTCTAGCCTATATACCGTCCTAAGGGTTTATTATGCAAAGGACTATCTTGTCTATTAAACGTATGAATTTCTTGTGTTGATACTAAGTTTGCATTAATCACATTGAAGTTGAAGTATGTATATTTGAATTAATCACCTACAATTGATTTCAATACTATGGTTTATGACATTGTTTACACTTGTAAATCAAGAAAGCAAGTTCTTGATGTGACTCCTAGGCTCATGGAATTTTCACCGATAAGCCTCACGGGAGCATCATGATGATTTTTCAGCCTATATATCATCCTAGGGGTTTATTATTTAGAGAACTGTCTTGTCTATTAAACATATGAATTTCTTGTGTTAATACTAAGTTTGCATTATTCACATTGAAGTTAAAGTATTAATCAATTAAAATAATCACCTACAATTGATTCCAAAGTTAAGGTATATAGCATTGTTTACACCTATGAATCAAGAAAGCAAGTTTTCGCTGTGACTCTTACACTCATGGAATTTTTTACAGAAAAGCCTCATGGGAGTTGCATCATAAGTTTCCAATCTATATACCATCTTAGGGGTTTATTATGCCTTAAATCATCCATAAGTTCTCAAAATCATTCCACATATAGTAAATGCTTATGTAATCGTACGTCTACTTATCAATGATTCAAACGTAACCCAAACAATAAATACTTAGACAATTAAAGAAGAACATAAAAAGTCATCAATGATTATAAAAATAGTCTAAACCATAACACAAAATCAAGACCTCCTTTGCATTCACACAAAAATCAAATGCATCTAATTAATGTATTATCAAAGCAACATATATGGTAGATATTAGTTGGACGACTTACTTGGATGGACAGATAACTACAGATTACAAAGAAGAAGGATGAGTGATGCTCTTTGATCACAATTTTTAGATATGTGTAAGTTTTAATATTTAAACTCGATAATCCGCAAGCGTACAAGTCATTCGCATAATATCTAAGATGTCGATCCCACGAAAAGGGTTAATCTAATCCTAAAATCTAAGGCAAAAATATTGCCCAATATTCAAAATGTAATAAAACTAAAATAAGAATTCAATCAAAGAATTCAATTCAAGAATCATTCATGAAATATTAACAAATTAGTAAATTGCAACGCACACTCATGAATCAACCTAAGGAACTACCAATTATGATAAAGAGGAATTTTACCTATCCTTAATGATAGCCTAATTAATTATGAATTTACTGGATTATTGGTTCTGGACACTACTAGGGTTGATTACTCTCTTTCGTGTTATAACCATTAAACCTAATTAATAAACCCCAATCGAATTATGGGAATTACAATCACTTGATTAACAATCTATCTAAGACCCTAATTAGATATAAAGTTGTCTAATAAACTATTGGAAACTATTGCAAGATCTCTCTTCACACAATTTACCGATTTGATTTAATTCTCGTTCTATTAAATTGCCTAACTCTCATTAGCCCAATTTAATCATTTCTCACTTGATTCACCCTCTTAGTCTATCATCGAATTATGCAATTGTAGAAATTAAATCATAAAACATCCAGTAAAAACACAAACAATCAAATTCCATTATTCAAAACTAAATCCCCAAAGGTGAGTTTAAACATCCTTAACATTCATAAATCCTATCTCAACAACTATTCCAATTCTATACAATAATAAAATTGAAAATACACCAGAAACCTGATCTGAATGGATGATGGAGGCAACAATGTCAGGAAACCTCCTATTTCGGAAAGTACTTCGATTTGACTTCTTCTCCATATCCCTCTTCCTTCATCTCTTTCTCAATCTTTTGCCAATTCTTTTTAGGGTTTTCCAATGGTGGCTGATGCAAAAAGCTTCATCTCCTTCTTTGTCTTATTCTTTATATACCTTTTATGTTATGGGCAACCCTAGTTTTTTTTTTGGGTCAAAAAGGTCTAAAAATCCCTCAAAACTCAAATTTTTTGAGTGTCTGTATGTTTGCCCAATGCAAGCCATGACTGTGGCCCTACAGGCCACTACTGTAGGTCATATTTGACCCTTCTATCATTATCATGGAAAATGGGCCATGATCGTGGGTCGTATCTTGGGCTTCTATCAATTGCCTTGATCATGGCAATTGTTTCAGCCCAAATGTCTGTAAAACTTTTTTGTTCTTCGATGTTGACCCCAAAATACTAACAAACACATCAACGTATCTCAAATACATACTAAACAATCGAATAAATAGATAATCACATATCAAACTATACCCTAAAACATGATGCATTTCAACATCACAGCAATTAAACATTTGCTTATCCTCAAGTAAACAAAACAATAATCAGACAAAAATTCATACAGCACATAATGCAGCAATGAGACAATGGCTTCAACTTCATGAAACAAATATAATGTAAAGCACAATCATTCAACTCATTTCAAATCATTAACATGCAAAATCTATGTCATGGGACTTTGAACTAAATATACATATTAATCTAGACTCAAATGTTAAATTGTTGGCCCTTCTCAATTGCACACACTCGTTAATAATTCTTTGGTCATTTAACTTTGTAACTAATCCTAACTATGTTTTCATAAAAAGTCAAACTATTACAAGTTCAGTAGGTTTCATTCGAAAATATATTTTTATTTTTATTTACTTTTTATGAATATAGACTTAGTCCTTTTACATAGAGGAAAAAATTGGTAATGAATGTCGATCCGGTTACTCAATTAAATCATTTTTTTGCTTAGTTAGAACATCAATCTAACCTTTTTACTCGAAGGCACACATTTATGATATGCGTCGATCTGATTACTCGGCTATATCACGTTCTTAATTGGCTACTAGCTCTATTCATGACCCCAAGGCCAGCAGAATAGTTACTTATTGTTAAAAAATGACAACCTTTTTTATTGCTTACCTTGTTGCTTTAGCCATTCGTTTCCATGAAAGAATACTAGCAAAGCTACTTAGGTTAAAAGGCCTCAAATTATGAATGAATGTGACAATTTAAAGGGCTACACTTAAACACTAAATCCTAATTAAGCTACATATTTAATCAAAGAACCCCATTTTACTAATTCTGCAAGCTAACAATTCTCTATAACTTAATAGATCATGTTCAAAATTAAATCAATTTCAATTCATCTAAGACATTGACATATTCATACAATTCATAGAATGCAACCTAACATATATAACATGTAAAATTCACATTAAAAAAGAAACATAACCCTCCCCACACTTGACAACACATTGTCCTCTATGAAAAGGTGATAACAAACACACATAAAGACAAAAGAAATATAAATTAAAGTAAAATAAAAAAAATTATTGAAGATTAAAATTTTAAAAAGAAAGGGGGTTAGAATAAACCCTCATAGTAATGGAGGTAGGAATGGTGTTGTAGGTGGCAATTGTATGCCTTGAGCCTCGAAATAATGATGAATACGACATTAGTCCTAGCTCTGGCATCATTGTCGGGCCATCTCCTTTATTTTTCTAGAGTTCTCTGTAAGTGTATCCATAATTACCTTGGTATTTGTAGCAATTGTGTCTAGTACCTTCTTCTAACTTGATTCTTCTGCATCTTCTTTCTCTTCAGACTCCTCACTGGTTGAATCCTCTTCTTGCTGTTATTGGGCACCTAAACTTGCTTGACCAGTCCTGCCCTTGACATGTATCTTGGCATTAATATCCCAAAGTTCCAAATTATTGGACTTAAGGAATTCAACATGCCATAGATGATGGTGGCTCATGAACTCAAGATAGTAGACTGTAAGTTCGTTGCACTTAACTCTATAGTAGTTGCCTATGGCCAAAATCAAGTAACCCATTCCTACATTATTGCTCTTTTGCTTTCGAGCAGCAATAATTGTGTTAAAAATGTGGGTCGTTACACAAACTAGGCTGTTATGATCCATGAACCACAGCATAAATAGTTCCTTCGTTGAACACTTGATGGTTTCCATTTTGTCAAAAAGCAGTTTGACACATGAATTTGTGCATGAACAAGTGTTCGTGACTCCTAATAATGTTATTTTGTGCTCTAATCCAATTAGTTATGTCCAGTAAGGACTAACACAAAAATTGTTGTGTTAATCCACCACGGAAGACTCGAGGAAACTAAAAAAGTTCATATATGGTATCATAATCAAGCCCACAGGGTTGTCTTCACAACCTAAACCACAGTTCCCTAGGTTTATTGGATTCATATTTAAGAGAAGTAAAAAATTATAAGGTCAATTCTTCATAAACTAGGAATTGAATTTGATTGAACTAACCCCCATTGAATTTTCTCAACTAAGCTCTTGACTTTGTCTCACAGTTGTAATCAATCTAAAGTTTCAAAGTGAAAATATTTTGAAGCCATAATTTGTTTACTACGAAGCGAATGGAAACAAGTACCTTCCTCTTATGAGAAGATCAGGAAAGGTGCTCCATAATTAGCTGCTTTGTTCCTCTTTCCTCATCCCTAGACTTATGTTCGCCCCGTGACTGATCAAGCTTTACTATTTGCTTGATGCGCGACATATTGGCTTGTGAGTTGGTGGAAGTCAAAAGAAATTTGGAGGTTTGAAATTTTGTAGAGAGAAGTGGGAGTGATTGAAGAGATATGTTTAGAGAGATAAATTGAAACTAAAAGTGAGTGAAAAAAAATGAAGTTAGAAATGTATTTATAGATGACTGGATGGTAAAATGGTAAAAATTTTAAGTGAAATGTTGGTGTCTGTCATTTTTACCTTGCCGCAAGACACGATCCTAGGTTTTCAAGCCACAATTGTGGCCTACAATTTTTTTCACTAAGTTTAGTTTATTTTCTTCTTTTGTCCTTCTTGACTTTTTGAAATCCCTTCTTAACTCCTTATGACTCTTTACCTCTCTTTGCTTACTTCATCGATCTTAGAATTCATGTCGACGTCTTATGCCTTTCGATTTTATTTAAAAACAAAATAACCTAAATATAAAATTCAAAAATTCTAAAGACAATTTAAGAAAATTAAAATTCCATAGGTCGCCTCCCATGTAGTGCTTCCTTTAATGTCGATAGCTCAATGCTTTTCTTTTTCTCATATTGGTTCAAATGAGTGGTGCAATGGCAGGGCAACCATTAATCTAATAGTATGCATATGAGCTACCATGCCCTTGATTCCACCTTCCTTATGGATCCTCTTTTTTCATTTTCATCTACGTGATCGCTTCCTTCTGAAGACACTCTCAAGATTTGTAATATCTTCCCATTGCTCTTGGGGTTCATGTTCCTTGACATTATTTGAAGGTAAGGTTAGGCTTGTTGTCTTTCTTTGACATTTTAAAGGTTACTTGTTGCTTTCCTCAGAGTTAGTTCCCCCCATCAACATCAATGATTGAGTGAGCAGTGGCTTGGAATGGTCTTCCAAGGACCATAAGGGTTTCTACATCTTCTCCAATATCTAACATATAGAAGTTTGTGGGAAAAGTATAATTATCAACTTGTACTTGCGCATCCTTAATAATCCTCTTCGGTTGATGGACTGTTCTGTCGATCATCTTTACTAACATCTTTGTGGGTACTAACTCTCCTAACCACATGTTTTGACTAAAGGTGTAGGGCATCATATTGATACTTGCTCCCAAATCCACGAATGCCCATTTATATTGACTCCATTTATACTATAGTGAATGTAAAAATCCCCTGGATCCTTTTTCTTCTGTGCTATGCTGGAGTTTTCTTCTGCTTCGTGCTCCTTAACCTTCTTCTTCACGTCCATTAATGTGAGCCTTATTTGTAGATGTTTTCTTATGTTATCAACCTTATTTAATTTAACGTCCTCAGAATTCTCCATTACCCTACTTGACAATGATTTCTACTGTGTTAGAATAGGGTATGGTAATTTCAGTCAAGATTCTTTGATTAGCTCAATTTCGGGCTCACTTGGAAGGAGTTCCATAATTACTTGTCCTTTTCTTTTATCTCCATTCTCCTTTGTATGATTAAATTCCTTTCCTAGGTTTGAATGATGGCCATGATCCTTTCCTTTGGTTTGGACTCAGTATTTTTTGGAAGGGTTCTTGCATTTCAAGTAGATATTGCTTCAACTAGTTGACCTACTTAGACCTCTAGATTATGTATTGAAGAGGCCTGATTCTTAAAAACTTGCTCAAATTTGCTCTCATGCCCCCTATGTGCATCCTCCATGTCTCCAATCTTATCCAACTTAGATTCCACTGAGCTTGGCTTATCTTTTTGGAAGCTCAATTGTCCTTGATGTCTGAACTATCCTCCCACATTGTTTTTCTAAGAGAAGTTAGGATGATTCTTCCACCTGTAAGTGTTAGAGTAGGGGTTGTTTCCCCCTCCTCATCCATACTAGGCTCCCATGTAATTCACTTGCTCTAGATTACCTTCCTTCATTAAGAAATAGTCCACTGTGTCATAGTCTAATTGTCTACAGAGTTCATACTTAAGTTGTATGACCTTCATTGGAGTTGAGGATGAAGCCTTCATATTGTTGAGCTATCGAGTCAAGTTATCAATTCTTGCTTGCATTTCCATCATTTGATTAACAGCTACAACTCCTTTTTGTTCACGTAATGTAGTAGTTTGTTTACTATGCTCATTCATGCATAAACAGTTGTTACTCACCATCTCCTCTATTAATTCTTCTACTTCATCAACTATCTTCCTCATTAATGATCCTCCTGAAGCTGCATCTATCGTGCCTCTCGTATGTGGGGTAACTCCATTATAGAGCATTTAAAACAAAAATTCCTTAAGTAAGTTGTGATGTGGGTATTTTCATTGCAAATCCTTGTATCGTTCCCACACTTCGTAAATCGAATCCCTGTCACCTTATTGGAAGTTGGTGATTTCCTTAATGATCTTAGTGGTCTTAGTCAGGGGAAAATATTTATCTAAAAAGATAGGGACTAACTGATCCTAAGTGGTAACATTGGCTAGGTTAAGGAAGTGATACCAAGCCTTTGCTATCTCTAAAGGTAAAGGGAAATAGCCTATTTCTAACTGCATCTTTCAACATCTTATGGTACTTAAAGGTATCACAGATTTCTAAGAAGTTCATTATGTGTGCGTTGGGACTTTCATTGCTAGTCTATAAAATTGCACATTTTGTTGAAGCATGTTCAAGCAAACTGGTTTAATTTCAAATGATATGGCTTATACGGTTTGTCTAGCTACTCTTTAGTTAGCGGCATCGTCGTCCTTGATTCGCTTCGTGGTCCAAATCCTATTGAAATTCTTCGACCATTGTTGTCTTCACGATTTCTTTTTCTACGTTGAGCTTTCCTAATGGTTCATTCTAGTCAAGTGATGTCTAAATCTAATTTTTCTACTGGGCAACTTGAACTTCTCGTGACTCTTATGTTCATGCAAGAGCACGATTTCAAAAATAGAAAAGAAAGAATGAAATTAAAAATTAAAAATTAAAAATTAAACTAAACACCTTAAACTATAGAACTAAACTAATCACCTTCTTAGTAACGATGCCAAAAACTTGATCACAATTTTCTGATATATGTAAGTTGTAATATTTAACCTCAATAATCCACAATCATATAGGTCATTCACGTAGTACCTAAAGAGTCGATCCCACGAGGAGGGTTAATCTAATCCTAAAATCTAAGGCCAAAACAATGCACAATATTCAAATTGTAACGAAACTAAAACAGGAATGTAATTTAATCAAGTAACTCAATTGAAGAATCAATCACAAAATATTAACAAATTAGCAAATTGCTACGTACACTCATGAGTCAACCTAAGGAACTACCAATAAAGAGAAAGGGGAATTTTACCTATCCTTAATGATAGCCTAGTTGATTATGAATTTACTAGATTATTGGTTCTTGACAGTCTTAGGGTTGATTACTCTATCTCGAGTTATAAACATTAACCTTAATTTATAAACCCTAATCAGATTATGAGAATTGCAATCTCTCGATTAACAATCTATCTGAGACCCTAATTAGATTTAAAGTTGTCTAATAAACTATTGAAAACTATTGCAACATCTCTTTTCGCACAATTTATTGATTTGATTTTATTCTTATTTTATTAAATTGCATAACTCTCTTTATCCCAATTTAATTTTATTCGCTTGATTTACCCTCTCAGTTTATCATTGAATTATGCAATTGCAGAAATTAAATCACAAAACATCTTGTAAAAACATAAACAGTCAAATTTCATTAATTTCATGCTAAATCCCCAAAGGTGAGTTTAGACATCCTCAACATTCATAAATCCTATGTCAACAACTATTCCAATTCTATACAATAGTAAAATTGAAAATAAACCGAAAACCAAATCTGAACGGATGATGAAGGCAGCAATATTGAGAAACCTCCTATTCTGGGAAGTACTTTGAGTCAACTTCTTCTTCACATCCCTCTTCTTTCGTCTCTTTCTCAATCTCTTACAAATTCTCTCTAGGATTTTCCAATGGTAGCTGATGCACAAAACTCCCTCTCCTTCTTTATCTTATTCTTTATATACCTTTTGTGTTCTAAGTAGCCCTAAGGTTTTTTCCAAGGTTGAAAAGGTTCGAAAAATCCCTTAAAACATGACTTTTATGAATGTCTGCGTGCCTGTCCGACATAGGCCATGATTGTGGGCCATATTTGACCCTTTTGTCACGATTGTGGCAAATGGACCACAATCGTGGGTTGCGTCTTGCGCTTCTGTCATGATCGTGGAAATTAGGCCACAATTGTAGGGCGTTATTTCGACCTATATGTCTCCGATACTTCTCCATTCTTCAATGTTGGCCCTGAAATACTAACAAATACATCAAGGTACCTCAAAGATATAATAATTAAGCTCAAATGCTTGTACTAACCCATATAAAACACTTAAACACAAATAATTCACAAACTAACACAATTATACTGAAAACACATACTAAACAATCGAATAAACAAATAAACACATATCAAACTATACCCTAAAACATGATGCATTTCACACTGATCACTCTTCAACACAAAATATGGTCTGCAAAAAAAAATATTTCGTATTAGTTAACTAGTGGGAATGCACTATTGTTTGAAAAGGATTACAACCAACATAACACTCTGTGTCATCTTTAAAACTATGCAAGATAAAACAAAGACATCGTGAACATCAATTTAAGAATTTTGAAGTTCAAATCCATCAAGCTCTTTTTAGTCCAAGTTTGAAAGAGAAATAAAGTTGGTTCACTAGAGGGAAAAGGAAAACCAAGGGCCATTGTTTGCATTTCCTATGGGTTGTTCCAAATACCAACTTTTTCTTTTTCTAATGTTATGAAGTTGTCTTCCTATTTTTGACCCCCATTTTCACATTTTTCACACTTGTCTCCCTCTTGTCAATTCAAGTGTGATATTTTTTTGTTTTCTTTCACTTTTTGTCCTCATCTCCTTCTTAATTGCAATCTAACGCACTTAGGTTTAGGAACATTGTAGTTAGAGTAGGATATCCAAAACCTTCAACTTTAGGGGTCTTCCTTTTCTGATTTCAATAAAACAACTAATAAGGTGTGCTCTCATTTTTCTTTAACTTCATTAATATATGTGATGTAATTTTAATTAAGAAGTTGTCTCCACTAATCTTCTTTTATTAAAATATCTCTTCCCCTACTTTTTTTGAAAATTAAATTAGAAAATTCTAAATGTATATCTCGTGAGCTAATAGTCCATATTAACATAATTTTACCATGTAATATTTTCTTTTAAACTATACAACAATATAAAAGTGTTAAATCATGTTACAACACATGTGGGATTAGACAGAACAACCAATTAGCCCCTCTTCC
The DNA here is from genome assembly GCA_025531925.1 of Erythroxylum plowmanianum. Taxonomy (NCBI): domain Eukaryota; kingdom Viridiplantae; phylum Streptophyta; class Magnoliopsida; order Malpighiales; family Erythroxylaceae; genus Erythroxylum; species Erythroxylum plowmanianum. The sequence goes on along the minus strand of JANVCQ010000005.1, from coordinate 26,482,196 downwards.
ATCACTAAGTTTGCATATATATGGTCACACTAGATTTAAACATAGTTTTTTAACCAATGGGGCTTTCTCAATTCCAGGTCAGACACTTCTCTACTCTATTCACACAAGCAGAGTGTCATTACAATATTACTAGTCTTTGTGGATGACATTGTTGGGCCCGGGCCCCGGATTCCCGAATCCCGAGGCGGCCCCTCGGGTCGCGCCCGTGCCGAGCTCCTAAACC
>JANVCQ010000005.1:26439771-26452291 GCA_025531925.1 Erythroxylum plowmanianum | reverse complement strand
CATGAAGCCCCTCAGTTTATGGGGCGTTTGATTAGAATGATTTGTATGTATGATATTTGTGTGTGATAATGCATGTGTTAATCGAATTATGCATGGATGTTGGGATCGGGTCCGACGTTTCGGGACGCCCAACGCGGGCGCAACCCGAGGGGCCACCTCGGGAATAGGGATCCGGGGCCCGGGCCCAACAGTTTTGTTCTATCTTGAAAGCATATTCAATCTCTATCTTCGATCTAACTCAACCTCTTTAGTTTTGTACCTTGTGCTTAACTTGTTCAATAACAAACAGAGAAGATGTAAGATTAGGGGTTTTTTTGCTTTCAATTTTCAGACTTCCATCAATGTAATGAATAGGGTATTTTTATTTTCATATGTTAATCTTCTTTTTTATTGTTTCACCTTTCTTCCTTGAGTCTTTGATTTGTTATTTTATTGGTTTATTATTCATGATTTATGAATATGTTTTAAAGGTGGCATCTACAAGTGTGGCAAGTGGCTGTAGTCAGACAAGATTTGGTCTAGTCGGCTCCATGTGGTCTCTTGCAAGGATCGTTGCGAGATCCATCCAGATGATCCCAACACTGATGGTCTCAAATTATTCATGAAAGATTTGTCAAAGGTGAAATATTTGATTCTGAGTTCCAATCTGCTTACTATGGACAGAATAACTTCAAGCTTCACTTAAATATTTGATTATAAGTTCCAACCTGCTTATCATGGATAGAATAGCTTCAAGCTTCTCTTTATCTTTTGACGATTTGAAAATGCCAATGATGAAAACAAGTGTTTTTTCATTGCATAAAGCATCAAATTTGACTTTGTTAGAAGCAATACATGCTCATGAACAGAGCCATCCTATGGTTTACTAGCCTTACTTAATGCCACCTTCTTGCTTTTCTTCCCAAATCCATCAAGTAAGACATTTAAATCACTAATAGCTAATTTCAAGTCTTTGATATAAATCCCGATTGCTAAGACATGCTTCTCGTCATTAGATGACTAACCCACTATAGCTGGAAGAGCATTAACTCCTAACTTCTTTACCATTGGATCGCCAATATCATAGACCTACATAAACATTTCTAATGGTTATCTCATCCGTGTTGAGATTTCTGCAAATTTTTCTTTTTCAATAAGTTCTAATTGTTTCCTAATGAAGATAAAACTATAGATCATATCATGATTTGAAGTTCTGAATTCAAAAATGTTGTTTCTAAAAGTGGAAGTGATTCTACACTATTAACATTAACAATGTTAATTCATTCACAGATCTAGTCAAATGTCAGAGACCTAACAAAAACAACAAATTCATAAAAGAATAGTTACATACCTCAGCATCAAACAACTTGAATCATTTATGATATGAGCCACTAAGGACACGCCATATTATTGGTGTATCTTTTTTAATGGATAGAAGCAAAACTCTGGGTTATTTTCCTAACTATGATTCATGATTTATGAATACATAACAAAAGATATTAATCTTGTTGAGTTTAGGTTGCGATTGAAATTGGATTGTTGGATGAGAAATGGGAACGATGGGGTGGAGATATTGATTATCTTTTATTCTTTTTAGTTTCAAATTGATTTTGCTAGGTCTGGGTTGCGACTGAAATAGATTTGCTAGAGAAGAATTGAAGATTACGAGGCTACGACATTTATTATCTTTGATTCTTTTCAAGTTTAGTTTGTTGTCCTTATTCATCCCGGAGGAGTATATATTTCGTTGATGTTAGCCACGTAGCTTCTGCAAAACTATTGTTAATTTGTATAGAACTTTTTGGCTTTTAGCTACTGCAAAACTCTAATTTGGTTTGAGACTTGAAGAAGGCAAATGTCTTGATTTTGCTTTGATTTTAGACCTTCAATGAAGTTTTTGGGACCAGTTGAAGTTGAAGATAGCGGAATGGGACTTGCAAATGAAATGGTTAAATATAAATATGAAATTTTTAGCAGTGAAAGAAACCATGTTACCCGATAATAATTTATTCTTTTAATTTTTCTTATAAGATTCATGGGAAGTTGGATTTCAAGGACATATAATATATGTAAGATAGTATTCTTTAATCTTGTCTTAACTCGCCGTAAATTGATAATTGCAAAATTATAAGTAGAAACATGTAAATTGTAAAGTCTGAAGCTAAAGATTTGTATTTATTATTTAGTCATTACGACTTATTAAGTAATAACAAATTATAATAACAAATTGCGATTTCTTTAAACTCAACATAAAACAAAATTATGGAAGTAATCATTTATTTAAATGCTTTTAGTTACTATCTTGATTTTCTAAAATAGCTATACGGTATCCTTTTAACTATGTTAGATTTAGGAATACGTATCATGTGTATTAACTAAAAAACTAAGGCATTTTTTTACTCGTTAAAAAATAAGATATATAGTAAATATTTAATGTCAAATATAATGTATTTAATAGGAGAAGTATTTTTTTTAAATTTGATACTTTCTTAAAATGTCTAGATCTTATAATTGCATACAAAACTTGCAAAATTATTTTTCTCATATTTTTTGTTAAAATTATAATAAAAAATATGGAATCATTACAAAAAGATTCATCGGTTAGTTGATATCTAATTTTGATTTTATTTAATATTAAAAGTTTAATATATTACAAATTTATAATAAAGAATAATTTAATACATTACTAATTTATAATTTATTTGAAAACAATAAAATAAATAATGTTGGAGAATTTAAAACTTTTGACGATAATAAGACAAAACTTTTCTCATAAATACTATTTTGAATTTTATGATTATTTTAGTTTTACGTTTAGTTTGAATTATTAGATTTGATTTATTATTAGTTTATTATATAATATTAAATATTGGTGTATTATTATTAGTTTATTATATAACATTAAATATTGGTGTATTCTTTTTAATTCAATAATACTTATTATTTTTATTTATTATTTTAAGTTTTACTTATTGTTTACTTATTATTTTAAACAGAAAAGAATTTATTTTAATAGTATAATCTATTTGTTAAAATTATTGATAAATTTAATTTTTTCATTTTTTTAAATTTTCAATTATCAATAAAATTTTTAATAATTATTTCAAAAGAATACATCATTTGCAAGACTACCACCATCCTAGACCAAAATTAAAAAAGACGTGAGCCCTCACACCGTCACATTTGTTGCAGGGATATTTCATTTGTATTTCCAGCCGGTACCCGTACCACAAACCATAGATCACCGAAAGCGAAGCAAAACCCTCCCCCAACTTCATGGATCTTATCTGCAACGCCTACTCTAACTCTTCAGATGACGAACCCGATTCTCAACCTAAAAGCCGACCCGGATACCAGACCACTATTTTCCCTCCGTCCAAGCGATCCAAACCTGACAAGCCACCCATCTTTCAAAGTGAGGCTCCGATTCCGGGAAGATACATATCAAAGCGAGAACGCGCTCTTCATTCTCAACCCGCTCCAGGCCCGAGTCCACCCATCGCCACTTCACCCGGTAATAATTTATTTTCCTTCCCCGATACAATGATCATAATGCTAGAACGGAGCTCCATCTAGAAATGATTCTTGTGAAAGTTACATCCCCCAGAAGTCTACTTATGTAATCAAAGCTCAGAGCTCCATTTTGGTAGATTTTTTGCATCGTTGACGAACATGGCAGTTACTCCAAGGGAATTATCTATTCACGAGAACTAAAGTTAGTAAGATAAAAATTATTTTTTCTATTGTCGAACGGTCAATATTTTCAGTTCACTAGAGAATGGCCGTTTGCGCGAGTCTATGGATCTCTGTCTCTATGAGTGTAAACAAATTGTATTAGTTTTGGGTTAATCTTGTTCTTACATTGCACGAATTTTATTTATTGTTGGGTCTCTTGTTCTTTAGCATTTATAATGCATACCGATACCTTCATAATCGTCTTCTTCTTGTTTTTTTTGTCATTCCTTTCCTTTGTGGCAAGTAAAAGGATTCTACTTCAGAAGCTAAGTTTTTCTTGTTATTCAGTTTTGGGAAGCATTACAGACACAAAGCTGCCCCATGAAGTCATGGCATCTTTAAGGCAAGCAAAGAGTCGCTCATTGCTAAGTGAAATACCTAAAAGGCTATCAATAGCCTTGTCTGGCCATACCAAAGCTGTCAATGCCCTAAATTGGTCTTGTACTCATGGTATCCTCGCTTTCTTGACATATTATATCTTCTTAGTTCCTTACCGAACATCATTTGTAACATGATCTAGAGTGACTGAAGATCTCACTAGTGCTTAACAATTCTGACTTATCTTTATCTCTTTGGGATTTAAGGGAACTTTTCTGATGCACTTCAATAAATTGCTGATCTTTTATTTGAGCTTACTAATCTTTACAATTTTGTCAGCTTACAGCTCATCTTGAACTTTTCTGATGCACTTCAATAAATTGCTGATCTTTTATTTGAGCTTACTAATCTTTACAATTTTGTTAGCTTACAGCTCATCTTCTTGCTTCTGCTGGAATGGATCAAACTGTGTGCATATGGAATGTCTGGAACAGAGATCAGAAATTAGCACGTGTATTTAAATTTCATAATGCAGCAGTGAAAGATGTAAAATGGTCACATCAAGGGCTATCCATAATTTCTTGCGGGTATGACTGCTCGACAAGGTTGATTGATGTTGAAAAAGGGACAGAAATTCGGACTTTTAAGGAAGATCAGGTAGTCGGAGTTCTCAAGTTTCACCCAGACAACTCTAATATCTTCCTTTCTGGAGGATCAAAGGGCAGCCTCAGGCTATGGGATGCTAGAACTGGGAATGTGGTCCATGAATACATTCGAGGACTAGGCTCAATACTTGACGTTGAATTTTATGCTGATGGCAAACAGTTTATTTCATCTAGCGATGTCTCAGGAGCTAATATTAGTGAAAATTCCATTATCATTTGGGATGTGTCACGACAGATACCACTTTCCAACCAGGTAAATTTTCTGTTGTTTTATCAATTTTTGGTTCTTGGGCTTTACCATGTGTGAGTTGTTTGTATACATGTCAGCACTTAACACATTCTTCTATTGACTAATATGTCTGGGTTGCATGTTTGCGTATGATCTCTTTGCTTACTTTCATAGATTTTTAGGAATCCTAGCGGTCCCCTGCCTATGGAGAATTTCTTTAATCTATAGAGGTTTTATACTATAGAGGTTTTATACTTCAGATTAACTCATCATTCCAAAGAAATAATGAACGTGATATAGAATACTTTGTGGTTCATTTACATGATGTCTTCCTCTACCCTTTATATGACTTAGGGTACAAGTTTAAATTGTCTATTTACGTGGAAGGAATACATTTTAGCATCCGTGTTAGGGGATTGAATTTCTTGACCAATTGATGTAGGACTACTGAAGATTTCAATTTGTGACATAAACAAACAGGTAAAAATTTGGGGCGTAGGGCGCTTGGAAAATTAAGAACAAAATCACTATTAGGGTTTGTAACAAGGACTAAGAAGCAAATCATAAGATTTGAAACAAATAAAACTATTGTTATCATATCAATAGGTTCCTAAAATTCACTTATAGGATCTAGGAATCATTCCTAAGTTCACGAGTCACTCCTATGAAGAAAACATTACACTTCCTAAAGCTGAAATTTGGGATTTTGAAAAATAAAATTCACTCCGATGCACTTTTTAATCTTAGACTGAACTTACAAATCTATAGACTTGCCTGTTTAATTTAGATATGGTAGTTCTTAACCCTAGAACTACCCTAGAAAGGAGATTAAAGATATATATAGACATAGATATCTTAACCTACACTTCGTATAAGATTTATATCTTAACCTACAGTCCATATAAGATTTAAACATTTTCTCAATTTTGTTACTCTTGTTGAATCTGATGCGAATGAGATGCTGGATGCATTTTTTGTGGTAAAACATGAAAGTTCAGATAATTTAACTGTAGCAAATATTATAGTATTTAGCTATGCAAATAATGGTAGATATGTTGGTCAATATGTAATGGATCCCATGTCAAAACATAGTTTACAAGATGCATCTATGGCTGCCTTGTATCCATGAATGTAATCAATTCGATGAATGGTTAACATGTACTTTTTCACCTATGTTTTGGATAGTTCTAAAGTCGTGAATCAACAATTCAACATCTTCATAAGCTTTAACCCAGGCCTTTTTCAATTAATTTAGACTGTGACAGGTTTTAAGCATCTGAGCTTTATAAATATCATATTTTGATGTCTGCAAGCTGATTATCTGGATAAAGAAAGATCATAAGGGAATATTATGCAGTTTTGCCTGCCTTTTGTGAAGATATATAATAGTTTGTTTTTCAAGTTCTTAGCCTAGTGAAGTGAATGAAATGCTAAATGCTACTTCACTCTGAAGTTATTAGGTGTCCTCGTGATACTTGGTTAATGATTGTAAGCTTCTCTGAACAAAGTGAACCTGAGAATAAAACCTTATCATTGGTGTTCGCATGCTTGGTGAGAGGCCATAACCTTCAATATTTGATGCATCCTTTGAGACAACCTGACATCTAGCCCTATTACTTATTTTTGCTTCCCTATTTCACTCCAATTTTAATTTAATGGAATGATCTTTATTAATCTTCCTATGATATCATATTTTCCTAATACTTTGATATTTTCCCTGTTGGAGTTGTGTATTGAGTTTAACCCTTAACTTCACTGATCCAAAGATGTAAATAGAATATTTTAACGAAGTTAAGTGCAATTATTGCCATGAGAACTTCAATAACAAATTAAATTTCAATAAAAAAAGTTGTAGGAGACGTGATATCATTATCCTGACATTCTTTTCTTAGGTGGATGCCTAAGAATTTCTGGTTAATAATTCTAAGCAAAGAAGTATGAAGAGAAGGTGAGAACTCAGTTTTAATCAACCCATAAAAAGAGAAAAGAGAGATCAGACTCCCGTTGTGTTTCTGTGTATAAAGATTTATAAGTCCTAGTCTTGATGTGCGGTCTGTTCCCTATCCTTTATCAGGTTTATGTGGAAGCCTATACATGTCCCTGTATTAGGTGCCATCAATCTGACGCGACATTCGTAGCCCAGTCCAATGGAAACTATATTGCAATCTTCTCCACGAGTCCACCTTTCAAGCTAGACAAGTATAAAAGATATACAGGACATGGGGTGTCTGGATTCCCCATCAAGTGCAATTTCAGCTTGGATGGCAAGACGCTTGTCTCTGGCTCCTCTGATGGTTCCATCTATTTTTACAGCTACCAATCATCAGAAATAATCAGGAAAATAAAGGCGTATGACGAGGCTTGCGTAGATGTCGTTTTCCATCCTCTTTTGCCTAATGTAATGGCATCATGCAATTGGAGTGGTTCAGTTTCTGTATTTGAGTGATAATTGCATTTGTAGCTTGACTAGTCATGAAAGTTAGCATTTAGGACCAAAAAGATGAAAACGCAACTCTGTATATGAATCTCCACGGAAGGTAAAGAAATGAAGGGCAATTCCTTAGTCATAACAGATTTTATCTTGGTGCATGTATTTGGTTTTCTGAGTATTCTTCTTGATTCTGTTACAATTTTTTGCTGACAAAAGTGCGGATTCTTTTTCAATTAGACTGTGTCTTTATAGCAGGCATAATTGCTTCTTGAAATTGTTGTATGGGGCTCTAGTTATTCCTTGCTGGAAAATGCTAGTAGTCGCCTGATAAGGTGGACATGAGCAATTTGGTTTCTGGTGTATTTGGTACATTTGATTCATGCTCATGTAACTGCAGACGATGAATAATTTGAAAAGATACCTTTGAGAGAGTGTGTTGGGTGGAGAGACAGTGACACAAAAGTCAATGTCAAGGAGTTGTTGCATGGTTGCAGGCTGTACGATAGGGAACAAGTATAGGAAATGTGGCATGCGTCGTTCTCATAAGATCTCGAGAGGTCAAATTACTTGCACAACTTTCAATAGAGATACCAACCCGACCACACCAGGACTTGTCCTAATGTGTAGATTTGTTAGTACGATAATAGGCTCTAAGAATCTTTTATCTCATCTTTGGGAAGAACCGGTTTTGTACAGAGCAACAGAGCATTATTTGGAGCCAAAGTTTCAATCTGGGTGCTGTGGTCTTGTTCTAAATATAGCTTGAGAAATGCAATAGCAAATAAAAAGGGATTATAACCTGTCTGCGGCATAGCTACACACCATACCCTTTGTGTGTAGAATCTAGATACTCCTAACGCATACCTAGCATCATATAATATACATATAATTGATTGAATGAGGGTAGGGGGTGGGGGGCATACATGCAAAACCCTGCTTATGTTAAGTGCATTTTGCTTTGGTGAGAAAAGAGAGAGGTGTGTGGGGGTGGGGGCCCAAAATCACATAGTTAAACAAGACATAATTATGCACTTCCCTTTCAATTCATGGGGGTCAATTTTAGGGGGACACTATACACTATCTACCTTTTTAGATGCATTTCCTATTTTCTGGGACCCAACATTCTCAAAGCCCTGTATTCCAACACCACCTCACCTCACCTCATGAACACCTGTGTCAAGAAAATTGGGAAGCTATTCTATACAACATGCTTCTATTTTCATATTCCTTAGCACTATCTAGACAAACCAGCGATTCCGAAAATAAGGATGGTCCACAACACCCGTGCCCATTGGACAATCTGGTAATCCCCTAATCTCATCTACTTGAGGAACATATTTATGCACTCCAGTTGCCTATACACGTACAGTTTTTTGTATTTTCTTTCAACTTCCATATGAATATGTTCCCCACCTTAGTTCCTCTCAAGCATCCAATTCTCTATACACACCCTCCCCCTTTCCTGTCTATCTCCAGAGCCTATCTCTTAATCACATCAAATCTTTCAAAAGACAATGAGGAACATATTTATACATTAAAAAAGAAAAGAAAATGTCACAACACAAAAGGCAATGCTCAAAAATGACTAAGCCCCACATCCATATGACTGCAATCACAATACCTCAAAGAGAGAAGGGGGATATACTTTTCTCCAATGTACTTGTGGTCAACCGGGTGTTCGCATTTGGTGGGTCACCCTTGGTTGCCTTAACTGGGGACAAGAAACGATGGGCTCAAAGGTCTAACTTAAGCAATAAAAGATTGAAGGCTAAGATTGAAGATGAACTCAATACCGTCCAATTCTTCACTTTGATGCATATGAATAGGCTTATCTTCTTGCTTCTCTTTTTTAATTCCTAGTGATTAGAGAGCATAAATCAACAATTCAAAGGAATCTGAGACTACACTTGGCGATAGACCTTTGAATCATAATTAAACCCCATTAAAAGTAAAACTTCTCACTTATTAACTTTTCCCAAACACTCTTTAGTTGTCTCGTAGCACTTTTGGTCCGTCTTGTCACGTCCTCTCCTATTTGTACATTTAATTCCTTTTCTGTCAACTTTAGATTAATGTTTATCCTCCCCTATATGCTAGACCATAATCGAAATGTTTATACCTCAACCCAAAGTAAACGTATCACTACTCCCATTCAAATCCTGGCCTTAAAAAGTGAGCCGACAAACTCATTTTATTGATATTACCATGTGATTCTTGGCCATTGACAAGTCATGAGCCATTTGGTTGGGTTTACTTTCTTTTCTTGTAAGGAGAAAATTTTTTATTATGAAGAAGAAATTATTGAATTGACGATCATGATTTTGTTAACAGCTCCTTTCATTTACCTATTTAGGAAATATTCCCTGTAACCTCTTCCCATTATAGGTCATGTTGGCATTGCACAACTTGCTGGCACTCTCCTGTTACCTTTTGTTATAAATATATTAAATAGTGTTGATCATGTTGTAGAATGCTTCACAAACTTGTAACAAACATGATTACAATCTAAGCCCCAATCAAACCACAAGTAATCATATCCCAAAAAGCTTTGTAGAACTGTGTCACACCAGTTCATGCCACAAGATATCTAGAAACTGATTCCAGCTATAATCCACAGCTGCTATTCAATATTCATCCTCTTAATTTTATTAGTTGGACCCTTTTCGACTTAAAGCAATATATCATTACAGCTTTTCTTGAATGACTTTTGCTTTCTCAAAATAGTGTTTTAATAGTAATCTTTGTTATGCATTACAAGAACATCTGGTCCAACTAAGTTCTAGCCTATGTACTGTTGTCACTTTTATCCATGCGAAGTATTGTTTTGCCCCCAACTATGTTTTCTATTTGGATATTATTATTTAGGGTCTGGTATTGGTACAGATTTACGTCTTGCGGGCGGATCTTTACTCAGTTCAGTTCCCTTCCGACATATTTAATTTAAGTTTGGATCTATGTAATTAAGTAAATGGATATCCTCCTCTTCTTCCATGTATAAATGATAAAGTGGATTAGAAATTATCTTATGTTTAGAATGCCATTTAATTTAACATTTTATATGAACTAATTATGTTTTTTTATCTTCGTCCTGATCACATGATCTAACGATCATTTATGAATTTGAGTTGCTGCATTATCGTTAAAGTTTATGGTGAACACCAACCTTCTTTTTATGTTACAACAATTAAGACTTAATTTGATCTTAATAATTGGTACTGAAACGAGTTTACATAACAGCCACTAATATGCAATTGATAGTTACCATGACAATGATCAAAAATACCAAACAGATGGATTGTACTTCACCAGAAGCACTAATCAAGAGTATTAATTAGAACATATTAAAATGACTATGGGGAACAAATTTTCTTCATTTACATTTCCGAAATTAAACCTAGGAAAAAAATTTAGCTTTCCGGTTTTCTTATGACTTGGGGAGAAAAGGAAAAGGTAAAGCTATCCCGTTAAGTTAAAACAATTCAGTCAGTAAGCAGTCAGGTTTAAAGCAATGGAATGGCCTAATTTTAACAATCATTAGCCCACAACATATGAAAATCCCACAATGTTGTTTTGGGAAAGCATTTTGGAGTAGGACCAATGGGTTTGCTTGCTTCAAAGACAAACTACTTATTAATGTCCAACAAATACTAATTAACAGTGTCTATGGCGATACTGCAATTATAAACCTTTGGTCCTACGCTCACTTTCATAGTCTATAATCCATGCATAATCTTTAAAAGGAGGGCTGAAGAATTTAGAGGTTTTAAATCACAAACTTTCCCTTCTACTTTAGTTTAGTTACTTAATTAGAAAGAGCCTATGTACCAATACCCTACGCAGAAAAAGAAGTTGATGGTGACTTTTGAAATGAGTTTAAACACAATAATCGGAAACTTACCTTTGATAGTCAGTGACTGGGAGCAGTAAACTCAATAATTGTAGATACTTTGTTACTCACAGGTGGGCAACTGGGGGAGTTGCAGAGAAGAGCATGTACGTTGAATAGTTTCCCCTGACAATGGGGGCGCTTGACCGACAAGAGTGCGTGAATAGTAAGTGGATGGATCTGTACCAGCAAAGCCCCATAATATATATACCTGCAAATATACGAAATTTTACTCTCCAAAACGAAAAGGGAAAATAAAATTAACGGCCAACATTTTCAAGAGATAAAAAGTCATATGCAGATAAGGACTTACATCGATATGACACTTGAGAGAGTGATGTGTGATAATTAATATTGGATCGACCTTTGTGCAACATAATGAATTTCATAGAAAAAAGGGTATCAAGTTTTATAAAATGATAGCAAGTTGGGTTTCTATTGATAGCCGTTGCACTTTTTGTAGTAATAATAGTCGTAGGAGTAACGGCATACTGTATGTTTGTTTCCTATATTATATGTATGTAGTGGTGCACGAAGTGGCGAACACACACCATCATTTTGCTCAATATACAAAGTTACGGTGATAAGCAAGTAGTGTCCCAAATTTTCCAAGAGTCAATTGCATTTATTAAGAAGCTGGTTGAATCAACTTTGGCTTCTTTAATAAGTTTACTTCCTCGTGTCAAATATTTTTCAAGCTTGTGCATCATCTCCTGAGAATGAGATTGGTGATGAATCTAACACAAAAGTGCTATGGCCCAGCATTAAGCAAAGGGTATATAATTTACAAAGGTTTTTTTTCCCTTGCTGCATTTTTTCTTCTTCTTACCAGGTGTGCAAAGGACATCCTTCTGCATCGTGGGTACGAACCAAGTACCAGGCAGCCTCTTTTCGTAGCTTTGCAGTTTCTTGTTATTTTATTTTCCATCCTTTCAGACCGTGATCATGATACTGGTGTCGACAAATTGCACTAAATTTGCTGTGTCGGCGAGAAAGACTAATGTGTAGTTAACCCAAGATTAATACTAAGCATATCAAACTAGAGCGATCGTGGAGTGCAAGTAATTTTAGCTGGAAAATTAAGATCCATATCATACGAAACATTTATGTATTTTGATTTCTCAAAAATTAAGTTCAATTTAATTATATCTGATTTTGCCAGATTTTGGCGGAACTGAACGTTGCCGTTTGGATCTATGGGTTGATTGCTTTCTGTAGTGACTTCGACGTTGAGATCCCTGCAAAACAAAGAAGGCACGTCGGGGGTTGTGTCCCGA
>JANVCQ010000005.1:26403796-26432564 GCA_025531925.1 Erythroxylum plowmanianum | reverse complement strand
AACGTTGCCGTTTGGATCCATGGGTTGATTGCTTTCTGTAGTGACTTCGACGTTGAGATCCCTGCAAAACAAAGAAGACACGTCGGGGGTTGTGTCCCGATTAGCCCCTCCGACGCTCAAGTCAGTCTTTTTGGTCAAGGTCAGGTAACTGAATGCAGAGAAAGCTAGGTTATGATTGCGTACCTTTGTTACGATAGAATTATACCTTATATATGGAGCGACAACTAGGTTTAGGTCTTTAAGTGTGCATGGGAGTCTCTCACATGCGGACGGGCTGAGGAGAGTGGACCGATCGGCCCACAGGTCGTTTTGACTGGACCGATCGGCCCACAGGTCGTTTTGACTAGGCTCGGGCCCCGCACGACCAACCCGACCAAATATCAAATACTAACAAATAATCATAATAAAACATGAATTTTTTTTGTAACTTATTCCGAAGTTTGATTATATCTTGTTATATTCTTTGAATTGTTTTCAAAACTGATTCATCTCAACTACTATAGCCGTACAAGTATTTGACCTTTAATGATATCCACAAAACAAGTTGAAAGAATTCTGTAGGATTAAGCAAGAAGTACTAGTTTAATTAGAATTTATGCTTATTTGTAATAAGTTTTGGTCATTTAGTAATTTAATTGAAATTAAATTCTAATTTCAATTAAACTTTAATTAGAATTACAAATAATTCTAAATAAATACAAATTATATACAAATTACAACCATTTTAGCCGCACAAGTATTTGACATCTAATGGTATGATAACACGAAGTAGGAAAGAAAGAAAATTCAGAGAGAAACATCCATGTCTTTCCTTCGTTCACTTGATTGCCTTTAAACACAAATAACTTCATAAATTTATGGAACTCCCACAGCTACAAATAAGGAATTAAAACTGATCACGTTGGTGGATCTCTCACCCACAACATAACACGAATTAAAAATGACAGGAAAAATTTAGCCACTACTTCCAGAGCTGGTACACGATACTTCCAGAGTTGGTACACGATGAGGACGTTGTTGAGATTATTAGTGGAAACTGAAATAGAAACAACTTGGCTATTGAGACCAGGTCAACGCAGTTAAGGGAAACAAGTCATTTTCTCATGTTCATTACACGTTTGGCACACATGTATTGAACACGTGGATATTCTGCTATCAGTCCATCTGCCCTGCAAGGTCCTTGTCCTCAAGGACAAAAGTTGGGTACGCCTTCAAAAACCGTCTGAAATTTTTTCATATTGCATCCACTTCCAAAGTGCCAACCCATTTAACAAGAACTTCAGTCACTGGTTTGTATCGTCCTTTCTGGGTAACACACTTCTCCAGTATCTTCTCAGGAGTGGGTAACATTATGGAATCATCAATAATAGGAGGCAGAGTAGAGACAGGCGATGGTCTATCACCAAGATGTTTCTGCAAAAGGCTGATATGAAACACATTGTGTATTTTGGCATCTTCAAGTAGACAAAGACGATAAGCAACAGAACTAATCTTCTCCAAAATTTCGAATGGCCTATAAAATCGAGGGGAGAGTTAAAGAGAGTTGCGAAAAACAGCCGAAGTATGTCTATAGGGTTGTATCTTCAAGTACTCATAATCACCCCCCTAGAACTCCACTTCTCTTCTGTATTTATCAGCTTGAATTTTCATTCACTCCTGGGCTAACTACAAATTCCTTTTTAAATCACAGAGGACAATGGTGCGGTCTTTGAGATAAGCATCCATAGCAACCACCTGCGTTGTGCCTGGAACATATTGACTTTTGGCAGGCAGTGGCCTCCCATAAACTACTTCAAAAGGAGATATTTTTGTAGCTAAATTCTTACTTATATTATAACTCAATTTAACCTAAGGTAGCCATTCACTCCATTTTCGTTGTTATTCTCCTACGAAACATCGCAAATATTGTTCCAAAATCCTGTTAAGGACTTTAGTTTGTCCGTCACTTTAGGGTGATAATTAAAGCTCATCTTCGGTTCAATGCCCTGTAGTTTAAACAAGTGAGACCAAAATAAACTTACAAAAACCTTGTCACGATCACTAACGATGGACCGTGGAATCCTATAGAGTTTGATGATGTGGTTGATGAATTCGACGGCAACAATGATGGCCATAAAAGGATGACGCAATGGAACCAGGTGATAGTATTTAGAGAAACGATCAACCACCACTAGTATGACTCTATAACCATAGGATGGAGGTAGTCCTTTAATGAAATCCATCGATATATCCGTCCAAACCGTCTCTGGAATGGGAAGAGGATGCATGAGTCCTGCAGGCTTCAATATTTCATATTTATTCTGCTAACAAATAACACAAGTCTGAATAAACTCCTTCACCATTCTATTCAATCCTGGCCATTGGAAAGTTTGATGGATTTTTGAGACAGTCTTTTCATACCCAAAATGCCCTCCCAACGGTGAAGAATGAAATTCTTTAAAACCAAAGGAATTAAAAACTATGAGGACTCAAGAAAATTTTTCCATTCAAAAAAATAAACACCATCTTTCACCTAGAAATCTTGCACAGTGGATTCTTATTGACAGATGTTTTCATAGAATGAGTCATCTCTAACTTCTGCTTGGAATTTCTTCCACCAATCAACTATTGGCAGGGATATAGTAGTCATTTGGAATTCTCCCAAGCGAGATAAAGCATCTGGACCTTGGTTCTCTTGACCCCATCGATATTCTATTTTATAATTATATCCCATAAGTTTCGGTAACCCCCTCGCCTGAGCAGGAGTTGTGATTCATTGCTCTAAGAGAAACTTGAGACTTTTCTGATCCGTTCGAACAATGAATGGTCGACCAAGGAGATAAGGACATCATTTTTGGATTGCCTTCACGATTGCCAACATTTCTTTCTCGTATGTGGAAAGGTTTAATGCGAATCCTTTTAATGTTTCGCTATAATAGGCTACTGCTCTTTGATTTTGTAACAAGATAGCTCCTATCCCTATGTCGCTTGCATCACTTTCAACAATAAATTGTTGAGTGAAGTCTGGTAGAGCTAAAATGGGAGGAGATGACAATGCCTCCTTAAGTCTATCAAATGCCTCCGCTACTTCTATATTCCAAGAAAAACCATCCTTAGTCAATAATCGAGTGAGAGGAGCAGCTATACCTCTAAAATTTCTGATGATTTTTCTGTAATAGCCGGTAAACCTGAGGAAGCCTTGCACACTCTTTTGATTTGTAGGTTGTGGCCAATCCTTAATGGCTGCAATTTTCTTGGGGTTTACCGTTACTCCCTGCTTTGAAATCAAATGACCTAAATATTCTACCTTTGTGACTCCAAATCTGCATTTTGATAGCTTTGCAAATAACTGATGAGAAGCGAGAGTCTGTAAAACAATTTCCAAGTGATTTACATGTTCTCGCCAATTTCTGTTGTACACAAGAATGTCATCAAAGAAAACGAGAATAAACTTTTGTAAATAAGGGCGGAAGATCTCGTTCATCAAAGCTTGAACTGTATCAAGAACTGTATCGATAATTTTTATTGTTTTGATCTCCTTCGTTTTAGACTCCAAAGTGTCCTCAATGGCGAAAAGTTGAGGCTTTTGGCAGTGGTGTCCTGGACTATATCGCTCGTCACAGTAATAGCACAGTCTCTTATCTCTTCGCTCTTTTGTTTCTTAACTAGAGATCCTATGAAAAGAAGTTTGATTGTTGGTAGTTTTGGTTGTAGGTGGGGGGCCCAGAATGCTTGGTTGCATGCTGCTCTTGTTGGTCTAAGTGAGTCAATTTATGTTTATATATTTCTTTTGCAAGTTCAGCTTCTCTTCAACCAATTTTGCTACTCCAATAGCGTCAATCGATTGTCGCAGTTGTTTAATCTTCACGTTTAACCAAATCTCATCCCTGAGCCCTACAATGAAACATCCCACCAAAAAGAATTAAGGAAAGTTATCAATACAACTAGAAAGTTTCTCGAATTCTTCCTAATAAATGACAATAGTAGAGGTTTGTTTAAGTCGAGTGATTGCTTTTGAAGGATCTTCGTAATCAGTTGGTCTAAATCTGAGAAGAAGTGCCTTTGTAAATTCCTCCCATATCACGGGCCCTTGAAATTTTTCATACCATCGGTGCCATTGCAAGGCTATTCACTCCAAATGAAATGAGGCGAGGTCGACTTGATGTTCAACTGTAATACCTTTGAATGTTAAATACTGCTCTGCTTTGTATACCCACCCCTGTGCATCTGCACCATCGAACTTTGAAAATTGAAGCTTGAGATTGTGTTGGTTATAAGAAGGTAAAGTGTTTTGGAGAGAGGTGTTCCCCTGATGAGAGTTATTGTCATGGCCAAAAGGATTTTCATTTTTGTTTGCATGAGTTTGGCGATAGTTTTGTTGAGAAACCTCTATACTTTGAACTTTGGAGAGCAGGGTTTGCATGGTTGAATGAATTTGATCGAACATGGATCATGCCTACCAAGTGCTTCTTGTACCTCATTTTGAAACTCGACATTAGACTGTTGTCGTGTTCCCATCGGAGTCATCCTGGCTTTGATACCAATGATAACACGAAGTACAAAAGAAAGAAATATTCAGAGAGAAGAAGACAGAAAGATGTAATTTTGGGATAAAATGTCCATGTCTTTTCTTCATTCACTTGACTGCCTTTAAACACAAATAACTTCCTAAATTTGTGGAACTCCCACAGCTACAAACAAGGAATTAAAACTGATCATGTTTGTGGATCTCCCACCTACAACATAACACGAATTAAAAATGATAGAAGAATCTAACCACTACTTCCAGAGCTGGTACACAATACTTCCAGAATTGGTACATGATAAGGGCGTTATTGAGATTATTAGTGGTAACTGAAATAGAAACAACTTGGTTGTTGAGACCAAGTCAATGCAGTTAAGGGAAACAAGCCCTTTTCTCATTTTTATTACACGTTTGGCACACATGTACTGAACACGTGGATATTCTTCTATCATAACATCCACGAAATTAGATTGAGAGAACTCTATAATTATTACATAAAGAGTTAAGCAAGAAGTACTAGCTTAATTAGAGTTTATGCCTATTTATAATAAGTTTGGACATTTAGTAATTTAATTGAAATTAAGTTTTAATTTCAATTAAACTTTAATTAGAATTACAAATAATTCTAAATAAATACAACTTATGTCCAAATAAGATCTAATATATCATATTGATCCTTATTTATTAAATTTATCATATTTAATCATAAAGTTTTTCATACTTTACAATCAAGTCTAACTTGATTAAAATATATGTGCTATATTCAACTCGTTCTTTATGTTAGACCAATTAGGTTTTCAAATTTGTTGACAATGATTATAAATTATAACTCTAATTCATAATTAGAATTAAATATATTAAAATATTTTTTAATTTATCTTTAATTATCTAATTAAATAATTTATAATCACAACTCAAAATTGATATCTAGCAACACAATATGACCATTCAAATATTTAGGAATGCTAAAGTAATTTTGGCTAACCTTTTCATGCATAATTTTTTCGTATAATTCAATCATTTCAACAAACAATGTTCTACTTAGAAATAAAACATGGAAATATTGTCTACTTTATATTGAGCCTAATTATATTAGTTCTCCGCCATTAATTATTGATTTAATTAATGATATTTGTAAACTATTTACAAAACGTCACTTTATCTTAGCCAAATATTTTTCGTATCAATACTAATCAAAAAAACAAAATGTTATCCCTAATTACTTTAGGATGATGAATCATATTTTGATCACTCAACTACTTTCATATAGTTCTTGCTACATCCAATGACTATCAACTGAACTACCCATAATTAGAATAGGTCATAAGTAGTATTAAAACATAGCAATTTCTATACAAGATAATTTTGAAGACTTCAAATTAAAGAATCACTTATACAATCATCATAATAAGGATTTCCATAAACACACAAGTAATGTTCTAAATGGATTTCTCATATCATGTCATTTCACTGAACTTATTCTCTAATAAGAATCCCAAATGTTTATTTAAGTATCTCCATACTTTAGCCTATGAGATGGACTACTTCCTTGATAAAGAAAAACACAAGGTGTACTAGTCTTTTTATATTATATTAATGTCTAGTCTTAATAGAACAATAATTAGGAACAATTTAAAAATAATACATAGATGCAATATGAATATCATAATTATAATTTTATCATAATTACATTTGCAATGTATAATTATCTCATGGATTTTGTTATATACATCCAATTATGTACATGATAAAGAATATTTTAAAATTATTGTATCACTAAACTACAACCAATTGATTGGTTGAAGGGCATAAAGTAACTCGTTTTCCTTTAAATGAAAATGAAGTGTAATTAATTAGAAAAAGAATATTATATATGAAGAAAATTAAATTCTTTTAGTCATTTTGAGATGAGACTAATCCTATTTATTAGCTTTCAATTTCTAAAAAATTTTATACGATTTTCAATATAACTAATAAATTATTAGAAAAATGTCAATCAACTTGAAGTAATCTATTTATAAGGACTGACGTGGATACTTGTCCCATTAGAAAAAGGGAACATTTTCATTTTTTAACCCCATTAATGCACCTATAATTATTTTTATCATCCATTTGTTTTTCTAATAACAATTTGAATTTGCCACACTAAATTAATATTTTAGATCTGCCCATCCTTATTACGTGATATGGAAGTGCTAAAATGTTAAGTTCATAGAGTAGAAACTATTACAATAATGTAACCTCATAATCTGAGTCATCAATATATAAATGATGTTCATATCTAATGGAAGTGCAAGGCAACAAATTGAAATGTTTTTTAAAGGCAAATATTACATCATATTTACGAGTTATAGGAAATGTTTGTTAGAAATTATTAGCTTTACTTTTATATGAAACCTTTTAAATTCGGAATGATGCATGATTGTGACATTAAGAGTTTGTTATGATAAAATTTTACTAAAGAAGGTAGGAATTTTTTCACTAAACAATTAAATACTCTTTATATAATTATATCTTTCATGCTCTGAAAAAAAATATTATTTTTAGTTTATTGTTATTTAATTAAGTTGGATTTAGTTACAATTTCAAAAAATTTAGTTGATATAGGTTATGTATAACGTTTACTCAAAGTTGAAGTACTTTATTATTCATATAAATTAAATTTTCTTCTATAAAGTAAGGTTGAAAATATGAAGAAAATGACTGTAATTTTGACCTATCAAGAAAGCTCAAATTCATATTGTTTAATGTGAGAGTCTCCTTAAATAGAAAAAAATTAAATTATGTTAGGAGACATATTTACAGTTTTACTATTGTAAATCTATTTACGAATATTTCCCAAAAGAAATTATTTAAGAATAATTTTTTAAAAAATTATGAATAAGTTTGAATTAATATTTTTGTCAAACATTTAAAATATTCTCTATATAATTATACTCTATTATGCATTGAAGAAAATAAAAATTATTCATTTTTTAAGTTATTTATTCTTTAATTAAGTTGTATCTAGTTAAGGTTTTTAAAAATTCAATTGATATAAGTTATATATAAAGTTTACTCAAGTTAAAGTACTTTAATATTGGTATAAAGTATAGCACGCTCTATAAATTAGAATTGAAAATATTAAGAGATTGATAGTACTTTTGACCTATGAAGAAGGATCAAATTTATACTATTTAATGTGAAAGCCTTCTTAAATAGAAAAGAAATTAAATTATGTTAGGAGACATATTTACATTGTTAGGTAATGTAAATCTGTTTAGGAATAAATGTTAAAAAATTATGAATAAGTTTGAATTAAAAATATGAGGAGAGTTAAAACAAATATATAGAAAAATTGATTGGGTAATTATAGAGAATTAAGAATTAAATTTATTAAGTGATTGAATACTTTAAAAAAGAATTATGTAATAAGTTTGAAATTTGATGTAGAATAAAAAAGGAACATCCATGCCTCTAAATAGGCAAAGATATAATGATATATACAATTACGTCTAGTAAAGATGGATCTTTTGTCAATAGTTCTTCTCTAATTTTAGTTCTTGTAATAGTCTAGTAATCTCCATATCAACTAGTCATGTCACATTTTCGAGTTCTCACTTACCTCAAAAGCAAAACAAACCTCTTTGTAGAAAGATACAATTATGGGCTGGCCAGTATAAAAAATGCATCTGATGTTACTTATTTTTTTCATTCTAAGTTTTCTTTTCTTTACTCTCTCTTTTCAATCTTAATTGATTTTTATACATTTTCTTAGGTATTAAAGGTATAAGAGTAATGAGTTTATCGTACTTTATAAAGATGTACCTATGATTGAAGCCTATATGTACAATCTTCTTATCATATTCTTATAGCCTTTATAATAAGATGTGACCAGCTTGCATAAATACAGTCACACAATATCTTATTTTGATACGTTCCAATAGAAATAGAAATCAATACTTGTTCACCTTAATTTCTCTACTTACATTAAGCCAATGAGGCTTGTATGGCTTCAAATTCTGCACAATAAACAAACTTAACTTTTTTTATAAGAATGATATTAGCTACTTTAGTATAACCTCCTCCATCCATTATTATACTGCATACCTTGTTATGAATATGACATCTAGTATAAAACATGTTCTACCTTTGTTACCCTAATTCATCCTCCTTTATTTGAAGACTGAATGCTCTTCAAGCGACAAGACTTAATTTTCTTCAAGTGACAAGTGCATCATCATAAATATCATAATCAATGCCTTCTCTCTATAAAGCTCAAGTGTTAGCTTAGATTTTTTTCATAATCACTGGCACTTTCAACCTTTCTATCATCTTTCATGATTATAACCCTTTTATTTAGGCATTGGCATACAATATGTCATGTTTCTAAACAATGAAAATATTTAATTTCTCTATTTTGAGAGGGATGATAATTAATTTTACTTATGCCCTAATTGTAGACATCATCTTTGGCTTCAAGTAACTTAGTCTTTCATCATAAATATTTTGATATTCCTTAGTGTCATAATCACATATTCACTTTCATTACCATGTGCATAATCTCTTTTAACTCTACATATTGCTATAATTCTATTACATAACTATATCTATATCTAGTTCATTTAAAAATCTTGTTATAGTGTCTTCTCTATCTTCCTATATATTGGCTTGGATTATAACTACTTCCATCTCTTTATGATAATCATCCATACTTTTAGTTGTTATGTAAGACTTTGTAACCTATGATACATATATATAAAGTAGTCTCCTTCGTATAAGAACTTTCAATTCATCCAATATCTTAATGGATCATTCACAATTTCCTTTCCTATTATTCACCAACTAATTCCACTAAACAAAGGAATAATTAGCAAACTTTACTACTTTTGGCTTTACTTTTTTCTCTACAGAGTAATTATAATAATAATAAATCAACTATATCTTTTCCTCCCTCTCCAAATAAGTTTTAGGATTATTTTTACTCTTAAAGCTAGATAGGATCATCTTAATGCTATCAAGATTTCTATCCACATCTTCTTAAACTCTAGGATCACTTCTTTGCTCCTCAAACATGTCCAAATCCTCTCCTAGTCCTAAACATATTCCCTTTAGTATTTAGGTTAACATTATCAACACTAACATAATCATTCTCCTGATCAACTTATTGTAGTTATTGGATTATGCCTAATGTACCTTCCTTTGTTAGGAGAGATGTCATCTTCCTTGCAATTCAACAATATATTTTCTAACCTATACATCATATTTCATCTTCTCAAACTACTATTGCATAGTCTACATAAGATACAAGTTGTATCTCTCCTCTTTTGGTGTTGAAAAGCCTTTATAAGACATATTTGGAAGTTACAAGAAATGTTAGTAAAGCAATTTTCTCTACACTCTTTCATGTGTTTATTCTCAAATATAACAAATCACTCGTCTCACTCTTTATTTGACTTTTTTCTTATGCTAATTTAACGCTCTCTTGCCCTTTTTTATTCTTTATTTCTTCATAAGTTCTTTAAAGAGGTAGGCAAATTCAAACAGTGAATTCAACCTAGCCGAGAAACCCAATAAACTAATGGCTAAAGAAAAAGAATAAAACACAAGTTAAACATGATGTAAGAAATTTAAATAAAACAAGAAAAATAGTAACAATGTCAAGTTGACTTAGAAAATTTCTTGATTGTACCCACATAAATTTCCTTTTTTTTCTTTTTTTGATGAAAATAATAAAGTTTGAAACAAGTGATTATGAAAGGCACAAAATTAAGTGATTGATCAAGGAAAATCCCTAATACAATAAATAGAGATAGATAAATCCTAAGGCGATTAAGGAATATTTAGTTTTTAGTTGAAACTTCAAAGTTGAGAATATGCAAAAGAATAAACAAGAAGTAACCGAAAAAACTAAAATTTAGATATTAAATTTGAATAAAATTATATAAAGAACAAAAGGATAACCACAGTTGATTTAGATTGAAACTCTGGTACTAACTTATGTGAATCTACCTAAGAATAAACCATAGAGAATTCAAGAACAAGTTTGAACCAAACCTAAGAAACTAAATCAAATATAAAAAGAGAATTGACTTGTTAATTATAAAGAATCAATTTCCTAAGCAATTGAAAATCATATAGAAAAGAATTCTTTGATAAATTTGAAATTCAATGAAGATCAAGATAAAGAAGTACTCACGAGTCTCAATAAATAAATATGTCAGATATTTTCTAAAACTGAAGAGAAATATTCCTTTGATATAAAAAAATATTAGGGTTTTAAGTAACGGACATGTCTTAGGAAACGAACGTGTTTATTGTTTAGCGACTATGGGAACAGCCTAGGGCATAGTTGTATTAAAGACCATGTCCTTAACACTTATCTTTCTAAAAACTTGCACAAGTTGGCACATCACCTTATTAGAAGTAATGTAACTTTTCATAACTTTAGTTTTGCATAAACATATGGAAACGGACTGTAATTTGATCATGCATGAGACCATATCCAGTAAAAGTAAATCTTTTAACACTAATTTTTCTTGAATGCTAACTCTTATCATCAGTCTCCCTGATTAATTAATTTTTCTCTAATTTTAACTTTTGGTTCCAATAAATATATACAATTAATCTCCGACTTAGCTAGTCATACTTGTATCACCAACGTCTACTTGGTATACATATAACATTTTTCCTACTCTTCAATGTCTCTTATGAGTGTAATAATTTTTTTGGTTAAATGGATACAAGAAATAAGCGAGGACTAACGCCTCAAGAAGGCCACTGATCTTTGATCGATCTGAAGCAACAATTGAAGCCCCAAAGTTGGAGTCTCCCCAAGAAACCATCGAGTTATAGCTGAGGAACCTTACTTAGCTAGGAAATCTGCATATTGATTAGCCTCACGAAAAATATGTTGGAGAGAGCAACACCAATCTCTTGCAATCAACGTCTTGATGTCCCTGACAAGAATAAACATAGGATGCAAACTAGGTTAAGAAGTCATCATAAGATTAACTACATCTTGAGAATCAGACTCAATAATAACTTTTTGGTAGCCACAATCCTAAACCAAAATTAAACCATGCCAAAGTGCCTGCAACTCGACTGCAGTATTAAAAGCCTGAACAATATATCCCAAGAAGCCAATAATCCAGCCTCCATGTTTATCACAAATCAGACCTTCAAATCTAGCATCACTTGGATTACCAAGAGCACTTCCATCCACATTTAACTTAGCAAAAGCCATCAAAGGACTATGCCAAGAGATCCACACACTGGTATTGTTTGTAGGATCTGAACTAGAATGATAAAAAGTCATTCAACATTCATTGATCAACGTGGTATGCCAATGACATTGACCAATAATGGTAATAGCTTCATTTTGAATAACATCCTTACTTCTAGCGCACCACACAACCCAAATGTCAGTAACAATATTCAAGACATAGTTATAAGGTAGACTAGTATCAAGGACATGCATGTTAATCCATTCATCATTAGAAGACAAGAAAAAACACCATGAAATATTTCCAAGAATTTGATGCCAAAAATGCTTTGCCCACAGACAATCTCTAATGGCATGAAGAGTTGTTTCATTGTTTTTACCACATCGAGAACAAAATGGAGATTGTGCAAAACCACGATCATAGCAAAGGAAATTTGTTGGTAAACGCTGCCACCTTATCTGCCATAGAAAGAATCGAAATTTCTGAGGTAATTGTAGCTTCCAAATTCGGCACCATTATTTATGAGAGTCAAGAGGATATGGTAAACTAGTAAGGAACTCATGACTAGACTTAATCGTGTAAGACCCTATAGAAGTTTCTCCCCATATCAAAACATCAGTACAAGTACTATAAGAGCCACATGAATTGCTAAGATTCGATTTTAAACTTTGAGGTCGAAGGTGGTACTGATAAAAGAGAAATCCCATTCACCATCCGATGAGAGTGAATCATGAACTGTAAGATCCCGATCCTGCATGCTAATAGTATGAGTAAGACGTTGGAGATGCACTTCACCAACCCATCTATCAAACCAAAAGGAAATATTATGACCATCTCCCACACGCCATGCAAAACCATCTTTTAAAAAAAGCATAGCACTTTGAATAGCTTTCCAGCAATATAAAGCATTAGAGGGCACGTTAGCTTTCAAAATTGGCTTGTAACGAATGTATTTGCCCTACAAAACTTTAACCTACAGCTTATTGTCATCATGCATTAACAACCAAATAAGCTTACCAAGCATGGCAATATTATTGTCTCGAGCCATCCGAAGGCCTAAACGTCCCACATTCTTGGGGCTACAAACTGATTCCCAATTAAGAAGATGGATTCCCTTGTCATTTCCTGAAGAACTCCATAGGAAGGATCCACTTACCTTATCAATAGAATGGCAAACACTTGAAGGCAACTAACATGACTGCATCGAGTAGAGAGGGGTGGTTGAAAAAGTGGATTGAACTAGAGTATGCCTAGCAGCTCTATTAAGCAACTTAGTTTTCCAGCCTTAAAGACGACCTTGGATTTTATCAAGAACATGTTGAAAGTCACGGTTTGTCTCACCACCATGCAAAGGAACTCCAAGATACGTCCCCAAATCCATAGTAAATTTAAAATTAAACTGCCGACGAAGAGATTAATTATACCTGCGAGGGACGCTAGGCGATAAGAACGTCCTAGACTTTTGTGCATTAATGACCATACCAGAACAAGAACAAAATTGTCGCATAATAGTTAGAACAACCATACAATTGCTTGTGGTAGCATGAGAAAATAAAAGAACATCGTTGGCAAAAAATAAGTGGGATATAGGGAGACTCATTCCTGAAATCTTAATAGGCCTCCATTAAGATTTCAGGAACAAGTGTAATAATTAACGCGGGCAATCAAGGAATCATAGCTAATACTAATTCAACAAGTTTTGGTGTGCTTCAAAGTTTTCTTCATTCATAATGGCACCATTTGGAAAATGGTTTTACGTTCCTTTTGTGACGTGATTATATGTAACACTAGTAGCACGTACAAGAAACTTTTGAATAAACTAGTCAACATTTGAATTGCGACATAATCTGATTATTTGTCATGCATCATGAAGAATACATATTTACAAACTTTAATTAGTTAGAAACAAATAAATATGACCTTGTCTTTGAATGAAAAAAATAAAGGGAATTGAACAATATAAATTAGCATCTTATAATCTATTAGTTGAAAATGGAACACGACCTCCAAAGACCCTTCGAATTGTTAAAGAAAAACAACTTAGAACTTCATTGCATGTGTTGTCATGAAAATATAATGTACAAGGGTTGAATGAGTTGGCATGTGATTATCCAGTTAACTATATATATATACAGTGACGGAGTTAGAAAAATTAAGATAAGGGGTCCAAATATTTAATTTTTAAAATTTTGGGGGGCCCAGTACACCACTAACCTTTAAATAATCCTGTCTAATATATATATATATACATGTATATATATATATATATATATAATTATTTAATAATCTTGAGGGTGGGGGGCCCAGTGCACCGCTGGCCCCCACCTACCTCCGTCCCTGTATATATACATATAGATATAAAAAATGATATGAATATTTATCAACCAATTAACTTCAATCAGTGTCCACGTATCATAGTATTGTAATTAGCAAATACAGATAAGTAGGATCATGCCTCAACGATCCCATGATCATTCCATGGATTTGATTAAACTGTCTCCATGTCAGTACAACCACTTACGTTTTTATCTAGCAACATGTCATTAGGGACCACATTATTGATCTCTTAATTAAACAAATTAATTAATTGGGCTAATAATATAATTAGGGGTGTTGGTCAGGACAAGAAGGCAGCGTCTGGTGTAATTTTGGGTGTAAATTAAGTAAAACTTTTCATCACTTGCTTGGTTCAAGGTCTCCTCCAAAATATATATTTAGTACACCACACATCGCGCTTACTACGACCAAATCTGAGACATCTGGATCAATGTGGACGAGACCTGATTTCATTTTCAACTCTGTGTCACGTGCCTGCTTTCTGCGTATACTACCTGTGCATAATCTTTGTTACATGGAGAGCTTGACCCTTTTTTTTTTCCCTTCTTTTTATTAAGTATAAAATACTCTTATGATATAATCAATTAAAGGTGAGGATCCATAATGAAATGTTATACACGTATAGATGAAAAACACTTAGGTAAGTCTCTTATTAGAACTTAGAAGGTCAAAGTTTTAGATCCCTTGATGGGATTATTTTGGTCGATTTCTCCAATCCCAAGCTAGCGAGTATGTACATAAATGTAGGATAATTTTGGTTGTCTTCTCCAATCCCAAGTTAGCGAGTATGTATATATATGTAATATGTAGGATTATTTTGGTTGTCTTCTCCAATCCCAAGTTACTTTATATATCGATCCAAAGTTAGATAAATTAATTCAAGTCCTCAAGAGTTACAAGTGATTGTTTATATGTATATTGACATGAAAAGTTAATTAAAGTGCACTAGAACAAATTTCTAGACTGTTTAAATATATCATTCTTGCAACTGTACCTGATAGCCAGGCAAGCCACAACAGTAGGAAGGTGGCGTCGCATTTTTAATAGACCCATTGTCTTGACCGCTTAGTTCGGATTAAGCATTAAAATATTATCTTAAGGTAAAGTCAAGGGTCAAATATTTGCATTACTGTCTGTGTCTCCCATCCCCATGTATATCTCACATTCGTAACATTCCCCAAAAAATCCTCTTCCCTGCACCAAGCCCTATGCTATGCTATGCTCCCTCAGTGCACCCGCCTCCACCCTTTGCTGCCCCACATTTTTCTCATATTTTTTCTTTTGTTTTAGAATTGAAAGAATAAAATTACCATATATTTGATCAAACGTAAGGCTGTACTCTTATTTGTTAATGTTCAAATTGGATAATGTATGATTTATTACATAGGCAAAAGTGGACCTGCTTTTCTTCTTCTTCTTTTTTTGTCAAATTGTTTCTTCTAGCATCGAAGGTGAGACCAATTGGGCGAGATGACTCTTAATTGCATTCCTTTTTATATTCCAAATTTTTTATCAGTTCCGAGACACCTGATTGCATGACCAGTTGCTCCATTCACGTCTTTTTTCTGCCAATATAATGATCTGTTTATACATTATTTCTTCTCTCTGTTGGGTTCCTAACCATCAGATCATATGATATGCTTGGTCCGTTGACCTATTGTATTTTTAATCATTGAGTGTTTACATTTTATGTGTTTTTTTAATTGGCAATTTGCAGTTCAGATGAGAACATATTTTGAGCTACGATAACTTCTGTTGGGTTCTCAGCCATCCGATAGCATGACTGGTCGGTTGGTTGGCTGGTCAAAGTGGTCCACTGTTCTGACACGTGACATTTCTCACGGTGGACGCAAAGGGGTACTGCACAAGTGTCAAAACGGGAGACGTCCTGAATAGAGAACATTGTGATGAGGTGTCAATACGTCAGCTAGACAACTCTTTCTTTTACCCAACAATTTTTCTTGATTTGGGCCCCCGACTGGTTTGTCTCGGTGTTAACTTTCGCCGATTTGCTGGCGTGGCTATCCTTTTATTTTTCTGATCGAAAAGGGTCAGTTTTAAATTTTCTCTTTATTGTAAAATTTTAAACAAATTAATTAATGTGTATGAATGTGCCAAAATAAGCTTCGACCACAATAGAACTTCATTTTGTTGAGTTAGTGATGGGCGGACTTGGACATTTGTATAAAAGTTTGGACTCACAATAAGACTTAAGGCTGGTGGCTCCTGCTTGAACACGAGTCTAATCAGGATTGAGCAGTTGGAATCGAGTTTGAATTAATTCTAATTATTTTTATCTTAATTTATATTTTAAAATAATTTTTTATATTTAATATATTTGAGCTTTAAGTTAAATTACGTTAAGTAATTCAAACTCAAATTCAGTTTAAAATTCGTAAATGAAAATTTTGATTTTAATCCAAAATTTAATCAAATTAAACTGTATCTGTTGACTTTAGGTTAAGTCCTTGATTTAGTTTAAGTTAAAAGGCAATGCTTGTGTTTTTGCAACAATTCCCTCAACTATCATAGATTTGTCAAAAATTGAAGGGAAAATCACAACTTATTCAAATTTTGAAACATAATTAAGATTGGAAGAGGGTACCTATCTTTTCCTTAATCTAACAAGTGCCTACAATAGAAGGGACAATGTAGCACTCCACTTCCGCGGGACACGAACCCGACATCGTAGGTGATATCCGAGCCCGTGACTCGTAAGGGTGGCAGGCTAGAGTACTTGAACACAGTCAAAAACTCAACAGACAATATCATTTTAACTTTTTTTTAGCTGTTTTGTATCTCATAGTTCAAATATATGATATGTTAGTTTATATCCTACAGTCAACCGCTTTAGTTATAACTCAATGATAAAATATTTTGAAGGCATTCTTTATCTTATACATGTTTAAATGTATATGATAAAGTCTATGAGATAATTGTATATTACAAATGAAATTATAATGATATTATAATTATGAGATTCATATTGTATTTATGTATTATCCCTAAATTGTTCATAGTCATTATTCTATTGAGATTGGATGTTAATATAACTAAAAAAAGATTAGCACAGGTTATGTTTTTCTTTATGAAGGAAATAGTTGATCTTATAAACTGAAATATGAAAATATTTAAACAAACATATAAGTACTTGTTAGATAATAAGTTTACTGAACATATTCGATATGAGAAATCCATTTGAAACATTACGTATATGCCTATGGAATTCTTATTGTGATGATTGTATAAGTGATCCTTTGATTTCAGGTAACCAAAGTTATTTTGTATATGGATTATTATATTTTGATACTACTTAGGACCTATTTAATTATGAGTCAGTCAATCGATAGTCATTAAATATAACATGAATTATATAGAGGTAGTTGTGTGATTAAGATAGATTTATAACCCTCATTAGATATAACATGAACTATATAGAGATAGTTGTGTGATTAAGATATAATTTATCACTCTAAAGTAATTAAGAAGAATGTTTTTTTATTCTCAATTAGTACTGATTCAAAAAATCATTGGCCAAAGTGGAATAACACTTTGTAAATAATTTACAAATGTTATTATTTGAATCGATAACTAATAGCGGAGAACTAATATAATTGGACTAAAAAAGAGTAAACATTAATTACATGCTCTGTCTAATCGAAACATTGTATAATGAAAGAATTGAATTATACAAAAAAATCATGCACATAAAGGTTAGTCAAAATCACTTTGACACTCACAAATATTCAGGTGATCATGATGCGTTGTTAGACGTTAATCTTAATATATGATTATAAATTATTTAATTGAAGAATTAAAAATATATTAAAAGGAGTTTTAATTTATCTAATTTGAATTATGAATTATAATTATAATTTATAAATTTTGTCAGCGTATTTTGGAACCTAATGGGTCTTACATAAAGAATGAGTTAAAAAAAACAAAGATATTTTAATGAAGTGAATTTGATTTTAAAGTTTGAGAAACTTTATAGATATTTAATAAATAAGGATCAATATGAGATATTGATCTAATTTGGGCATAATTGATATTTAATTAAAATTATATTCTAATTAAAGTTTAATTTAAATTAGAATTTAATTTTAATTAAACAACTAAAACATCCAAAACTTATATTAAATAGGCTTAAACTTTAATAGAGTTAGCACTTCTTGCTTAATCCTCTCATCCAAAACTTATAGTAAATAGGCTTAAGCTCTAATAGAGCTAGCATTTCTTGCTTAAACTTCTCCGTAAGAGTTACAGAGTTCTCTCAAGTCTCAACATATTCTATGGATATCGTTAGAGATTGAATATTTGGTTGGCTACGATGGTTGAGACATATCGATTTTGAAAATAGTTTAAGAGATACAACAAGAAAATGATCAAGCTTCGGAATAAGGTACGAATTAAGTTTTCGCTTTATTATGATTCGTGTTAATCATTTTATAAAATTAAATTGAAATTAAATTTTGGAAAACTAATTTGTGAAAAATTTTGTAATTATTTGGCCGAGATTCCAACACTATAAGTAGAACTTCATTATATTAGTGTTTAAACAAGAAAGGAAGAAAAATATAACAGAATTGATATTTAATTAGCAACTCCTAATCTTATATATTTTTAGCACTGAGACTGAAGCTACCGACGCTAGTTTTTATAAAAACTTCACCAAGTTTGCTTGTTAAACAGGCGTTGCATTTCCATTTTGACTTTGTTGATCCCTTTCCAATCAGTCACAACACACTCCGAAATCATAAATTCAGTTATGGATTTATTCTAATTTCCAACGTCCACTTGTTCACTACTCTTTTCTCTTTTCCTCCCTGTTTCTAAATACGTACAATTACTGTGTTCACAACCATCGATTTTGTTGATGTCTGGCTCCGTATATGTTACATGCATTTGGATTTATTTATATTTCAATTACTTTTTACAGTAAAGATAAATTCCAATCAAGTTGTGTATATTTCAATTAATTTATTCATCTGAGTTATTAAAACAGCATTTTTTTAAAGAAAAATGGCTTGTTTGTAAATTTTGATAATTATAAAATTTTTTATTTTAGGCATATAAATCAACGCAAAACATTAAATCAATTGAAAATATAAAGGCTGTGTTTTATTCTTGTTTAATCAAAGCATACTAGAAGTAATTAAAAAGTAGTAGTGAATCTAATTTATTTTAATCAATTTTAGTTTTCATTTGCTCTTTTGTATATTGTTGGAACCTACCGTGATTGAATTATGGATACAACAAAAAATAAAATGTTACAACTTTCAATCATATAATAATTAAATAAATTAAAAATATTAATCGCTTAAGTAATTAAATTATACCTAATTAGAATTCTTGTCGAAAACTTTTTTGGAGTGTCAATCATGAGTTATCTAAGTGCAAAATTTAATGATATCCAAAGAGCAAAGAAAAAGAAACTCAGGCTTTGGGAAAAAAAAACAAGCAAATCTGTTACTTCCCTTACTCTTATTAAAATTAAATATTCTAATTATAATTAAAGTCATAATTTAATTATAATTTAATTTAGTTTTTAATAAAATTAAATATCTTATATTTGATCCTTAAAATTTCTTAAACCTCGCAATTAAGTCTAATTTAAATAAAATTAAAAATTTTCTTTTTAATTATTCTTTATGTTTGACTTATTAGATTTCTAATATTTTTAGTAATGATTATAAATTATAATTATAATTTATAATTAAAATAAGATAAAAATTTCTTTTAATTTATATTTAATTGTCTAATTAAATAATTTATAATCATATATTAAGATTGACGTCTGAGAATATGCTATGACTATTCGAATATTAAAAATGTCAATTTGATTTGATTCAACCTATCTATTTATATTTATAATGTATAATTCAATTTTTTCATTATCGACTGTTTCAATTAGATATAGGTTAGGAATATAGTGTCTACTCTTTTAAATCCAAACATGTTCATTCTTGCTAATTAGTAATTGGTTTATAATATTTGAAAATATCTTTTCAAATGTCAATTCACTCTAGTTATATAATTCCTTAAACAATTACTAATCATGAATAATGGAAAATTATCTCTAATTATTTTAGAGTGACAAATTCTTTATTGACTTATTCAACTTTCTCTATATAATTTATATTATATCTAGATACTACCAAATAAGCTACCCAAATTAAAATAGATCATAAGTAATATTAAAATATAATAATTCTCACATTAAATACTCTAAAAATCATAAGTTTAAAGAACAATCATACAATCATCATAATAAGAGAATTTGTAGATACATAAGTAATATTCTATTTGAGATCCTTATTCAAGTCAGTTCAATGGACTTATTTTTAGTTAGCACCCACATTTTTATTTAAGTATCTCCGTACTTTAATTTATGAGATCAGTTATTTTTTTTATAAGAAAAAAATAACATATACTAGTTTTACCATTTTATCAATATTATGTCTTAACAAAACTGCAATTAGGGACAATTCAAAAGTAATATATAAATATAATCTGAATCTCATAAGAATATTTTCATCACAATTCAATTACAGAGTGATTATTAAGAGATTTTGTCTTTGTATTAAAATATCAAATATAAATACAAAATAATAAAGATAAAGAATGTCTTTATTAATATAAATAATAATAATACCATACATAAAATTGTAACTAACTGATCGTTTACATTGACATAAACTAACATATATTTGTGTTGAGTCCTCTTGCTTGTGAACATTTTGTCATGTAAATCTAATTGGAGCTTTAGTTGGAAAATTTTGATAACTTTGTTATAATTATCTCTTAAAACATATATAGTTAAAAAATGGTTGAAATTTTTATTCTATAATTTTGTTTTTAAATTGGATCAGTTATTCATGCCAGATATAAGAATTGAAGAATAATTAACTTTCCTATGTTATTTCTTGGAAAGTGAATTTAAAAGTAGGGATAAATTTTTATCATTATTAAATATTCTTAAATTAAGTTTTAATAGTAAAATTCAGTAATAAGCCTCTTAAATATGTTAAAACTTAGCAATCATTCTTATTTTCAATATAAATAAGTTTTGACGAGTGATTTTTAATTTCAATGTTGTTATTAAATTTTACTTAAAGGCACAGAACTGCTATTGGGACACGTGTCAAACTGCCAAGCTAGTCGCATTTGGATACTTCAACAATCATTTACCGTACACATACACACATACCGTAACATCCTCTCCCGTGCGCTATATATCGCGAGAAACTGGAAATGAGCGCCCTTTTCTGTTACCGGGAAGTGGAAGGAATAGAGTGCCGGTATTTTATGGGACAGCCGAGCGGTGAAATTACTGCGTGTCTGCTGGAATACGTTCATAAATGTCAGGGTGTGAAGCTGGATATTGCCGGTAAGAAATTGTTTCCCTTGTTACTCGGTTGGAGGGGAGGGGATATATATATATAAAACGAAGATTTCCGATTTTCCTTCTACGGTAAGCATCTCAATTCTCAGCTACAGCTGCCCAAAAAAGAATGTTAAGAAAAGGATTATAGGAAAAAAAAAGTAATGCAAAAGGTCATAATGAATAGTAAACGAGATTTATTAATCAAATGACATTTGTGTATGATGCTCAAATGAAAAGTGTCAATTGGCCACGTGAAACAGTTAAAATATAAATTGAATTGAGCTTTGCTTTTGTGCAATGTAAATGTTCCTTGTTTTCCTCTTCATATGATTCACACATATCTTCAAAACTCTACGAATCTAAGTTGCAAGATATCGACAGTTTTAAGTGGAGAATAACACATTTGTTTTAATCATTGGAAAAAGAAAGCCAATTTAAGCAAATGCCACTTATAATTTACTAACCCGCAAAAACATGTTTGTGATTATAAATCATAAAATCAATTACTAGCTCAAGATTAGAAATGCCAACTTAAGCAAATGCTACTTGCAACTTACTAACCATGGAAACATGCTTTTGTGGCCAAAAAAGTAAAAAATCTCCCTTCATTTTTGATTCGGGCCACAGTAGTACACTCACGTTGAGAAAAGGAAAACAAAATGACATAATTACGCCGTTGCCCTCATGTACTCTTCGTAGTTTAAGCTTTGTTCACTCCCCAAACTCGAAAAAAAATAAAAAGCCTTTAAGTCTCCAGTCCATCTATATATATACCCCACTTGTATCCTTATTTTCCTCACAGAAAAACTACCATCTTTCTCTAAAGCAGATCAATCTCTCTCGATCCAATTTTCCAAACTTCCAAAAACATGCCTGAGGCACCAAAAGACACATCGAAACCCACAGATAATGACTATGTGGTTTCTGACAAGAACAAGAAGGTTCTCCAGTTCATTGAAGAAGTTACTTGTAACGCTGATGAGGTCCAAAGAAAGGTTCTTGAGGAAATCCTGTCTCGAAATGCTCATGTTGAGTACTTGCAAAGACACGACCTTCATGGCCGCACTGACCGTGAAACTTTCAAGAAACTCTTGCCTGTGATCACTTATGAAGACATCCACTCTGACATCAACCGTATTGCCAATGGCGACACCTCTCCAATCCTTTGCTCTCAGCCCATCTCTGAGTTTCTAACAAGGTGAAGTTTGCGTCCTTTTGGTTTGTTAAACCCTGTTTAATTTGTTTGCTTGTAGTTTTGTTTTTCTTTTTCTATGGATGCTTTTCTACTTTGTCTGACCTGTTGGGTCATTTTAAATTTCGTGCACTATGGGCTATTTAACGTTGTCTACTGTCTATTCTTGTTTGTGGCTTCCTCCATTTAATTTGTTTTTAAAGGGGATAACTTCCAATGTCTGCCTCATTTTTGAGTTTTTCTTTTTTTTTTCTTTTTCACTACTGTTCGTGGATGTTTTCACTAAATGGGCTGTTAATATTTCAGCTCCGGTACATCAGGAGGGGAGAGAAAATTGATGCCAACAATTGAAGAGGAATTGGGAAGGAGGTCACTGCTCTATAGCCTACTGATGCCTGTTATGAGCCAGTTTCTTCCTGGATTAGAAAAAGGCAAAGGAATGTACTTTTTGTTCATTAAATCTGAGGCTAAGACTCCTGGTGGCCTTCTGGCTAGACCAGTCCTCACCAGCTACTATAAAAGCTCTCATTTCAAGGAAAGACCTTATGACCCTTACACTAACTACACTAGCCCTAACGAAACCATTCTTTGCCCTGACTCCTACCAGTCCATGTACTCCCAATTGCTCTGTGGCCTTTGCCAACACAAAGAAGTCCTCCGTGTTGGTGCTGTTTTCGCTTCAGGTTTCATTAGGGCAATTCGGTTTCTGGAAAAGCATTGGAAACTTCTCTGCTTTGACATTAGAACTGGTACAATTGACTCCCAAATCACCGATCCTTCTGTGAGAGAAGCTGTTAATATATTTCTTAAGCCTGATCCACAACTTGCTGATTTTATCGAGGCTGAATGTAGTAAAGATTGTTGGCGAGGGATCATAGCGAGACTCTGGCCTAACACAAAGTATGTGGATGTTATTGTGACTGGGACCATGTCACAATATATTCCAACCCTTGATTACTATAGCAACGGCCTGCCTTTAGTTTGCACTATGTATGCCTCCTCTGAGTGCTATTTTGGTGTCAATCTCAATCCTCTTTGCAAGCCTAGTGAAGTGTCCTATACCCTCATTCCTACCATGGCCTATTTCGAGTTCTTGCCTGTCCACAGAAACTATGGACTCACTAACTCAATTTCCATCCCAAAATCACTTAATGAGAAGGAGCAACAGGAGCTTGTTGATCTCGCTGACGTCAAACTTGGTCAACAGTACGAGCTCGTCGTTACCACTTATGCTGGTGTGCATATTTACCTCATATTCAACGCTCCTCATTTTTTAAACTTTTCACCTAGCTAGCTGTAGTTTTACTTGAAATAACTATCGGTAATTTGGTATTGCAGGCTTGTACCGCTATAGGGTTGGCGATGTGCTGCAAGTGTCTGGATTCGAGAATAAAGCACCACAGTTCAAGTTCATATGCAGGAAAAATGTGGTTTTGAGTATTGATTCAGACAAAACTGACGAGGTTGAGCTACAAAATGCAGTCAAGAATGCTGTGAACCATTTGGTTCCGTTTGATGCAACACTGGTAGAGTACACCAGCTATGCAGAGACCACAAAAATTCCAGGCCATTATGTGCTATTTTGGGAACTTGCTATCAATGGCTCAACCCCAATTCCTCCCTCAGTTTTCGAAGATTGTTGCTTGACCATTGAAGAGTCGCTTAACAGTGTGTATCGCCAAGGGCGTGTCTCTGACAAGTCCATTGGGCCACTTGAGGTCAAGATCGTTGAACCAGGGACATTTGACAAGCTCATGGACTATGCCATTAGCTTAGGGGCATCAATAAACCAGTACAAGACTCCAAGATGTGTGAAGTTTGCACCAATTGTGGAGCTCTTGAACTCCAGGGTTGTGTCAAGCTATTTCAGTCCCAAGTGTCCAAAATGGGTTCCTGGTCACAAGCAATGGGGCAAAAAGAATTGAGGTGAAAAATTTCGTGATTGAGGAACCACTTGATTTGCCGTATTGTTCTCAATTGGTAGATTTTGATTTGGATGGAGGCTCAAAAGAACTGTTTTTGTCATCATCTTATCTTAGGAAAAAGTGATTAACCCATCTACTTCTAATGTTTTGCTGTATCCCACTTCAACTGTGTACTTCCTCTGAAATTTTTATTCGCTGTTACTAGTATGAGCAGAGCTTAATGTACAAAAACAGTTCTTGTTCCAAAGAAAGCTTCTTCGGCTTTTCATTTTAATTTTTTATTTGATTAAATTGCCTCTAGTTGCAAAGATTGAAAATGGATCATTTCATTTCATGGGATTTCTATTCTTAATTGTAGGCAGGAATCCTGCTCACTTGAGTCTCATGGGCTATGCGCAGTACTAAAACGGCAATAATTAGAGAAAGCAAAACCCACTTTCAACTTCCATCTTTTTTTGTCATCCAACATAAAGCTACCCAACTTTTTTCTCCCTACAGCAACAGGGAGTGGGACCGACTTTTCTCTATTAAAAGCTACATTTCGCCTTCCTTGATTTTTATTGACCATGTAACCAATTAAAAGTTGCATAGAAGAGTTACTAAGAATTTCCATTAAATGTAAAGGGACGTTGAGTCTATTTAACTTAAATACGGTGTGGAAGAATTGTACACACGGATTCAGACGCTTTTCGTCTCGCGTCCAAGTCCTCAGGGTTGGCGTTCCTTCTTATAATAATAAGTTGAAGGCTAGTGAAGTAGTCCAACCATACCTACCCTTAATGCTAGTATCTAGCAATTTAGGAAGTCAATTAAACGTGAGATATACCACTAGCGCACAAATTATGCTAATGTTCCACACGAATCCGTGTTCTATGCGTGTTTGGTTCTTTATTGACAGCACAAAAGAAGAAATTTATGATTATAGTTTCGGATTGGAAGCAACAATTGCAGGAACCACCCGAGATTTGGCTACAAAGTTATTTGTTTTGCGGAGCATAAGTGGGCTGAACATTTTAAAGCCTCAGTTATTAGGTAGGCAAGTGCAAATTATAGTCCGCAATTATTACATAAATGTTCAAATGTCACTAAAATTAATATTAAATGTTTGTCATAATAAAAGTCTACGGTACTATGAGAGTGGTGTCACTTGGACCCAATTCTTGTTGTGGCCGTCTGGAATTGATTTGATGTATGGGGTGAAGACACAACAACTGTTGATAGGGCAGAAACTTTTGTTTCGGAGTGGGCAGGCCGGATAAGGTAGAATCAGAGGCTTTTCCCACTTCCCACTTGTCCGTCGGGGAATACAAACAGAATCAGTTTTTGTTTTCCTGAGAAACATGTGTTTTTTTTTAGGTGGTCAGTGAAACAATAATGGCAGCTAAGTGAGTCACAGACAAGATCCCTGAAAAAGAGAGGGACAAGTCTCTGAAACGCTTTTCATTTAACAATTGTTGCATTTGTTTGGGATGACTTGAGAACAGGGAAACGCAGGATCTGTTCCCTTTGCTGAGGATAAGGGAAATCCTCATTTTCTGTTTTCTACTCAACTTTGGCTGTACGCAGAGTGGTGCTGTGCAGTGCAGGTCCTGTATCATTTCTGATATGGGTCTGCCCTGGTGATTTTGTAAGATTCTTTCTTTTGATCTCTTTCCACTCAAAATATAAACTATTGTATTGGTGTCACTTATTTGTCAAACCAAATATAATTACGAACTAAATTAAGCGTTGACGGTCAATGAAACAACGAATGCAGCCTCCCTCCATTAATATTGTGCGTTATTTATTTAGCTAACCAAAGACAATGAAACCATACTATTTTTTGAAAAAGCAGATTATGATGTTCTTTTTATGATCATTTTAAGAGAAAGTTTTGCAAGTTCAGTACAAAGTTGTCAGCTTCGACTCTTTAGTCTTAGCCATTCGTTAAAGAGCAGCTCTTTTGATGTAGCAAAAGTAAAGATTAGTGGCAAATTTTTATCTTGTAATATCCAATGGCCATTTTATGGTTAAGAAAAGATGGTGAAATTAATCCGCAAGTAACCCATCTTGTCATGCTCCCTATTCCCTTTCTTTATCTTCTTTCCAAGGTTGACACTAGTTTGTCCTATCTAAATTTTATCACTACTTTATCCATTTAAAAAGCATTTTGATTTAATTTCAAGATGTAATTGGAAATGTCCTATATTTCACTTCAACTGTAAAGTTGGACTGCACATTGTTATCCATTCCAGTATATAGGCAGGTTCAAGCTTGGACAGGTAGTTCCCTAGGTATCTTACTTGGTTAGATGCCACCCTTTCATATTGGGGTAACTGCTGAACCTTTAAGGAAAGTGAAGAATTAATTCTGGAATGGTGACCGGAGAAAGCCATATATATATATATATATATAGCACCAAAAGATTATCTTCATTTATTATCAATTATGCCTTTAAAAATTATTATAAACTTAAAAACACATATATCCGAAATTTTGGAAAACTACTTTTTTGATAGATAAAATGCGAAGAAAAATAAATTAATTTTATATATAATAAATTTTTTGCTGATATCCAAGTTTAAAAATTAATTTATATAATATTTTAAAAGAATGCAAATATAATGAAATTACATGTACAAAGTTACATAAGCACGATACATTTTAGGATTTAAAATTTTTATAATTCATAATTTTAAAATTGAATTTATAGCGTTTAGTATTTTATAAACCAGTAGTATTTTGTTTATAAAGAAATAAAGGATTTGTTGGAAAGGGTATCAGTCGACGCATCCATCAGTGGAAAGCAGAAATAAAGACTAAAGAGAGTATGCTTTTGAAAGGTGGGACCCACACGCGGTTGAATCTGTGTTGCAGGAAATATTATTCCGATGGGGACAACTTCCATCTATTTGCCACGTGTCTCATCCCACAATTTCCTCGTTTTAGGTTTGTTAGGATCTGCTGCGAAGACACAGAGATAAATCTAGATATTTAACATACAATTAACGAAACGCACGTATAAATGATAATGCCTCATAGGCTCATACCGTGATGATCATAACAGGAATGAAAATTGTGAGGTGGTGATGCAAGTAAGCCACTTTTTGGCACGCGTTCACAAGTAGCAGATTTTTTTTATAACAAACTTGTTTGCAGAGTTATTTTCTTATAATTTAATCCTTTCTCTTCTTATACCCTAATCAATTCATTCATTTTGTTGAATGAATTTTTCATATACTTAAGATCAATTTTTTCATGCATTGGAACAAAACAATTTAATTCTCACAAAACTATAGTAAAATAAATCAGGCTATGGCCCAAAGGTTTTGATAAAAACCACATGGAAACAATCGATGAAGTACAATGACTAAAATATAAAGAAGAGTTCAAATCACTTGTAAAAATATGTTTAGAAAACGACACTATATTTTTTTCAATATGTGTACATCTCTCCAAGTATGCTTGGGGACGCACAAATATGTCACATGTACATATCTAGATCCCGTGAATTGTTGGTGCTGGGGTAGTAATTAAAGCACTGTGGAAGGAAGAGAAAACGAACAAAACAAGAAAAAAGAAATTGAAAAAGGCTGAAGTAAAAGCTATGCCTTTAAGAGACGCGAAAACCCATAAATGTACGTAAGATGATTGATGGACAATGAAAGTTAGACCAAAGTTGAGCTTGAGAGATTGTGAAAGCATGAGATGAGGCTGTCTTTCTCCTTTTCCCTCTCAGACGACATTTCTTTTTTAGCCCATCAATTTCAATCCAAACAATCGGAGCTCAAAAATACCATTTGATTTAAATTGGAACCACAGCCATCAACATAATGACGGCCCACTTTTCCCCAAGAAAGAAAAGAACATCAGACGACGCCACTTCCTGATAGGTCACATCAAGTCTTCAAATACGTGTGGCTCCCACGTTATTTTGACTTTTGCATTGTTTAAATAAATACCCACACGTGGAGTCCATCTTGTCCCCTTCTACAAAACACGGCAGCGGTCTGTTTTTACAACAGAAAAATTCAAAATTCGAATTATCTAACTGCCGCATAGTTATGAGCAATGCTTTAAAAATTGGATCGGACATCAAACCGATCGAAGGTAAGGTTTAAAGTTTAGAGGTTCAACCGGTAGTAAACCGCTATCAAACCGAAATATAATAAATAAGATGAAAATTTTATAAGAATAAATAAAAATAAAATATTTTATTGAAATGAAAAATACACCAAT
>JANVCQ010000005.1:26358011-26371224 GCA_025531925.1 Erythroxylum plowmanianum | reverse complement strand
AAGAATGATGCTTATACTTACTTGATTTAGCTTCAAAATCTTCAAACTCTTCAAGAATCTCCAAACCCTAGCTTTTTTCTTCTTTTTCCCTTTTTTTTCTTCTCTTCTTCTCTTCACCCACGATTTCTTCTTCTTAAAAATACAAGACAACTTCTTCTTCTTCTTTTTAAACCCTTAATGAGTGTGCAATTTCCATTTTGCCCCTTGCCTAATGCCTCATGTCTTATACCCTTAAGTGTCATGCCCAATTTGCACTTATAACATCTTACTGCTTTAATACTTCAATTCAATTAATCTTTGTCATAAAATCTTACCAAAATTAACATAATAATTAACTCCACAAAATAATCCCTTAAGGACCTTATAATTTATTTAAATCATGCTTATTCCTCAAGAAAAATTTTAGGGGGCCAACAACAATTACCAAATTATGGACCTTAAAAAGAAATGATTTGATGTAATATATTTAATATAAACTTAGTCATCTCTATAATTAACATAATTTAACCCAAATTAAAAAAATATAAATTAACTAAAAGAAATGACATTATGCAAATTTAACACAAACTTAGCCCATATCTCTATACTTGACATAATTAAACCCAACCTAAAAACAAAAAATAATTAATTAACATTT
Organism: Erythroxylum plowmanianum; assembly: GCA_025531925.1. NCBI lineage: Eukaryota > Viridiplantae > Streptophyta > Magnoliopsida > Malpighiales > Erythroxylaceae > Erythroxylum > Erythroxylum plowmanianum. The sequence continues at coordinate 26,370,587 of JANVCQ010000005.1, read as the reverse complement.
GCCTCGAATGGATAAAAAAGAATTTGTAAAAAATTGCTTATGAAAATCAAGAATGAGTGAATCTTAATTTCTAAACAATAATTTTCATTAAAATAACAAATTGCATTGATGTAAATATAAACTCAAAAATATTGTGTAGATAATGAAGGAATTACTAAGTCTCCAGGCTGAGGAAATTCATTGATAGAGGTGCAATTATAGATTGGGGAGAGTACTCTTAAATGAAAGTGCTCCATAGATTCCCTAGTTCGATCCTTATAAGTCAGCCTATTAAAGAATCCTACTCTAATGATTGCTTCCAATACTGCTTCGGAAACCCCTATTGTTATATTAAATAAAGAATCTTTATGTGCCATTAAGAAGAAACCTAACTGTAAATCCAAGAGGAATGAGCATAATAGCTCCCTTTCTTATTACTTAAAACATTATTACTTAAAACATTTGGGGTTTAAATAACCTAAATAGACAAGTGTTGAAGGAGTTTTTAACTTTTAAAAAGTTGAGTTTTGTTGGTTTAATTGAAACCAAGATAAAGAGTTCTAAATTCCCAAGGGGACTATGGTTTTTAGATAATAAGCGGATCACACTATGTAATCTCACAATAATGGCCACATCATTGTCTATTTTGACCCTAATCTTTTCTACCAACATCGTTAGAGCTATTCTGATTAATAGATCAATTGCCAAGTTATACTAATCCATTCTCATTTGTTCTTAAATATTACTATGGTATATCCTTCTAATCTAGAGTTTTAGAGAAAGTATCTTTAGGATGATCTAACTTTTTTGTAGGTTGGATCCTCTTTGGTTTTAGAAAGTGCTTTTAGTTGTACTTTACTTGCTTAACAGGTGAATGGAAGATCCAAGTTGAAGAGTTGTAACAATGATTTTTGTAAATTTATTAGCTATGGAGCTATAATAGAACTAAGGTTCACTAACAACTACTTTACTTGGAATAATAAGCAAAGGAATACTTGATTTCTTTTAAAAAAGCTTGATATGTGCTTGATAAACTATCCTTTACATGTCTAACTTTCCACATAACTTTACTCACTTTTACAATCCCCTTAACTTTTATCATACTCCAACCAAAGTTTACTTGAATATGAGAGAGATTAAAAGGAATTCACCTTTTAAAGTTTATTAACTCTTTTTTGGAAGATCCAGGATTTAGAGAGACCACAATAAGAGGTTTGAGTGCCTAGGCAGTATACTGTAAGGCTATAGGTCTGTGTAGAAGCTATAAGCTATCAAAAGAGAACAAATAAAATTGAATAAAAGGAGATGTAACTCCTTCATATATGATAAACGTACATATTTGGAGTCCCTCAATATGATATAGGAAAAAATGAGAACTAAACCAAAAGATGAGACATTTAAAATTCTTGAAGGCTTAAGTTTAAATAGTTATGTGGAATCTCTCGAAATGTGATATTCCTTGCCAAAATAGAATTCTAAGATTAACTGGTTTAGTAACAGTGATAATAACACCAAATTCTTCCACAGTGTGATTTTGGCCATGAGAAAAATAAACAAATAATATCTATTAAAAAATAGATGGTACTGTTTTAATTGATCATTAAAGTTGAAAGAACTAGCTTTTGATCACTTTAGCAGATTATTAGGTACTAATGATGTTGTAAGTCCTTTATTTGTAGATCATATAAGTTGTTTAGTATAAGCCATCTCATGGGATCAAATTGACTTCCTTGATAAATAGATTACTATAAATGAAATAAAGGAAGCCCTGTTTAATATGAAACTTGAAAAAGATCCTAGACTTAGTAGATTTAATGCAAGATTCTTCTAGACTACTTAGGATAAATCAAGTGAAGTTCTTTTTATCACTATCCATGAATTCATTGGAAGAGGAAAATTATTAAAGGAACTTAACAAGTTCTTTATGTGTTTAATCCCTCAGATCCCAAACCTAATTTCCTTGTTTAACTATAGACCCTTCTCATGCCATAATATGATTATAAGCTCATCTCTGAGTTTTTGGCTTCTGAATTAAAGGTTAATTTTAAGAAAATCTTATCCCTCATTAAGGGCCTTATATTCAATGAAGAGAATTGGTGGTAATATAGTAGTTTCTTAAAAATTTTTTAAAAGCTATCAAAAAAGGATGGAAATAATAAGTTGTGATTTGAATATTGACTTCATTAAGGCTTTTGATTCCTTGAAATGGAATTTCTTGTTTAGTTTAATTACGTTTTAGTCTTCCTTAAAAAGTTCACTAATTAGGTTAAGCAATGTGTCACCTTAGCCTCATACTCTATCTTGGTTAGTGTTGAACTAACAAACTTATTTAAAGTGATTAAGGGACTTAAGCAATGATACCCTTTATTCCCTTGCCTATTTTCCATCAGTATAAAGGTCCCTAGTAGACTCATTGGTTCCAAGCAATCCAATTTTTAATATCATTATAGATGTAGCAAAATTGGCATTTTAAACCTTTCTTTTGTATGTGATCGTCTATTACTATATGGGGTTAGAAAGAAATCAATGGAGGTTTTTACCAAATCCTTGGATCATTTCACATTTCAATGTTGAGATACACTCCTTTTAAAAGTAACTTTTATATATTAATATGAATTAGAGAAATAGAGAAGCTCTTAGAAGTTACTAAAGGTTTTAAGCAGAAACATCTTCCTTATAAATAATTAGGGATTACTATCATTACAAGGAGATTGTCATTCTCCGATTGCATGCCTCTCATAAATCTATTCACGAAAATAGAGGGTCAGGATCTTAAGATTAACTTTATTAGAACCTTGAGGTATGTATTTTTAATGAAAAGCCTACGAAAGATTTGCATGGATGAGGAGTGACCTTGGGTTGAATGGCTTCATACACAGTTCTTAAAAGGTGAGAGATTGTATGGTAAAAAAAGCAAATACCTCATAAACCCTTAGATAGATTTCATTGATAAAGGAATTAGAGAGCTACAATTCAAATATAAAACTTAGCATGGCAATGGTACTTCCCATTGGTTTTTCAATTGGAACAATTTGGGTCTTTTATATAAACTTTAAGATATCGATTCACTCAAAGTATGTACTCTTATTAGCACTAACATTGAGGCAGTCATGTAAGAGGATATATGGAGCTAGCTAATTCATGTTTCAAGGGGTTTTGGACTAGTACTTATTGGAGTTATGTAAATATAATGCCCTAGAAAGCAAGTGTATGTGCATATAACTTAATTTTCTTCTAATTGTAATGAAAATATTTATTATTAATAAAACAAAAGAGTTTGGTTTTATTTGTATGAGCATTATATATCTAGTCATAAGGTACCAAGATTCTTTTGTAAATAATATACATATACATGGAGATGTATGGGAAACATGTATATTATTAGAATCTAAATTGGTTGATTCATAGTTGATTAATCAAGTTAGTCGCTTGATAATAGTTTAGATTATAGTGTTGCGATTTATCTCCGTGTAAGTAAAAGAGTTTACTTCAGGGGATGATAAGTTTTATATCATGATAGTAGTTGACCATAGATAATGGCACTATTAAATGAATATGGAATCAAGTATTTTTTAAAAGAATAAAGTAGGTCGTTACTTTAATCTTAAAACCATACACCTTCACATTCATTTATTACGAACCACAATCTTGATGAGTAGTGAACTCATATATGTTTCATTATAATTCTTGATACGATTGGAATAGATTTTTACAGAGTATCAATCCAATGTCTAAATGATGGAAGTATTAATTGAAACATGCATCAGGGAATATTCACTCAAATAAAGATTTTATAGTGATATCATCACTTCTAGATGTTTTATGGAGATTAGTGACTAAACTGGCGCCAGTAGTTTGATGGACTAGCTATCTATCAAGTCTTAATACCAAGATAAGATCTTGTGTGTTAATCACCATATAGAGTAAAACGGGGGATCTAGAAAGAAAAACCAACATAAGAACAAATCGGTAATTTAACCCTTTATTAAGGGGATGGCTATAATATGGTTCATAATAAAGTTTGCAATTGGACATCTTATTTGAAACATGTGGTCTCATAATATTTAGTAATTTAAGAGTTCAACTAATTGTCTTTATTGGAATGACATTTGGTTAATAAGCTGGAATTAATTCTAATGAGATTAAATTATTTTCGGGCTTATTGGAGCTTGAATTATATAAGTCTAATTAGATTCCCCACTTGGCTTCTAGGAAGCTTATCAAGCAAAGTAAGAAACATAAATAGAGATTTTTAAGCCTATGATTGAATGTTGGGTTTACACTAATTAACTGTTAATTAAAAGCCCAAATGAACATTTAATTTTGGGCTAGACTTTGGATTGATTTGATTAATTTGATTAATTAAATTAAACAAAATTATTAAAAAATGGGAGGGCATATTTTGATTTTTTATAGCTAATTGTGCAGCTGTACATTTAGTATTGAATTGCTAAATTAAATATAGTTTTTATCATGCTTTGTCATCATTAAATGGACTAATGATCTTATCATTAAATGGTTTAATGTTTATCTTTTAATGATGGCATGTAACCTTTTAGCATTCATGTGATTAAAGAAAGGAAGAGGTGCAGTTGATGTACTCTCTCTTCCTTCTTTCGTCCATAACCAAAAATGAGAGGGTCTCATTTAGGTTATTGGTCTTTTCATATAGCCATCTTTAACAAATGAGAAGAGTCTCATTTATTGGCTTCTTTATGATTGATTAAAGAAAGAAGTGATGCATTAGATGCACATCGCTTCCTTCTTTCATGTTAACCGAAATTCAAAGAGAGTGAGAAGAGTTTGTTCTTGCATTTTTTGACTCACTCTCTTCTCTCTTCCATACATAGCCAAAACTTAAATGAGAAGAGTTTTTACTTTTGGCTTCTTTCATCTAAGTAAAATCTCCTTAAAATATTTCTTCTTCTTTCCCACCAAAGGATCTTGTTAACCAAGTTATCCAAGAAGAACATGTGGTAGATCGGATTGGTTGAGGATACAACAACAAGGAGAGTATATATTGACAAAGGAAAGGCTACAAAATCAAGGAGTCAAAGCTATAGCACAGATTCAGAGAGGATACAAAAGTGAGGAGTCAAAGCTATAGTAAGGAGTCGGTACAAATTTCTACCATATTACACTTATGTTAATTATTTTCCTTATACCATATCAAGTATGGCTCAAACATATTGATTGTGCCACGTTTTGATTTCAAAAAAAGTTTTGAAATCTACTGTTTTAGCCAAATCTTGCATGTTGCTTTTGCTTTCGATCCAACAATTGGTATTAGAGGCATTTTATTAGGCATGATTTTGGTTCCTATATATGATGCATGGTTTGGAAATTAAATTTTCTATGCTACATATTTTTATGTGATAGAAAATATATAGTGTATGTTTCGCTCTTTTGGTTGTCCATAGAATATGGTTTTATCTTGTAAGTTTTCTTCGTTTGGTTTGTAACAAGGGGGTGGCCTATCATTGTCATGTTTCCTCCTTGGTTTCATTTTTCTATTTTCTTTGATTTTTTAATGTACAAAATTCTGTAATATTGACAATGAAGCAACCATGGATCGAATAAAAGACAATGTAATGGTTTTGGTGTATCTTTTGGTGTATTGGCAAAGTTTTGGTTTTTTAAAAACCAAAGTGTTGGAATTTTGTTTTGACAAATTTTCAGTTTTATGAAAACCAAAGTGCTGGAATTTTTGTTTTAATAAAGTTTAAGTTTTATGAAACATTAGTTATGGAATTTTTGAGTGTCAGATTTGCAAAAAACAAGTGCTCAAATTTTTGTTTTCATATTGCCAAATTTTACGTTTTGATGAAAAAGAAGTGCTAGAATTTTGTTTTCAAAGTGAAAAAAATTCCTTTTTATGAAAATGCCATTACAAACTTTTTATCGAATGGGCCAGGTCATGTGGATGAAGAGTTCGAAGCGGAAGATCCAAGTTCAAGAAGAAAATTTTGGGCCTAAAAGCCTTGTAATTTTATTTATGTTATAGGATGGACAATCAAAAGTGGCATATTAGTTAATGAGATGAATGTATAAATGGATGCAAATAGTATGTGATATTATGTGATTGTATGCTATTTAGAAAATTGACAACCCTAGGTTTTGCAATGCATTCATTATGTATGAGATATATAATGAAACAATATAGGATGGATAATAAATTGCATCTAGATAAGATGGTATTTATTAAAACTTAAAGATCGAAAAGATTGAGTAGGGGAGAATGCTTTTGTGAGAGTCCACGATCTCTATGTGATGGCCCATTTGCAGGTGGTGACGTGTTACTCCCCACCAAAGGGCATGAGTCCTAGATCTTGCATGGATTAGGTCTCTTTAGGGATAAGTCTACTCATTGGTAGAAAATGTGACCTCCCACTGAGACATGGTTTGTAAGTACCTTTGGTGGATGAATCAAATGTTTACACTCTTAACATATGTTATCATTGTAGCTCTGTTAGTAAAAGTATGGACCAAATCATGACGCTTCTCAAAAAGTTAGGTATGAAGATGCTTGGTTGTGTTTGAGTGAGATGGTCCTAGTTTTTCTTTTAATAGATAAGATGACCCACCGTCATTTAGTCCATTACAGATAAGAAAAATAACCATCGTATAAAGTTTTAAATTTTTCTATATAAGTTTTGCTAAATATTTTATACAAAGTTTCAATATTGTTGACTACTATGATCATGCTTTAATAATTTATATTTTCAGGCATAATCAACCACAACATGAATCCACTCACTTTGCTCTTGACTAATAACAAATTGGAAAATGAAGAGAATTTTAATGAATGGAGATGTAACCTTGACATTTTTCTTCAATATAAAGAATTTCATGGGTATTAATGGACAATGAGCCTACACCTCCAGGTGGCAATTCAACTTCTGAGCAAGTCTAACAACATGAGTGATGCCAGAATGCTAATAAGATTACTAAGTGCTATATGCTAGCTTCTGTTAGCGAACTATTGCAAAAGCGAATTGATTGCATGAAAACAGCTAATGCAATGGTCTATCATTTACATGAGATGTTTGGTGTGAGGACTAGGTCTGCATGAGTGAAAGCTATCCAAACCTTTCATAATCTCAAAAAAAAACCTAGTGAATTGGTGCGAGATTACATGCTTAAGTTAATCTTTGTGATTATTAAGGCTGAGATGCTTAGGACAGATATGGATGTAGACACGCAGATAATTATGATCATCAATAGCTTAAACTTATCTCTTCAACAGTTTAAGTTGGACTATTAGCTCAACAACAAGGATTACACCATGAGTGAGTTGATGAATACCCTCTAAAGCATAGATGAGATATTAAATATTAAGGTTAATGGGCCCGAGGCTAATGTAGCATCTTCTTCTAGGCGTAAGGATAAGAGTAAGCAAAAGAAGAAGGGTCCAATGAAAAAGAAGGCCCTAACAGGGGTCAAGGTCCAACCTATTATAAAGAAGGTCAAAGCAGCTACCAAGGTAAAGTGTTTCCAATGTGGTGAGCAGGGTCACTGGAAAAGAAATGTGGTGAGCAGGGTCATCTGATTCTTGGATATTTGATTCAGGAGCCACTAACTATGTTTGTAATTCTTTTGAGGGGTTTTAGTAAAGGAAATTACTACATAAAGGCCAGTTTCAAGTCAAGATAGCAAATAGATCCTATATTTCAACAGAATCAGTGGGAGTAGTTGTCTTGGACTTTGTTAGTGGTTATAGGTTATATTTGGAGGATGTTTATTACATCCCAATGATTGTAAGGAATATGATTTTTGTTTTTAGTCTAACAAAATTTGGTTATTCCTTATATTTTGAAAATGTTGTTTCAATATATGAGAATAAGGATTTTATTTGTAATGTGATAATTAAACAAGAATTGTTCTTTATAGAACCTATAATAGGCTCATTAAATACCCCAAAATTAATAAAACCAAGACAATCCAATGACTCTAGCATTAATTCAAAATATATATGGCATTTAAGAATGGGTCATATCAATCATAAAAGACTTGACAGGTTAGTGAAGGATGGGATCTTTGTGGGCTTAGATAATGATCCATTACCTACCTATGAATCTTGTATTGAAGGAAAAATGATGAAGGCCTCATTTCCTTCAAAGGAAACAGATCTGAATTCATATTAGACTAGGTACATAGTGATGTTTGTGTGCCCATGAATGTACAAGCTAGAGGAGGTTATGAATATTTCATAACCTTTATAGATGATTACTCTAGAGATGGCTATTTGTATTTGATGCATAAAAAGAGTGATTCCTTTGAAAAGTTCAAAGAATTCAAAGCTAAAGCTACAAAGCAGCTAGACAAGCCATTAAAACAACTTTTATCAGGTCAAGGTGGTGAGTATTTATTTCGAGAGTTCTAACAATTTCTAACTGATAATGGAATTGTTTCCAACTTGTCAGCTGCTCGAGCACCTCAGCACAATGGTGTTACAAAGAGGAGGAATAAGGCTCTATTAGAAATGGTAAGATGAATAATGTCCTACACTAGCCTTCCATAATCGCTCTAGGGATGTGCCATACAAATTGCAACTTATCTTCTTAACTTTGCTCTATCCAAATCGATGCCTAAAATACCTAGGGATTTATGGACTGGTCGAATGCCTTCATTGCGACACTTAAGGACTTAGGGCTGCACTGCCCATGTTCTAAAGCTTGAATCCATAATGAAGGAAAAAAGGTCAAAAGTATTTTTGTTTGTACGATATTCTACGGGTACATGAGGGTACTATTTTTACAGTCCCTAGGATAAAAAGGTATTTGTGTCAAAAAATGTGACCTTCTTGGAGGAAGAATTGGTGAGAAATCACAAGGGAAGAAGTGAAGTAATACTAAAGGAGTTAGCTATTTCATCCATACCAAAAGTTTGTTTGGATGTTATAGAACAAGATGTTGAAATGGATTTAAGAGTTGAATCAGAAGAGCAACCTGAACATCAAGTAGTGCGTAGACGTAGAGGGAGGGTTGTGAGATAACCATATAGGCATCTAGGTCTAGAAGAAGATATAATTGCCATCTCGAACAAAGAAGAAACAGATCCCATTACTTATACATAGGCTATTAATGATGTTGATTCAGAAAAATGGCTCAAGGTGATGGAATTGTAAATAGATTCCATGTACACCAATGAAGTCTGAATCCTTGTAGATCTACCACCAGATGTAAAAGCCATAGGGTGTAAATGGATCTACAAAAGGAAAAAAAGATCTGATGGAAAGGTAAACACTTTTAAAGCTAGATTAGTAGCTAAGGGTTATACTCAAAAAGTGGGTATAGATCATAAGGACACATTTTCTCTAGTTGCCATGCTTTAAATCCATCGTAATTCTTTTGGCAATATTAACCTATTTTGATTATGAAATATTGAAAATGGACGTCAAGATTGCATTTCTTAATGGGGATCTTGAGGAGGTCATTTATATGGCCTAACCAGAAGGATTCTTTCAGCCAGGTAATGAGTATAAGGTATGCAAATTACAGAGGTCCATTTATGGACTTAAGCATGTATCTAGATCTTGGAACATTAGGTTTGATAAGTCTATCAAAACCTATAGGTTCATACAAAACCTAGATGAGCCTTGTGTCTATAAAAGGATACAAGAAGGCAAGGTTACTTTTCTTATCCTGTATGTTGATGACATTCTACTTATTGGGAATGATATAGGAATGTTATCTACGGTTAAAGGATGGCTGAACGAACATTTATTTATGAAGGATTTAGGAGAGGCTAGCTATGTTCTAGGGATCAAGCTTATAAGGGATCATAAGAATAAACTAATAACCTTGTCTCAAATAACATACATTGAGAACATGCTCAATAAGTTTACCATGCAAGATTTTAAAAGGGGGGTTCACACCTACTAGACATGAAATCAAACTTTCAAAGGAGCAAGCACTTAAGACCTAAGAGAAGGCCAAACGTATGCATAACATTCCATATGCTTCGGCAGTTGAAAGTTTAATGTATGCTATGCTTTGCGCTATATCGGATATCTATTACGCAGTGGGACTGGTAAGTAGATTTCAATCCACTCTAGGAATAGAGCATTGGACTGTAGTTAAGTGCATACTGAAGTATCTTTGTAGGAAAAAGAACTTAAAGCTTATTAACTCTGAAAGTAATCTTATTCCAACAGGATATACAGATTTTGATTTCTAATAGGATGTTGATTCAAGGAAATTAACTTCTGGTTCTATATTTGTTTTAAGAGGTGGAGCTATAGTCTAGAGGATTGTCAAGTAATCTTGTATTTTTGATTCGATTATAGAGGCTGAGTATGTTGTTGCTTGTGAAGCAGTAAAAGCAATCTAACTTCGTAAGTTCCTGAATAATTTGGAGGTAGTTCCTAAGGTAGAAAAGGCCATTACACTTTATTATGGTAATAGCAGGGCAGTAGCTAATTCTCAATAACCTCGGAACCATAAAGTTGCCAATTACATTGAAAGAAAGTATCATCTCATAAGGGAGATAATACAACGTGGTGAGGTGAATGTGGTAAAGATTCCCACAGAGCACAACCTTGTTGATCCATTTACGAAGATGTTGTCTCAAAAGAGTTTTGAGGGTCACCTAGCAAAGATGGGAATGAGGGATATGCCAAACTTACTTTAGGGCAAGTGGGAGATTGTTGGAGTCATGTAAATATAGTTCCCTAGAAAGAAAATGTATTTACATATAAATTAATTTTCTTCTAGTTACTTTTTTAATGAAAATATTTATTATTAATAAAACAAAATAGGTTGATTTTATTTGTATGAGCGTTATATATCTAGTCATAAGGTACCAAGATTCTTTTGTAAATAATATACATATACATAGCGATGTTTGGGAAACATGTATATTATTATAATCTAAATTAGTTAGTTTGTAGTTGAATAATTAAGTTGGTTGCTTGATTATGGTTTAGACTGTAGTGTTGCAATTTATCTCTGTATAAGTAAAAGAGTTTACTTCAAGGGAATAATGAGTTTCATATCATTATAGTAGTTGAATATCGATAATGGCACTATTAAATAAATATGGAATCAATTATGTTTTTAAAGAATAAATTAGGCGGTTACTTTAATCTTAAAACATACACCTTAACATTCCTTTATTACGAACCACAATGTTGATGAGTGGTGAGCTCATATATGTTTCATTACAATTCTTGATATAATTAGAATGGATTTTTACAAAGTATCAATTCATTGTCTACTTGTTGGAATCATTAATTGAATCATTCATAAACCACAATGTTGATGAGTGGTAAACTCATATATGTTTCATTGTAATTCATGATATGATCGGAATGCATTTTTACAGAGTATCAATCCAATGTCTACATGTTGGAATTATTAATTGAAACATATATCAAGGAATATTCACTCAAATAAGAGTTTATAGTGATATCATCACTTCTAGATGTTTTATGGATATTGGTGATTAAAATGACGCCAGTAGTTTGATGGACTAGCTATCCATCAAGTTTTAAGACCAAGATGAGATCTTGTGTCTTAATCACCGTTTAGGATAAAAGGGAAGATCTAGAAGGAAAAACCAACATAAGGGCAAATCGGTAATTTTACCCTTTATTGTACGAATGGCTATAATATGGTTCATAATAAAGTTTCAATTAGATATCTTATTTGAAATATGTGTTCTCATCATATTTTGTAATTTAAGAGTTTAACTAATTGTCTTTAGTGGAATGACATTTGGTTAATAAGCTGGATTTAAGTCTAATGAGATTAAATTATTTCCGGGCTTATTGGAGCTTGAATTAAATAAGTTCAGTTAGATTCTCCACTTGGCTTTTAGGAAGGTTAGCAAGTAAAGTAAGAAATATAAATAGAGATTTTTAAGCCTATGATTGAATGTTGGGCTTGCACTAATCAATTGTTAATTAGAAGCCTAAATGAACATTTAATATTGGTCTAGACTTTGGTTTGATTTGATTGATTAGATTAATTAAATTGAAACAAAGTTATAAAAAAGGAGAAGGAATTTTTCAGTTTTTTTATAGTTAAATGTGCAGCTGCACACTTAGCATTGAATTGCTAAATTTCAGATGGTTTTTTATCATGCTTTGTCATCATTAAATGGACTAATGATCTTATTAGTAAATGGTTTAATGGTTATCTTTTATTGATAGCATGTAACCTTTTAGCATTCATGTGATTAAAAAAAGGAAGAAGAGCATTTGATGTAATCTCTTTTCCTTCTTTCATCCATAACCGAAAATGAGAGGGTCTCATTTAGGTTACTAGTCTTTTCATATAGCCATCTTTAACAAATTAGAAGAGTCTTATTTGTTAGCTTCTTTATGATTGATTAAAGAATGAAGTGATGCATTGGATGCACATCACTTCCTGCTTTCATGTTAACCGAAATTGAGAGAGGGTGAGAAGAGGTTGTTCTTTCATTTTTTGACTCACTCTCTCCTCTCTTCTGTGCATGGCCGAAACTTGAATGAGAATAGTCTCATTTTTGGCTTCTTTCATCTAAGAAAAATCTCCTTAAATATTTCTTCTCCTTTCCCACCAAAGGATCTTGTTAACCAAGTTGTCCAAGAAGAACAAGTGGTAGATCAGATTG
>JANVCQ010000005.1:26341398-26352612 GCA_025531925.1 Erythroxylum plowmanianum | reverse complement strand
TATAAGCATCATTCTTCTTGATTAGATGGATGAAACATGTTTTGATGTTAGTTAAGAGATGAATATGTGTGGGAAGTTTTTAGGAATGGGTAAATGCATATGTTTAGCTTTTAGGGTTAATCATCAAAGATAGGTTTTGATGTTTTTGTAAATGATATTGGGTTGATATGGGGTTAAAAATGAAGTAGAAGAGACGGGTTAGTGTTTAGATGGGTTATATGTGAAAAAAGGGAAGTAAAAAGGTGAAGAATGTCGAAAAACATGTTTTTGGAACATGTTTCTGGAGTTCGCCGCAGCGAGCTTCTGGGTTTCGCTGCGGTGAAAACCTTCACCGCAGCGGACTTTTCAGCACCAAACATATTTGGGTATTTTAGGCATAACATTTTGTATAGTTATCCAAATGGGATGATTTTTGATTGGGTGTAAACTGGAGACATAGGGATACAAATTGTATGAAGGAATTGAGTTCTAATTCACTCTCTAATGATCTAAATATTTGAATGGAATTTGAGCATAGAATGTTGTGTTAGTATTGGAACAAACCAAAGATGTTTGGGGCATAACTATTAGAGTACTAAACCAAATTAAATGATTTTAGAGTCATTAGAAACTTTAGACAATGGGGAACATTGTTCTAGAAGAAAATATTATCAAATTTCTTCATTTATTTAATCATAAATTGGAATTCCTATTGAATGGAATTTTGGCTATTGTTAAAGGAAATCAAGGAAGGCAAGAGGAGAAAAGTATGAGGCATTTTTGGGCAAGTCTTTAAGCAAGGAAATCAAGGTGGGTACACGTTTATAATAGAGTAAATAAGCCCCTCATTGTTTTCTTCAAATCAAGGAAGTTTAATGATTTTAACTGCATCATCAATGTTGCCTTTATTGCTTCTTGAAGGAATTGTGAAGTTGTTATATGTTTGCTACATGAATTGTGTTGATGATTGATGAAAAGACTTTGAAAAGGATTTCTCTTTAAAAGGATACATGTTTATGAAATCATGTTTTCAGAAATGATTTTTGCAAGGATATCAAGTTTATGAAAAGCAAGTTTCCAAGAAAATGTGCCATTTTGGGCAACAAGTTTACAAGATTTTGAAATATATGTGTTGTGTGGGTTTGTGGTAGTCCCTCAAGAATTGTCACGTGCACGTTGACCAACTTAAGGCTTCTCCCACCTGCCCACTAGTGGCACGGAACTCCTTCAAGGACTCCCTCAAGTTTACGACTACACAAGACCACTATGTGGAAATGTGTAGTGCGTCATGTTTAAGAATCTACCCAAACCATTCTGATATGCTTATGTGCTCATGATATGTTTGACATGATGGATGCATTCATGATTTGTACTATTGTGAATTTTTGGCAAATTGAGAATTTCATGAAACAAGTATTTGATGATTTTTGTTGTGAAATTTCTATGATTTCAAGATGTGCAATGGCAATGAGTTTTGAAAATGGTTTTTGCTTATTATTCGTTATAAACTTGTTACCCATGAGCTTTTAAGCTCACCCCCCTTCCGTCCCATTTTCAAGTAAAGAATATGAGATTGAGTGAAAGAGGGTCAAGGCATCGCCCCAAGTTGCATAATTTTGTATTTTAAGCTAGATTTTGTAACAATGAGGATTTTTGTTGCATTTCAAGTATTATTGTTCAAGTATCTTATGTATTTTGAGATTTTGATACATTGATGTATTGTGGTTCGAAATGCCATTACTTCTTTGTAAAAACTCTTATCTTTTGATGTAAATGAATTATGAGTCATGTATGGATGATGTTGAGCAGAAATATGAATTTGTGTAAGGATAAGGTTGAGATGATGAATTTTGATCATGAATTTTTGATATATAAGTGAGATGTTATGGGAGAAAGATAGGAATTATGAATAATGATAACTAGTCGTAAGAAATGAATTAAATGAAAGAGATTAGAGAGTATGATGATATAATATTGAATGGTTATGAAATGGTGTTGCATTGAAGGAAGTGAATTTGGGACATCGTAAATTGAAAGCAAGGAAAGAGTGATGTAGAAACCAATGGAAATTTTAGGTTTAGGCGTTAAGTTTTCAGGGGTTTTGCCGCGGCGAAACCACAAGGGTCGTCATGGCAAAAATAGCATTGTAGGTTCGTCGCGGCAAAAATAAAATTTTAGGTTCTCCGCAGCGATAGTTAAATAGTTTGCTGTGGCGTAAAATTCCCAAAGGGTCCAGGGGATTTTTTGCGTGTGTTTTCCGTGGCGAAACAAGCAATTCATCGTGGCGAAGCCTGCCGTTTTCTTCTGAAGGATTTTTCCTTCCAAAGGAAGGGTTTTCGACAGTAAGATGCTCATGGTTTTATATGAGTTTCAGGAGTTGCACTCCAAAAAATCGATACCTAACAGTTTTGGTAACAGAGCATAAAGTTGAGTTGATAATGGTGAAGGTGTTTTAATTGGAACCCGCTCAAGTCTGATGATATTCCGCAAGAGTTGGACTTCGGAAACGGTGTCCAACAATTTCCCTTATTTGTGTCTTAATTTCCCAAATTAATTTCCTGCTAATCAAATTCCCATATTTATTTTTCTCTACATTTTTATTTTTATTTTATTTTATTAATTTTCTAGCTTTAGGTAACCTAGGATTAGATTAGTTCACCCTCCTTAAGTGATCAACCCTTCACATATTACGTTCACGACCCGTGCTCTTACAGTAATTGAAGGCTATAAATTGTAAGACTCAACACCTTCGAACATGTTTTTAGCTTTGTTGCTGGGGAGTTGTAGGATTAGTTTAATTCTTTTAGTCTAAGGTATTATTATCCTTTCTTGTGATTTTGGTTCCTAATCACAAGAAATATATATTAGAAAAAGAAAAAAGAAAAAATTTTGGGCGTAAGGTAGATGACACATCAATTTAGACATTACTAGGCAATTGTAAAGAGTCTAAAAGGTTAAATGATAGAAGAAATGCATTATAGGAATCAAAGGAAATACATTATAGGAATCAAAGGACCACCCTTGTACACTTCAATAAGGAAAAATTTGGTTGGTAAAGTCATCATTCTTATTGGAACATATACAATCCAGGGTGGCAAAACCGCCTAAATTTCTGTTGGTCTAGCAATGCAAAGACTCATTTTGGACATCAAGAATTATCAGGATTTCAACCAAATGAGTCCAGTTCATGGGATTCTAAATTGGACAAGATCATAGATAAGCTCATGAACATGGAAGAGGCCCAGAAGAGAAGGGAAGAGAAGTTTGATCAAGTAATGGAAGATCATGCCTCTTTTATTCATAACCTAGAGGTTCGAATGGGCCAACTTTCTAGGAAATTTTGTAAGCAAAGTGTGGAAAATTCTCTACGCAACATGAAAGTAAATTCAAAAGAGCAATGTAAGACTAACACACTTAGGAGTGGGAAAGAGTTAAGAGAACCAACAAATAGACCAGTTGAAACCCACTTTGTAGAAGACCAAGAGAATCAGAAAAAGATGAGGAAAAGAATAAGGACCCTCCCTATGTTCCTCCCCCACCTTACCCATTGAACATACCATTTGTGAAAATTGATGTGTTCAAATCTTTAAAAGAATAAGACAAATAAGAACATAGATGTTGAAGAAGACACGAAAGTCTCTGTTCATGAAGTGCAAGAATAAGAGAAGGCAGTGACTAAGGAAGGATACGAACAACTCACCCTCTTATAAGACAAATTGCTGGGTTCATTGGAAGATTCAGGGAGTTTTGTTATTCCCAATTTTGTTGACAGCTTGTCATCGAAAAGGAAATTACTAAAATTATTAGGTTTCCTTAATTTGATATATTATTTCCTTTTCATTATCTTGCAGTTTGTAGCGTACTCATAGACTACAAAATTGATGTTGAATAAGAAGGGTGGAAGCAAGCCACTCATAATTGATCCAGGTTGAGCTTTCAAGGATGCAAGATCAAGCTAATAACCTTAAATTTGCACTTTTACTTATTAGATTTAAATTGTTGTATGGTTAGAATTCTTTTAAATTCCAAAAATAAGTTCTTAACGATTTGAAGTGCTAATTCTCTTACTCTTTTTAAAGCAATTATAAGATAGGGCAACAATCTTGAGCGTCAAGTGCATTTTTTCTCTAACATTGACATCATCACCACCTTAATCACCATGACAGGTTCTTATGCTCTAACCCTTATTATCTTATTTTGTTTTTATGTTTTTCTTATCATGTTGTTTTATTCCCACCATATGTTTTAACTCTTCTTATACGTTCTCCTCATATTGAGGACAATGTGTTGTTCAAGCATGAGGAGGTGTGTGCATTGTTATATTTATGTTAACTGTGAATAGGTTATGTTCTTGTATGTTTTTTTGAATGTGAATTTTTCATATTATATGACAGTTTGTTTAGGGTGCATGAAGTGAATTGTGTGAATGTGTCAATGGCTAGTACTTAATAGGATAGATTTAGGTTTGAGCATAGTCTTTTAGGTTGTGAAGATTTATTAGCTTCCAAATTAGTGACCTAGGTTACTTTAACTAAATATGCAGTTTAATTAGGATATGGTATTAGTTTATTTACCCTAGGAATTTGTCACACTCATTTATAATTTTAGCCCAATCGAATAAGTAGCATTGCTAATATGTTTTCATGAGAATGACTAGAAAAAACAATAAGGTAGGTAATGTGTTAAAAATGTGTTTTAAAAAAGTATAAATTTTAACTAAATAATTATTCCGCTGGCCTTCGGGCTATGAATAGAGCTAGTATTCAGTTGAGAATGTGGTGTAGCTGACTAACCGGATAGACATTTAGAACAAATGTTTGCTTCCAAGTCAAAAGGCTGTAAGGACATTCTAACCAAGTTATCTAATAAAAATATAACCTAGTTGAGTAACCGGATCAACATTTATCACAAAAAGATTGTTTTTCAAATAAAAAACTACCAAACTTTTGAATAGCTTAACTTTTCATGAAAACTTGCTTCGAAATAGTTACAAGATTGATTGACCAAATAATTATCAATGTGTGTATACAAATTATAGGGGTGAGTAAACTTGACATCTAGGTCTTGATTAATATGTATATTTAGTCCAGAGTACTTAGACACAGATTTTGTAAGTTAATAAGTTAGAACAACTTAAAGGAAAGTGTTTAGAGTTAAACTCCTTTCGTGAAGTTTGATGTCATGGCCTCATTATTGCATTTTTGTGTTTATGTGTGTTTACTTGTTTTGCCTGGCTTTCAAAGCGACATTTCTATTTCATCTCATTATTCTTTTCTTTGAACATATCCGATGAATGTGATTATGATGATGTTCTAAACTCTTTAGGGATTTTGAATTGATTTAATGTTAATATAGTTATCTTTTGTGTTGATTGATTGGGTGTTGTGATTAATTACGATGCTTGCATGTTTCAGTAATAAATTGAGAAGGTGAACTAAATAAAAATGATTGGGTTGGATTAATGAGAGTTAAATGACTTAATAAACCACATGATTAATCAAATCAGTTATTTGTAAGGAGAGAGATCCAATGTGAGGACCCAATTGTTCATTAGAACACTTAAAAACTAATTAGGTTATGGGCTGATTGTTAATTGAGAGATTACGTTTTCAGTTACTCGAGTTAATTAGGGATTATCAACTAGAGCTTAGTGATTATAACTCAAGAGAGCATAATCCACCCCTCGATAGTCTAAAATTGACACCATAATTAAAACATAAGTGACTAAATTGACATTGATGATAGCATAAATCCCCTTCCTTCATAATCAGTCAATTCTTTTTAGTTGATTTTCAGTTGTCAAATTGGTGGTGCTCAATTTAATTTTCTTGCCTAATATAGAATTCTTGTTTTTTTCAATTCATATTCTCGTATTTACTTTTTTGTTTAGTTTTTCATTTCAATTTAATTATCTTTTAGGCCTTAGACAATATAGAATTCGATTAGTTCACTGACTTCTTGGGATCAACATCGCTTATTCTACACTCTCGACTAGTGCGTTTGCGGTATTTTGAGGGTTTTAAATTGATTAAAACTTGCTCAATATCTACCTACAAAATCGAAGAAGTAATAACAAATAATAGTCATAAAGGTAAAGGGAAATAAAAATATTAGAGGAATACAGATTAATTTAAAGGAAGATAGGAAAAAAAGGAGAAAACTAATCCTAAATAAAAGATTAACTGTTAAGATATATTGCAAAATAGGGAAAGTATTAAAGTTCTTTTTTAAAAATTAGGGAATTTAAGAAAATGAGGAGGTGGGGTTAAAAATGTTGAATAAATAAATATAATAGGTGATTAAATGCCTAGGATTCAAGGATTTCACTTAAGGCTTAAAAGTAATAGAGATGCTTATAGTTGTGTCATATGGTTTGAAAATAAAATTTAGTTTTTGATAATTTTTTATAATGAAAGATAAAAATTTAAAATGAAATGATTTTGGTATAAATAAAAGAGTTTCCTTGGATTTAGACATATTTTTTGAATTAGAATTTATTTATTAGAATAAGGAAAGAGACTTTATAAAGGGACATTGAATATTTGGGGGAATGTATCAAGGAACCATGGATTGTTCTAGAGGCTTTAGCTATATATTGAACTCTTTTGAAGCAAAAAGACCTATAAGTATGGCAGGGAAAAGAACTCAAGAATTGCCTAAACTGATTATGATTGGTTGGCTTCACATATAAAGGTAGCTTATTTACTTGATCCAACAAACAAAAGAGATTGTATCAAATAAGAAAGAAACTAGATAAAGGGTTGGTAAACTCAAAATGGTTGGATAAGTTCCCTAACTTTTTAAGTTGGTTCAACAACCTAAGTTTTTCATACCACTCATTGTTAGTAACTAGAATGGACAAACATATAAGGAAATTGAGAAGTTTATTCATTTTCTTTAATTTCGTAAAAGAAGTAAAAGGCTATGAAGAAATAATCAAAAGCGGGTTAAATACAAAGTTAATAGGTATGAGGCATACAAACTAGTCTCCAAAAAGATAATCAATAAAGAAGACTTAAAGAAGCTACACAAGGATCATTTTAAGAATTACATGAACAAATTGTTATAGGAAAGTAGAAATGAAATAGATACAATCTTGAAACCAAGACCTAAGAAAAAGGGTGAGAAACAAACTAAACACCTACTTATCAGCACCAAACGCTCATAAATTCCTCTTAAAAGAAAAAAGAATAATCAATTGGTTGAAAGAGGGTGACATAAATGCTTCCATTTTCTACAAAAACATTCAATGCAAAAGGAATTATAATAAAATTTCAAGAATCATGGATTCTTCTGGAAACCCTTGCGTTGATAAAAAAAAACTAAAATTGTTGACTTTCTTAATTGTAAGATCTCCTAGGCCCAAACTTCCCTTCCACTAGCTCTTTTACATCCACTATCTCAATTTATTCACATTTTATAACCCAAACTGAACAAGAAAACCTAATCCTAACTTGGAGATCAAAAATGCCCTTTCATCAACCCTAATAAGTATCCAGGATAAAATGAATTTAATGCACTATTATTTTAAAATTCTATTCAGTAAGTTTTAATCTTATAAAGCCCTTAATATTCTACAAGTGCACATATCTTAGAGTAGTATATGAGGTGTAGATGTCACGAGAAATTAGTGAACTAATTGAATCCTAATTTTTCTAAGGCCTAAAAGTGTAATTAAAGTGAAAGTAAAAACTAAATAGAAAAGCAAACAATCAAATATGGAGTGATTGAAATAAGAATTCTAAATTAAAGTAAGAAATCAAATTTAAGCACCACTAATTGAAAATTGAAATTCAGACAAAGAAGAATAAAAAAATTATGAGAAAGTGATTTTATCCTATCATTAATGCGAACATAGTCACTTTTGTGTTAATGCGGTGTCAGTTCTAGACTTTTGAAGGGTGGATTAGTTTCTTTAAAGTGTAATCACTAAACCGTAAATCATAAATGTAGTTAAATTGAGTTATCGAATATGTAATCTCTTGATTAACAAAATATCCCACAACCTAATTATTTCTTAAGCATTCCAATAAATAAGTCGGTCCTCACACAAAATCTCTGTCTGTTTAGTTACCAATTTGATTATTTGCATGAATATTAGATCGCCTAACTCTTAGTAACTAACCTAATCGTTTTTCATTCTTTTCACTCTCTCGATTTATTGCCAAATAATGTAATTACAACAAATAATCACAACACTCGGCATCATTAATAATAAATAATCACAACACTCGACATCATTAACAATAAAAGCAACTAGATTAATGTTAAATCAAGTATAAATCCCTAAAAGAAGTTAGAACATCCTTAAACCCAGGTTCATCATCATCAATTCTGTCTCATACATCAAATGAACAAAATAAAAGATGAAAAGAAGAAAATATAACTTGGAGCATTGGAGGTTGAAGCTCCACCTTCTTTCTCTTTTTCTCTCTCTTCCTTCTTCCTCTTCCCTTGTTTTTCCTGTAAAGTGGCAAATGGTGGCTGTCCCTTTTTAGGTCATTTATATTGTATTACATAGTCCTTTACTAATTAGGGAAAAAAGTAGGTTTTACCAAGACCCAAAAGCAGATAACTTGCAAAAGAACCTCTGCCATGATTTGTGGCCCTGGGTCTTCTATCGAGCTTCCTCTAAATCTTCTCTGTTCTTTGATATCTGATCTTAAACACTAAGAAACACATCAAAGAAACTCAAACACACAAGCTAAAGCTCAGTAGCATGCTTTAACCCATATAACAATCAAAACACAATTATCTAACTAACTAGCATAATTCTAAACCTAAACATATATGAATCAATTAATTAACAACTAAAATCATGATGAAATTCCTATTAAAACATCATGCAACCTATAACTATCACATCCCCACACTTGAAAATTTGATTTTCCTTAAGAAAAAACAAAACAAACAAAACAACAAACCAAAAAAACACATATGAAATAATGGTACAATGGCATTGAACTTCACGAAACAAATTTAACTACTAATAAAATACTTTAAGTTCTTCTAACTTATTAACTTATGAAATCTGTGTCTAAGTACTTCGGACTAAATATAAATAGAAATCAAAACTTAATGTCAAATTCATTCACTCCTATCACTCTCATACACATTGATAATTAGTTAGTTAATCAAAATTGTAACTATCCTTAAGTAAGTATTCATAAGAAATTATGCTATTCACCAAGATCCGTAAGATTTATTAAACAACACACTATTTTTGTTAATTTTCATTAACATGAGCCTATCCTTTTGAGACAAATGAAAAAATTTGTGATGAATGTCTCCCGATTACTTAACTAGGTTATGTTTTTATTAAACGACTTGGTTGGAATGTCATTATAGCCTTTTGACGCGAAGGAAAACATTTGTGATGGAAGTTCCCCCAGTTAATCAACTATATCACATTCTCAACTGGCTACTAACCCTATTCACAACCAGATTTATTTCAAAAAGAGCCAACAAACTAGCTATTTATTAAATCAAAGCACACTTTTAAAAATATATTTTCCTTGCCACCTCATTTCTTTAGCTAATCATTCTCATAAAAATGATGTTACTTATTTGATTGAACTAAAATTATAAATGAATGTGTCAAATTCCTAGGGTGAATGAACCGAAATCATATCCTAATTAACGTGCATGTTTAACCAAAACAACCTAGGACACTAATTTCACAAACTAATAAATCTTAGCAACCTAAAAAAAACCATGTTCAAAGCCAAACCGATTGCATTAAGTACTAGCCATTGACATATTCACACAATTCACATAATGAAATCCTAAATAAAACTAGCATATGGTATGTGAAATTCACACTCAAAATAAAAACATATAATGCACACAACCCTCCCCACATTTAGACAACACATTGTCCTCAAAATGAGAAGAAAAAATTACACATAAGGTGAGAATAAAACTAAATGATACAAAAAATAAAAGTAAAATAAAAGAAAAATAAAAAAGTTAGAGCATAAGAACCTATCATGGCGATTGAGCTGGTGATGACATTCGAGTTTGAAATCAACTACACCTGATGCCTAAGATTACTGCCCTATCTTAAAATTGCTTTCAAAGGAATAAGAGAGTTAGAAATCTAAACCATTCCACATCATTAAAAACTTATTTTAAGAATTTGATACATAAGAATTTCAATCTAACTATCAAACATGCTAAGTTATGGTCATTAGCTTGACCTTTCATCTTAGGAAGTGCTTTTAGTTCTCCAAAAGAAAAGAAATTATTTCCTTTTCCTTCGAGACAACTCTATTGAGATATAGTTTACAGTGATTCCCATTCACCTTAAAGGTTTCTTTTCTTGCATTTTCCAAGTTGAGGGCTCTATAGGTGAAGACTTGGGTGAACCTAAATGGTCCTCTCCATCATGATTTAAGTTTTCCTGGGAATTGCCTCAACCTCGAATTGTATAGCAAAATTGTTGGGCAGTGTTTCCGAAACCCAACTCTTAAAGAAAACCATAACTATTATTGCTTCATTTTCTTGCTCTGATACCAAAACATGTTGGGCACCGTTTCCAGAACCCAACTCTTAACAAAATCATCCTACTTAACTTGAGCGTCATAAATAATACTTGAGCCTATTTCCATGTAGGGTTCTTTCCATGAACCCTTATTAAGCATCATTTCACAATGGTGGCGTGCCCATGACAATCAAACATCAACAACTAACTTGCTCTAAATCAATGTAAACATACAACTCATAACTGAACTATTTAATTCTATCATTTCATTACTCAAGAAATCGAGTTCAAAAAATACTTTGTTTACAAATCAAAAGCCATACCATTGGCTTAATTACAAAAATACAAGGTAGCAACCATAACAATTTCTTTAGGCTCTTGAACACTTGATCTTCTAGCTATAACCTGAGGATGGGACAGAGAGGGGGTGAGCTTAACAGCTCGTGGGTAACAATTTATAACAAATGATTAAGCAAAAGCGTTGAAAACATTTTACTTGTCTCGAAAAATATGTTGTTGCGTCGTAAAAATATTTGCTTTTCAAAATTTTTGTCATGTAGTCAAAATTCATAACTTACAAAACATGAATGCATCAACTTGACAATTCACAGATGTAATGCACAACAAATGGCTTGAGGGTCCCATGGAAACAGAATGAGGAAATCGAAGTTTACCCCATGAACAGAATGAGTCCATTTCGGAGCTCATATGCCACAAGCGGGCAGCCGGGAGAAGGCTCTTGTCAACGTGCA
>JANVCQ010000005.1:26323290-26333570 GCA_025531925.1 Erythroxylum plowmanianum | reverse complement strand
AAACACCTACAACACATACATACTCAAAAACACCCATTTAATTTCATTTACTATTTCTAAATTCCACTTAAAGATCGGGGTCCAACATTCCTAATTCTCATTCAATCATACCTAATTCATTGCTTATATTCTTTGGATCACAATTGTATTCATAAGAACATCCTTATTCCATTAACAACTCATACTTCCCAAATTTATATACATTGATATCAAACAATTCATTCCTTAATTTATAACTTCAATTAACAACTTAAACTTATGAAATACTTAATCAAGCAACTTTCTAGGTTCATTTCAAGCCCCAATCATGTCTTAATGAGCCAAAGTAAAGCAACTTACCCTTATATGGTTTAACCATCACACAAAACACGATTTTTTACTTCAAAGCATTGCCACAATTGTGGGAAGGAACTAATACAAGTCCCACGATCGTGGGATAGGTGAACAGAAAGTTCACCTTCATTTTCCTTTAGCTTTTCTTAGAAATTTTAACACCTTTATAATAGTCCATCAATTATACCTTCAAGATACTTTAATTCCTAATCAATTCATCTCAAATTCCAATTAAAATAATTCAATTGGTAACTCATAAATATCATATCTTTTATGCATCAAAAACTAAACAGAAGCTTTCATTCATTTTTATACATGTAACCCTACCTCTTTCCCATTTCAAGAACACTACACTAGCACTTTCTTTAGCATAAAATCACCTTCATCATATATCAATTCTCAATCTAATTCATTCTTAAAACAACCTATAACCTAGGGTTTCCTTGTATAAAAAACAAAACCAGTCCATCCATTAAATTCCAAGCAAACGTCATCATCAACTCTATATGCAGTTCATCTCAATTAATCCATAATCAATCATCAAGAATGTTATATTCACATATGTCATAATAGGGCAATCAATCAATAACTTGTTTAGCTCAAAGTCCCCGCAATTAACAAGCTAACCAAGCTTCCAAGCATTCAAGCATACACCTAAAATAGGAAGGAAATGAAAAGGTTTCAATCAAAAGATGAAGGCTGCAGAATTTTGGAAAAATTAAAGGTTATGGAGATTGTGTGGGTGTGTCAATAGTGAGGATGAAAAAGACAGCATGTGACCAAAAACATGAAAGAAGATGGTCTTTCAAATGTGGGAATTGTGGGGCACAAGTGTGTGGTGAGGGATGAGACACATGGTGTGAAACTTGTCAAGTAAAGAGCTATGCTACATGCCTTCTTCTTGAACAACCAAATGTCATTCCCTAACTGGTCCATTTGTCACATATTTCCCTAAGCCATTTGTAACCCAATTAGACCACCATTTGTCATGCATTGATTTAAGCCACTTTTCACTCTGTTACTAATGTCATGTGTCACTATTTTATAGGTCTAGTCACCTTAAATTTCGATATATCAATTTGTTTTTCCATTTAACATTTTTCCTAGAATAGACGCACATATCACTTCATCAACCTCCCAATTGTAACAATTAACTCCAATTTACTAATTGTAATCCATAAATTCTTGTCATTGGTAAACTAAAGTATAAGACATTGTAAATACACATTCATTTTGTTTCATACCCCAGAATATGTCAATTGAGTGCAATTTGTCTGAATCACAATTCATATGTATATGATAATTTTATGGATATGAAGACAATCATAAAATCATGTCATAAATGTACCAAATTCATTCTATACAAGGCCACTTATATGACTCAATAGTTTAACACTTTAAATCCTTCAATAATTTAAAAGACGGGATATTACAATTCTCCCACTTTAAGACCTTTCATTCTTGAAATTCTTAACTATTGATTCAACAGATGCAGGTAATGTTGTCTCTTGTTCTCTTTAGTTTCCCACTTATCTTCTTCTCTTGATTGTTTTCACCAAACTCTCAATTCCTCAGATTTTTAAACTGTTTAATATGATATCTGACCATTTTTACTAGTTTCTCCACATAATTCAAACTATTTGCACATCTTAATTTCCTAGGCTGATGGCACATGCATCGGATCTGATTTGTACCTCTTGAGCATACCAAATGATATACAATATAAATCTAAATCCCTTTAGCAATAGCAATAATGTCATCGCAAATTCAAGAATCCAAAAACATTATTTGGATACTTTACAACAGATAGATACATGCCTTCTCTATGTTATGTTCAGCTTCTCATTCTTGGGTCTTATAATTATTTGAATTCAATATTCATTTCTGATTCATTCAAATCCATTCCTAAAAATGGAACAGTTGGTCGACATGATACAATGCAGTGATAGTTCTCATAAAAAGACATTTGTACTGTTCACAAAATCCTTATCAGTCAGCTATGTTCATTGTTGTTTTTCAGCTATTCTTAATATCTCAATAAGATTAATTACTATCATATCTCAGATTATCATAATGTTCCATACACTAAAGCTTGGTGAAGCGATAGGCATGTACATTTACTCTTATGCCTTAGTATGTACCATCAAAATCATTGCATCTTATCTAGAGATTTGTTTTTAAAAAGTCACCAATTAAAATCTTAAGTGGATGATACCTTAACCTCAATTGATTTTGGATAACATTTAAGTATTCTATGAATAGGCAAAAGTTACCTATCCTTAGTAGTCACAATTTCAATATATTCACATAAATTTATGCTTCCATTGCGTTACTCTGATCCAACTCAAAATTTTCCTATAGAGACTAGGTCTTAAGAGCGTTCAATATGTCATAAACCACTCCCTATACCATATTTAAACATGTACTACATATATGCTCAGTAACACCTTTTGTCAAAGTAACCATGCTTTCAAATGTGTTCTTATAATAACTGATCAACTAAACCTTGAGGACTCCTACATATATCGCTATCATTTATTTCATCTTACTTAAGTATGTTCTCAATGAATTTAGAAATATAAAACAGATAACCGTCATGAAATTATATGTAAGATCCAATGTAATAACCTTATACTGAATCATAAACTATCAACATGATACCTAAACAATTGTTCTAGTTCTAATTTCAACTTCTCAAGGTAATAGAAAATTTGGTTTTCTTTCAACTTTATTTATACACTTTACATCTTATCATTTCTACCTGTATCTCTATTTTTCCTCAATTAATCCACTTTAATGTATTCACACCCACATCATTTCAAAAGTATACAACCATAACACAATACTGACGTCATATTTGATACCATAACCATGAATACAAATATATTAAATCTATGTCAAACATATCGAACCATGTAGTACCTCCTATATCAAGATATTGACAAATTTCCACTTTCTCACACTCTGACAAATCATCGTTCTTCTAATTGTTTCTAACATTTTAGACTCTTAATGAATGTTCATGCATGTGACTTATTTAAATGCAACTAAGATTGGGGATCAATTGTCACTGCATGCCTAATTGAACATTACTAAAAAATGATCGTGTATGACATGTTTGAGATACAAGTAACTTGACGTATACTATGACAAATGCTCATGTAAGATGCTAAGCCTAAGCTCTGATACCAAAATGTGACATGCCACTCCTATAGAGCATATACCTGATGATTTGTTCCATCTAACAATCATTTTCAAATGTCATTACACTTTTAAAATTCACATGTACATTGTACAATAGTTAAGAGAAACAATTTTTTGATACAAAATAACTGATGATAATTGTAGGTACAACTAATCCCAACACTGACCCAAGTCCAAATACAGAAGCTGCTTTAACTAGACTAGTTAGGGCTCCTCTAAATCGGAAAGTCAAGCAATTTTAATGAGTTTTATGAACTCAGTGAGTGAACCATCATTGATGATTTCACTTAAGTTAGAAATACAGAGTCAAATCATATCTCATTTCAACATGTATTTTATATCATTCATTATTAAATATCACATCACATTTCATCATGCTTTGTCAAGGGTATGGTAGCGGTTACCTTCCTCCTCTGAGAAGATCAAGAAAGGTGCACCGTAATTCGCTGCCCTACTTTATTATCTGGGGCCCGATACTTAGACTTTGTTTTTTAGATGGGTCTGTTTAACCATTTGCTTAATGAGTGGTCCCTTTGGATTGAGAGTTGTGAAAAGTTTGGAGAGAGTTAAAGACTTGAAGGTGGGTAGAGAGAAGTGAGAGGAGTTTAATTTTTAGGTTTAGAGAGAGAGTGAGAAAATGAAAGGTGTAAGAAAAATGAGGGTGAGTGAGAATATATAGGGTTAGAAGGGTAAAAAAAGTACCCTAAATGGAAAAGACTATATAAGGCATAATGATGTAACCTTAAGGGACTTCAGATTCTGCCACATTTGAAAGACTCTAAGAGAGAGAAGGAAGAAGAAAGAAGAGGATGAGGATGAGAAAGGAAGCAAGTCTTCATTGTTGCTTCCTTTTTCAAGTTATCCTATTCCTTCTAAGTGATCGTTTCTTTTCATCTTATATTCTTTTACTTTGAATGCTGAGATGAATATGAGAATGATGATTATAGGTTTTGGATTGTTGATGGTGTTCTAACTTTTATTTAGGGATTTTGAGTTGATTCAATGTTAATCTAGTTATCTTTTGTGTTGAATGATTAGGTGTTGTGATTAGTTGGGGTGCTTGCATGTTTTGATAATAAATTGGGAGGGCAAATCATATAAAAATGATTGCGTTATATTAATGAGAGTTAAGCGACTCAATAGACCACGTGATTAATTAAATTGATAATTTATATGGATAGAGATCCTATATGAGGACCCTATTGTTCATTAAAACACTTAAAAACTAATTTAGTTGTAGGTTGCTTGTTAATTGAGAGATTACATTTTCAGTTACTTCATTTAATTAGGGATTATCAATTAATGCCTAGTGATTATAATTCGAGATAGTAATCCACCCCTTGATAGTCTAGAACTGAAACCATAACACATAAGTGATTATATTACCATTGATGATAGGATAAATCCCTTCCTTTATAATTGGTTAATTATCTCGGTTGATTTCCAATTATGACTTTTGTGTTGCTCAACTTTAATTTTCATTTTGCGTTATTTTTACAAGTTAATTTTTTGACAATCATATTCTCATGTTTACTTTCTGTTCTATTTTTACTAATTTTTTTAAGCCTTTAAGAACTTAGGATTAGATTAATTCACACCTTCTCGTAGGATTGACCCCTGTTTTACTATAATTCGCGACCCATGCAAAGGGTTTTAATTAGAGTAAAACTTAGCAATCAAAAATAGGTAGAAATAAGATCTTAAATGAAAATACTTCTCAAATTAAGTATCAAATCATTCAAAAATCATCTAAAATATAAGC
Source organism: Erythroxylum plowmanianum (assembly GCA_025531925.1). Taxonomy (NCBI): domain Eukaryota; kingdom Viridiplantae; phylum Streptophyta; class Magnoliopsida; order Malpighiales; family Erythroxylaceae; genus Erythroxylum; species Erythroxylum plowmanianum. The sequence continues at coordinate 26,328,271 of JANVCQ010000005.1, read as the reverse complement.
AATATACCAACAAAATAATGTTAGAAAATGTATGTCTAGTAAACATCAATTAATCAAAATAAATCTTAAATGAAAATTACATAAATGTTTATCAAAATCTTTCGTCCTATCACTAAATAAATAGATCTTTAGTTCCTTAGAAAAGTCCAATTTAATAATGCAAGTCAGATACTCTTACAATCCATTTTTACTTTTAGATAGATTTCTTTAACTACTTATATCAAATGAATAATACACATTTATATGGTAATAGTGTCTTATGTTGACTTCGGGATCCTATCTTAGGTAATTGTGAATCAGTTGATCTTTGATGAACATATTGAAAAATTCATCAAAAGTTAGTGAATTCGAGAATTTTATATCTCCTTTTGATATTATAGTCTAATAGATTATTGACATGGGACAACTAAAGCTTATGTGGAATGAAAGGTTTAGAATAAGTGGGTAAAAAAATGCTAATAGAATGGTAAACCTAACTTTTAAGTATACTGGATAGGAAATGGAATGCCTCCTAACATACTTTTCTTTTTAAAGTAAGTTCTCAGGTAAAAAAATATGATTTGAAAGATGGTCATTGGCCTTAACGATCAAGGGAAAGTATGAATTTAAGTAAACACTTCAAAGTTAGTTAAGACTAGCTTCCAAACTAACATATTTCATTGGGATAAAGAGGCAAGAATATTATTCCTTTTCCCTTCAATAACTTTTCCCAAATTTTTTTTGGTCATTTTAACATTAATTCTAGGCCTATAACCTATTATGGCTATTACATGCTTTTGTAATTATATCTTTAAAGTAAAACCTTAAAAAAAGTAATGAAAGAATTGCATCTTATTTTTTTAGTTCATATTCTGAAAGGAGTCGCTCTCTCTTACTACAACCTTTGCATTTATCTTTACTTTTGATTCTTGATCTTGAATTCAAAATAATTCTTAGCTATTATTCTAAAAGTTGAGATGTATAAGATGGAAGAATATGATAGAGTCACATCACTTTCTTTTTTCATAAATGTAAGTGAAATGGTTTGGCCTATTCATCAAAACTAGGAGTTTGTTGGGATTTTTGAAAAGCAACACCTTATAAGAAAATTTAGGGACATCATGCATCGTTGAAACGATAACCATATTTAGCTAGCTTAACCCTATAATATTCTAGAAACAATATGATATAATACAAAAATATTAGTATATTATCAATTATGGTTTCTAAAAATAGAACCATAGCTAAATATTCGGAAGAAGAATTAAAAACAAGACAATTCACTAAAATTCTAAAAGAAATATGCTCTCTATCATATATCTAAGTCAATCTTTCCTTCTCTACCACTTTAAGGTTCAAAAATGTGTTTAAAACTTCATCTCTCTTCAATTTCCCTTCTTACTTGCATTTTACACTTTAAAATTAAGGTTCACTTAAAAACTTAATAATCACATAAAAAACAACTCTAACAACTTTCAAGAGCACTGGACATGGCTATGTCGATCACAATATGGGCATATCTAACCTCAACATGAGAAAATAACATCCTTTAACCCTATACATGGTTAAAGGGACTTATATTGTAACACCCCACTACCACAAATCATATGTCCGAACCTCCAGAGAGCATTCAAGAACATACCCTATAATAATGGCATGTTAGAGCAATTGAAGTAAATCACTTGTTAACATAGAAATCCAATAAGATATACAAACTACACAAGAAGGGGGGTTGAATTTTGTAAATTTTTTTGAAAATATTACTCTTTTGATACTTCTTGAATTTTTTTATGAAAATTCAAATGATTATTAAAACACTTTGCTAAAGTTGATAAGCAATGCAATATTACTCTACTCGTCTAACAACAAGAAAATTAAAAGATAAGGGTTAGAGAATAGATGCTGCAATTCATATTGGTTCACCCTAAACCTTGGGTCACGTTCAATCCTTAGAGTTAGTCTGAGATTTTACTATGCTCTTCCAACTTTACAAGTATTCTTCCTACACTTGTAGAGCCTCTTTAGGTCTCTCTCATAAAGTATTCTTTATCAGTATTATTAGCCTCTCTAGGCTCTAGCCTTCCTTTTCCTCTATAAGAAAAATATTTTTCAGCTTTAAGTTACAGATGTATTCGCTCACTTTTTCGCACTTTGAATACAAAATTTTTCCTAATGTAAAAGCATTCATTTTTCATTTTTTTTATTTTAGTCTTCAACTAGAACTAGTATTTATAGCCTAAGTCTCCAACTGTCTTCTAGAAAACTGCTTCTTGAATCTTCTAGAAACGGTTATTAGTTGAGTCCTGTAACTAACTCCAACTAACTAACTGTCTAATGTTCTAGAATATCTTCCTTTTGTATCATCCGAAATGATGCTTCTTCTTTTACCATGTTTTGTCTGTTATTTTGCTTGGTCTGGTGTTGAGCTTCGTCTGGTGTAGCACTTCATCTGTTGTTGCGATTCGTCTATTGTTACGCTTCGTTTGATATCGTGGTTTGTATGTTGTTTCACTTCATCTGATATCACGCTTCATCTGTTGTAACGCTTCATTTGATATCGTGCCTCATTTATCGTTGACCTCACACCTTCTGAGTTGACTAAGTGTTACATTTTTTTGCACACTTAACAAATTTATTAAAACAATTCATACATTTCTAAGAATATTATTATTTGATTATCATCAAAATTAATATAAGTGAAGTCCTCTTGACTCAACAATCTTCCCCTTTTTGATGATAACAAATAATCATAATTTTAGAAGATAAAATGATATTTATAGACGAATAGATGAATAATATTATGATGAATAATAAAGAAAAAACATAAGAAAGAATTGCATACATGATATATACAATGCTTTCTCTATGCCTACTTTCTATCTTCTCTTCTCGTTCTCCTCTTTTTCTCCTTCTCCCTTTATTTGTTATTAATAAAAAAAATTGCTCATCACAGACACTTCAGAACTTTAGAAAACATACTTTGCATATCAGTGTGGATCATCTCGAGGTCTTGTTCAATAGTTACCCGTAGTAGTGTTACTTCCTCATGAAGATCACCCATTGAGTCAGCGAGTTTATCAACCTTAGTATGAACTTCCTCATTTTTTTTTTGCTAATGCTTCCTGAACTTCCTTCTAACTGTGACTTGCTTCCATCCAATTTAGGTAATGCTTCAAGGACTGTGGATTATCAGTAGGATATTGTTATATTTCACTAAGTGGATGAAAGTTTTCCACAGTAGATGGTTCTGAAGGTAAAACGTCTAACTCTATAATTTTCATAGAGGGTAGACTGAAGGTTTGTTTTCCTTCTGGGAGATCAAGATCATCAAGTCTAGGTAGTTTCAGAATTGGTTGCTCAAGAAGGTATAACACATCTCTGACTAAATGTATGAAACCTAAAAGTCTGAAATGCATGACAAAGTGCACAAAGGTTTTTCAATTGAAATTAATACCTTCAACTATGATACTTTTGTACTATCTTTCTTTCACTTTGCCAACTACCTTGAAGTTTTCATCGATGGTTGAGACTTCAAATTTACTTCCTGATGCTTTTGAAACGTGGGGTGAAACGTAGATACCTCCAAGTTGAGCTGCATTGCATACATCATCTATGTTCTTCATAGCTACTTGAATTTTATCTTCTATAAGATCATCTTTATTTCCCTCAAGAAACATCTTCCTTTTCCATTTTTCTTCATTTCACATAAGGGCTGACCATCTTAGTTGTATGTCTGGCACAATTTTTATTAATGTTATGCTTGTAATCGGATAGATTGTATATCGATCCTTTGAAATCTTCAATGGATATGGTTCTGCCTTCTCATCTTGCATAATACCATATAATCTTCGTTCTTCATGACTTAGATGATGTATTGTTCGACTGGTACCTTGACTGACTTTTTTGAAGGTTCTCTGATAATAATTGAGCTTCTGCATCGAACAAGTATTGATTCTTCTATAATCTTCATTCTCAAATCCCTTTTATTGATTGGTTGAGAAGGATTGTAAGGTTACAATTAGTGTTCAACTGTTTTTGCCTTTTGTTGAACATCAGATGAAGAAACTTTCTTTTAACTGGGCTTCACCTTCTTTTGTTCTTCTTCTGATTTAGAAGAAAGTTGCTGTTGAGGCTTTTTCCTCTCAAATATAAACTTTCTTTTAATTTCTGTCTCTCCAAATGATTTTGTTGATTGACTTTGCAAAATAAAGACAATTGATCTAGTAAGCTTCTGTCTTTTCTCTTGCTTTTCAGAATCTCCATCAAGAATAAGAGTTTTCCTCTTCTTCTGTTCTTGTTGTCGTAAGGTCAATAGTCTTGGTGACCCTCTTGACTGTTTGGATTTTTTAACTGAAGTGTCTCTGCCTTGCTCTTCAATGACATTTGTTATGATGATTGTTGAGCTTTCCTCTTTCTATAGAATCGTCTTAGGTTTTATTGGTGCATAAGACGATTTCTCAATATTTTCTTCTTCCTGTTGATCGAAGCTTTATTTTTCTTGCATGTTGGACCCCCCGCCCTTGTGAGTCGTGAGCCCGACGTCCTAAGTGACATTTGGACATGTGTCCTGCAAGGGTGGCGTGTAACACCCCACTCCTGCATGACCCGAACTCGACATCGATGGTGATATCCGAGTCCGTGTCCTGTGAGGGTGGCGTGCTACATCACTCAGTCAAAACTTAGTATAAAATTTTTTTTTGAAACATACACATACTTTTTATATTATGCGGAAAACAATTTACATAAATAATCATCAGTGAGTTCAATGACCACGGGGGCCCTTTGTAAATACAATTTCATTCAGTTTGTTGACTTTACAACATGACCTATTCATTTGTACATAAAATTCAGAAAGTACAATTTTTATTAAACTCTAATGTAGACGCGAATTGATCCCGACCTCTTTTCTCACTCGCATGCGATTACTATATGCCCGTTGCCTAACGGGGTATTCTTCTGGGTCCTGAAAAATAATTGCAAATTTTGGGTGAGTTTTGCGAAC
>JANVCQ010000005.1:26308690-26319525 GCA_025531925.1 Erythroxylum plowmanianum | reverse complement strand
TTAATTTTACTTTAATTTTCTAAATTGTTCGAAAACCAAAAACCCCCCATATACTTTTCTTGCATCAATTATTTTCAATGCAAAAATTAATCAAACATTCCCTGTGGATTCGATCCCGACTTACCATAACTATAAATTTTAGTGTTCAGAGTCAGGTAAATTTTGCAGTGCACTCGACCGGCGCTGTCAGTTTGGCAAAAATTCAAGGGTTTTGAAGGTTTTGTGAGGGTGCTGTTGGTGAGGGAAGAGAGAGAAGAGTTAAGACCAAAACATGAAAGAAAGTGGTCTTTCAAGAGTGAGAATCGTGGGATATGTGCTTGGTGGAGAGATGGTCACATGTCATGCCACATGTCCGACAAAGAGCTATGTTATGTGTCCTCATCTCATGACAACACTTGTAACCTCATAATTTAGCCAACCGTCCCTTAATGACTAGTCCTAATGTCATCCAAGCACTAGGCCATTTGTTCCCTAATTATTCTACCATAAGTCTGTCACTTATTTATGCCTATTGTCACTCTCTCGCTAGTGCCAAGTGCACCCTCTCATTGGCCTAGTCAACCTAAATTCTCATATATCAATTTTGTCTTACAATTCCATATATCTCCTACATTAGATCCATATATCTCCTACATTAGATACACATGTCACTTCATAAATCACCAATTTACAACAATAAATCCCAAATCTCTAATTATAACCATTAAACCAAAAATTCATGTGTCAATTAATACTCGATCATATAAAAAATCATTTAAAATTATTTATTCCTGGAATAAATCAATTAGACAGATATTATCTTTGCAATGTTTCTATTCATGATTTATGTGTGTATGCGAATATAATACTTGTAAATGAAATGCACGTCATGTAATCTCATAGGATTTTTTCAATCTAGCCATAAATCCCTAAGTATAGGATCAGGCTACTACAATTCTCCCCCTTTTAAGAAATTTCATCCTCAAAATTCTTACCTAATTGATTAAATAAATGGGGTACTGTCCCCTCATGTTTTCTTCAATTTCCCATAGGGCTTCCTCTCTTGAATGATTCTTCCAAAGGACTTTAACTGATAGGAACACACGGTTTCTCAACTGCTTGGACTGAAAACCAATTATCTTAATTTGTTCCTCTACATAACTTAAGTTACTTGCAATCTCAACTTCTTGTGCAAGTAATATATGTGTTGGATCTTATCGATACTTCCTAAGCATAATTGCTGGGCCTTATTTTTGGAGTCCAACTATCATTTTTTATACCAAAAGGTGTTTGACCCTAGTCTCAAGATGAATTCCAAGGTGACCATTCGGGGCAGTCGTGTGAGGGTGGTGTGAATGAAAAGTAAAAAGCATTGGATTTATAAGAAATCTCAGCGCGACAACAAAGGGGAGTTCGCCATGGCGAAATATAGGTTCGCCACAGTGAACTCATGGAGTTATCTCCATGGACCCTTTGGGAAAAGTTCACCATGACGAATGGCGAGAGTCGGGCCTTACCGCGGTGAAGTCATAAAATTTTATCTATAAATGCCCTTTTGAGATCTGACTTCGCCGCAGCGAAACCTTCAAATCCAAACCCAAAAAATAACACAAACTCAAAATTTTGAAACACATTCAACAACCAATACTAATATTCTAATCACACATACACTTAATTCTAACCATCCAAACTTGACTACAAGATAAATCTAAACATACTCAAAAGAAATTTTAGTTCTTCATTTCATTGATAAACCCAAAAGAGTTCATACAAGCTCCACTTACATACCATCATACATATCAAAGTTTAAAACAAAATACAAAGGATGCTTAATATTGATATGCCTATAAAGCTATCCACAAGTAGTCACTAACTTAGTACAAAAGTCTCTAACTATCTTGGAGTTTCCGATGTCTTATAAGAATCGCTAGCCTTCTTGCTCTGCACCTGAGGAGTGAATAGTGGGATGAGCTACACAGCTCAGTGGCTAATATATTTATAGTCATCGGTAATGAGCCACACATTTAAGCATATGTACATATATATCCAGCAATTCATTACTCAACAATTCAAACTCACAGCTCATAGTTAACTAAATGTCTTTACCTAGAACATATCATGTAATTATTCATCATATCATAACACTCAATTATGCATTATGCTTAATAAATCAATGATGAAGTACAACAAATGGCTCGAGAGTTTCGTGGAATGAAATGGATAAACCAGAGTTTATACCGTGAACAAAACGAGTTCACTTTCTCAGGATCTCGTGGCCTTAAGCGAGAAGTCGGAAGAAGCTATAGGTCAATGTGTACATAACTAACAAAACATTCCTGTCTCACCCAAATACATTCAAATTTCAATGCTTAACTCATTTCACACACATTCATACTTTTTCATGCTTATCATGCTTTTTTCTCTTTTCATTTGTACAAAATGCCATGACATTTTTCAAGGCATAACATGATCATAATCATAATGAATTTTCAACAATTGCCATAATTCAAAACAAGCGATTTAACACACAATATACAAGTAAGACTATTTGCCCATATTACATAACAACTATAAATATATTACCTACCTAATTTTGCTTGTCAATCCAAGTTTAATGTTGTCTTTCCTCTTGCTTTTGGATAGGGTTTGCTTGGTTTCCTATAACTAACCACGTTCTCATTCAAACGACATTTAAAGGAAATTCATAAGGCTTCAATAAGCAAAAATGCTAATGTTGTACTATAAACCCTTTCAAACTTCAGACTTTCGAGTCAATTTTTCCATGATCATTATGGTCAAGTAAATGAAGAAAATTGGTAATACTTTCTTATAGAAAAATGTTCCTCATTGTCTTAAGTTTCTAATTACACCAAAATCATTCACTTTGATTTAGAAATTTAAAAGTTATATACATTCTCATTCTGAAACAATATTATGTACTCAAATTCCATCCAAAAATTGAGGTTCTTAGAGATTGAACTAAAACTTAATTGCTTCAGAAAATTTGTAGTCCTATGTCTCTAGTTTCCTCCAAATTAAAAATCACTCCATTTAGATAAATACACAAAAATTTATGCCTAAAATATCAAAGTATTCTCTGTACAGGAAAAGTGACTTCGCCGCAGCAAAACCTAGAAGTTCGCCGCGACGACCTTTCACAAAAACCTACTCTGAAAACATGTTTTTCTATATTTTCATCTTTTCACTTCCCATATTTCACATATAAATTATCTTAAACCTAATCCATCTCTTCTACTTCATTTTTAGCTTCATTATAACCCAATATCATTGACAAATGCATCATAGTCTATCTTTGATCATTAACCCTAAAAGAGAACATTTGCTTATACAATTCATCAACAACTTTCTACACACATTCAACTTCATTTGAGTTTCATTTAACCAAATAATGAAATTTAAAGTATAGCTAACTTGTTGAAGCTCCAAATTCTTCAAACTCTTCAAGATATCCAAAAAACCTAGTTGCTATTTAATCCCCTTTTTGTATCTAAGTAGGAAGAAAGATGATAAACTTACCTCTAACAAGTTGATTTCTAATCTTTTTCTTCTTCCTTCCAAGCCTCCCACAATTTTCGTCTCTTCTTCTCCTTCTTCGGTTTTCTTCTCTTCTTTTTCTTTCTCCCATGATGCTTCTCTTCTTCTTCTAAGCCAAGACACATTTTCATTCTTGTTTTTTCCCATTTTGCCCTTCACTCACTTTGTTCTTCCAATTCTACCCCTTCTTTTGTCTTTTATGTCTCTAACTCCTTTAATCCACTTAACACCATATAAATTCTAAGTTAATTCTAATCTTTCTATTGGACCCTATATTTTTTTCAATTATTACTGACTTATTTGTTTCATTATTTTTAGAATTGAGTCATTAATTTGATAGGTATAAATAGAGATTTGAAACTAGATGGAAAGATTTGAATTAAGTTAGAGTTAATATGGTGTTTAAGAGGATTAAAGGAGTTATGAGGTAAATGAAAGAAGGGGCAAAATGGGAAGACCAAATGAGAGGAGGGATATTTTTGGAATTTTAATATAATAACTATAAGAAAAGTGAATGAGATATTCATTACTATAATGAATTATCGGAAACAAATTTTAGTCATCCATTACCTTTACTTTTTTCAAAATAGAAGATATTTGTCCTTTTTTAATAATTATCAATTTTATTATTTTACTTTACTAAAATAGCAATCTAAAAATGTAGATAATCCTAAATATTTGTTATAAAAGATTGTAAAGCAATTAATTTTTATAGCTCATTAATAGAAAAGATTAAAATATTTCCAAGAACTTGTATGTATATTTAGAATAATAAATATGATTTAGGAAAATGACCCATTTCGTTTTTAATAAAAATGATAATCCTTTTTGCGCTGGTTTTTTCCCCCCTACTTTTTCTAGTTACTATACCTTGCAATTTAATAATCTGATTTTACTTTATTGACTTAGAGAAGATTGACCTCATCGATCTTCTGTAAACTTTTAATAATTTGATTACATTATTTAACAAAACCTGATTATTGAGTTCACATAGTTATTCCAATTCCTTGAAACTAGGATGACCAAACAAAGGCCCGCTAACAGACCGAAAGTACTCGGCGATGAAATAAAGACGCACACTCCTACGGCTACAAGTTGTATGCGCGCGTCAATCTAATACTATATATAAACCAGAATTGAACCAAATTTCCCGCGCAAGCGGAGTTCCCAATGCTCCGCATTCATTGTTAACCTTCGAAAAGTAAGAAAAAAGAATAAAGAAGTTAATGATACATATCAACGGCCAAGGCAGTGAGACATGGTGAATCATTTGATCCTTTCTGTCTAACCATTTCTCGATTTTTAAGTGAAATGGAAGAGAAAAATAGAATGAACAAGAGAGAAAGGTTATAAGGTTAGGACCTTGGAGAATGAAGCTTCTAACTTGAATAGGAGATTAGATTCCAGAATTGCGCAGCTGTAGTTACATTCCCTCAAACTTTCTAACAAGCCTAATCTTTTCTTTAATTAGAAAAACAAACACACTCCATAGCATTTTCACTTTTAATTTTCAGAAAAAGGATGGCGGTTGAACAGAAGATTGGGCGGCTGGCGTTCTACTATCTTAGTGTCAAATCCTTTCTTCTTTCTCATCACATGATACTTCAATATACCTGCAAAATCACATGATTAGAACCCTAGGCCTCCGATTATTCTTTTTCTATTTGTGAAAGAAAATGATACTTGGAAATGAGAAGAAATTGACATGAAAAAGTGCACATCATGCATGGAAACGATTGTACCACAATGTTATTCACGGGAAATTTCAGGATAGCCCTTTGGAAGTACGTATTTAGAAAAATGCATTGTGTTGAATACAGGAAGATACAAAATAGCTAGGAAACAAAAAAAGAAAAGGAACTCCTAAATAATCAGTTTCTGTAAACACCACAAGGCACCACATGATACGCCTAACGGAGAATTGTCACACTAAACATGACGGCTTAACAAGCTAAGCTGTTTCATAACCCAAACACTTCCGACTTAAACTCATATTCTTGTAAAAGAAACTCGTTCTTGTAAAAGTAAATCCACCCCAGATTAGGCCATACAGGGAAAAAAGAGAGGCCAACTCCATCAAAGCAATCAATAGTCTTTAAGGTATTTAATACAAAGATTAAGGTAAACTGATGAAAGATTAAGAACCCTGCACCTTGAGACCTGCAACTTGGTGGGACTTCAAAGAGTGATAATGATAGTTGCTTGTATGCAACCCCAATGTCAAACAATATGAGACCTGATTTTGGGTCATTAACAATGATATCTTTTACCGGCAGCCACAGAAAGAGCTCTTCCTGAGACAAGCCAACAACTCCAACAAGACTACCATAGTTGAGATTAGCTCTCACTACACTGTCAAAGAACACCCTATTCTCGTACTTGGTCAAGCATGGCCTATCAAGAAACACCTCTAAACGACCATCTTCAGATAGAGTGAAGTTTTTTACTTCCTTTGGAAGGAGACCAGCTGGTAACCCTTTTGAGATGAGGAGTTCATGGATTGAAGAGGACAAGGACAGTGGCTGACAGAGAAAGAGCAACAGGGTCAGTGTGGCTGAAAAGATTGGAGTTTTGAGGTTAAAGATGGCCATGACTACCTGTTGTTGCTTAGGAAAAAGTGGACATGAGAGAGAAAAGATGAGGTTTACAAGGGATGATTTTGCGGGGAGGAAAAGTGAAAAGACTATTTAAGAAAGGAGGGTTTAGAATTTGGGAGCAGTAAACTACCCTTGGTTGTTGGTGCCTGGGGCCAAAAGAGGGCATTGATTAGATTTCTTATTGTTTTATAATGTAGTACCTAATGAGCCTTAATGAAAGAATAGGAGATTGTTCGTTGAAGTCTCTTTTCGTTTGATGCCTTATTCATATGTAGTTATTTGATTGTCTTTGAAGGTCTAGACCTCTTTAAGCAATGCACCTTCGACTATTGTGCTTGATTCTTGAGAGCTACGATGGAGGTAGGTATATACAAGGCTGAGAAGAGGATGATCAATTGAAACTTCTTGAGGTAGCAAACTGTTACTTTTTAACTGATAGGAACGCTAATTACAACTAATATGCAACTTAGATAATGTCAACCTTGGTTTGCATTGGTAAATTTCAAACTTAAGCTCAAATCTCAAACTGTTCAATACCAAAATGAGAAGCTCTGATACATGATAATTTAATGTCATTTCAACTTTCATTGGCTTTTGCCTTTTCCTTGTTTGATTGTTTGTTTTTTTCCTGTACAATATCTTTGGCACTCTATGGCTGGATCAAAATCGATGCTTGTCCAGAAATTAAACGTACAATAATGAGAATATGCAAAGAAAATTAACTTTTCCCTTATTTGAAGCAATGTTTCAATAATTCATTTAGAAAGTTAGGGTCCCCTACGAATGCATGAAAGCAACCTAATCAATTCACATATCCAATCATCAGATTCAAAAGATAATATAACCATACCTTTCATATTCATCAACAACCAAGACGATATTTATGGGTACTACTCGGAAGTGAAAAACCAAAGGTTAGGCGAGAAGGGAACTTCGGTTACCTTGGGGTGGGGGACAATAAGAATTTAACCTCCTTTAAAGTATTGTCTACAGAAAGACAGGACTATGAAGCATGAATTTCAACGGTTCACTAAGGTTAAAAAGTAACCGCATACATTTGGTTGCCCACAAATGAGAGAGATATTAGCCAGATCAGTGCAAAGGCACTGACAGCCGAAGCCCCATCACCTAGGTGAAATTTACATGGGACGGAACTACGTGATTTGACCACCGTGGGCCAATGTTTGACTGAATGTCCAAAGTAACCGGTGATGAGGATGTCGGTTTCTTGTGTTTTCGACTGTTTGCAAGTTAGGCGTTGGGTCGAAAATTATTAAAGTTGCAACTCGTCAAAGCCTAATTGAACTTTCTTTTGTGATCATGGAGCTACATTTATTTTAGTCTTTACACCCTTCACGTTTATTTGTGTTTTGGTATTCATTCGACACTTAAATCACATAAATGTATATATAGTTCATTAAAAATAAACGGGACCAAAAAAAAAAAGAATAAATCTAGCCTTTTTTATTTTTATTCATAAAAATAGTACAAAAGATAAGTTGAAATTCTCCGCAATAAATACTTAAGAAATTTCTAATATTCCAACTACTTGAACTTCTATAGAACTCTTAAACTCTTTTATACTTAACTAAATATACAATCTACATTAAGTGAATAACGTGAGATACTTTTGTAGAAACTTATGAATACTTAGGAATTAAGCAATACAATTATTTATTTTCACCATTAACTTATTAGATTAGTGTGGAGTAACACTTTTTCAACCACTGACTCTAGTGAAATGATAGAGAATTACATGATCTTTTAATGAAGTCACCTCTTTCTCACATCACCACCATATATTTGCACTACTTGACGAAATGCTTTCATTTCTTCCAACATGTTATGTGATCCTTCCACTTCTTTTTATCTTTTACTTTATGTTCTTTACATATGTCACTGTATTTTCACATTTTAAATGATTAAATGTATTGATGAGTTGTTGGTTAATCATCCCAACCTATATCAATTCATAGACTATCCAAACACACTTGTAGTATAGTCACATTGATCCATTACTAAGTTGAATATAACCTACTTGTGTAAGATAGATGGTAGATTTTCATTGCAACATTAGATATAGCACAACATAGTTTTTTTAATCAACCTCAGTCTTAAATTATCTCATTTGCTATTGAATATTCTTCTAATGCACACAAACACATGTCAAATCATGCCAATTTTTTAGATATCATTAGTATCTCTCATATGTCTCATATTCTAACTTAAGGATTTTGTCGTGTTAGGCTTTATAGATGATCAAAACTATCCGCTAATCCTTAGCTTACCATTTTTTACATTTAGAAAAGTTGTGATCAATGTCCATGAAGACAACCTCATCATTTGAATTGGAGATGAACAAGTGAAATTTAGCATGAGCAAGGCATTTAAGAATCCAAAGGAGAGCAGCTCATTTAGAAGAATTAATGTGCTCAAATCTTCTAAGGAACAAAAGGACGAAGCATATAAGAAAATCTTTATTCAAGAAGTGGAAGCTGAAGAGGAGAGAAGGGTGACTGACGAAGAATAAGAAAAGATCACCCCCATAAAGGGCAAATTGTTAGATCCAATAGCAGATTTAGGGAGTTTCATTATTTTCTATTTTGTTGACAATTTGTTGTCGAAAATAACATTATTGAGCTTATTAGGTTTCCTTAATTTGATAGGTTATTTCCTCTTCATTATCTCTCAACATGTAGCTTATTTATGAGCTATGAAAATAAAATTCGAAGACACAGGTGGTAGCAAGCCACCCAGAATTGATCCTGGTTGAGTTTTCAAAGGATGTAAGGTCAAACTAATGACCATAAATTAACACGTTCAGTAGTTAATTTTAAATTTTTGTGCGTAGTTAGATTTGTTTTTATTTTTAAAAATAATTTTTAATGATTTGGAATGGTTTGGGGTTATTCTCTTACTCTCTTTAAGCAATTATAAGATAGGACAATAATGTTGTGTGTCAAGCAGATTTGATCTCAACACTACCACCGTCACCATGATAGTTTTGTGCTCTTAACTATTATCTTTTCATTTCTGTCTTTATTTTGTTCTTATGTTTCGCTTTACCTTATCTATTTGTATTCCCACCTTATGTGTTGTTGTTTTCTCTTCTCATATTGAGGACAATGTGTTGTTTAAGTGTGGGGAGGAATGTGTGCATTATATTTTTGTTTTTATTTTGAATGTGAATTTTTTGTATCGTATATTAGTTTGTTTAGGTTTGCATGGTGTAATTCGTATGAATGTGTCATTGGATAGCACTTAACATAATCGATTTAATTTTGAACATAGACTTTTAGGTTGCTAAGATTTATTAGCTTATAAAATTAGTGACATATGTTCTTTGGTTAAATATGTATGTTAATTTGGTTATGATGTTATTTTATTCTCCCTAGAAATTTATCACATTCATTTATAATTTTAGGCCAATAAAATAAGTAACATTGACTAGTATATTTTCATGAGAATGATTAGCTAAAGCAATACAGTAGGCATTATTAAATGTGAAAAAAGTGTGTGTTAATTTCAGTTGAAATAACGATTCCACTGGCGTTCAAGTTATAAATAGAGCTAATAGTCAGTTGAGAATGTGATGTAGCTGAGTAACTAGAATAATATTCATCACAAATGTTTGCTTCTGCATTAAAAGGATATAATGGCATTCCAACCAAGTTATCTAATAAAAACATAACCTAGTTGAGTAATCATATCGACATTCATCACAAATGTTTGCCTGCGAGTAAAAAAGCTAGGTTCATGTCCATAAAAAATAAAAAAAGAATGTTAGTCAAATAAATACCTACCAAACTTGTGAGTAGCTTGTCTTGTTATGAAAATTTCCTTAGGAATAGTTACAAGTTTGATTAACTAAATAATTATCAATGTGTTGTACAAATGACAAGGCTGAGTAAACTTGACATCTAGGTCTTGATTAATATGTATATTTATTCCAGAGTTCTTAGACGTGGATTTTGCAAGTTAATGAGTTAGAACAACTTGAAGTGCTTATAGTTAAATTTGTTTCATGAAGTTGAAGCCATTGTCTCATTATTGCATTTGTGTATATGTTGTGTTTTTTTTGTATTTTTGTTGTTGTTTGTTGTTTTGTTTGCTTAAGGACAAGCAAACTTTTAAGTGTGGGCATATTGGTAGTCGTAAACTACATTGTGTCTTTATGGGTAGTTTAGTTTGTATTTAGTTTTTAATTTGATTGTTTATTGTGTGTTTAGGTTAGAATTGTATTAGTTAGTTTATATTTGTGTTTTAAGAATGCTCGTGAGCTTCAATTTTATATATTTGAGGTGCCTTGATGAGTTTGCTATTTTTTAAAGGCAAAGATTGGAAAACGAAGAATATTCGGAGAAGACTCGGGAACTAACCAAGGATGGTGACAAAAGCAGGTGCAAAGAGCTACAATCATGGAAAAAGGCCAAAATCTTGGACACGATCATGCCACTAAGGGTCACGATCATGACCTATTGATCGGCACTTCATATCGATCTAAAGATCAATCCCTTGGAAACCGAATCAAACATAATTAAATTCCAATGATTGCAATATAGGATGCAACCTTGGGTCGTCTCACTTAATTGAAACCAACTGAAAAAGGTCTAAGCTAGCCTAATTGTCAAAAAAATGCAAACAAAGTTGATAAAAGGGGGTTTTGGATCATTTGAAAGAACTAAGGAAATTTAACTAAAATTG
>JANVCQ010000005.1:26271766-26291408 GCA_025531925.1 Erythroxylum plowmanianum | reverse complement strand
GCCCAACGTCAATGGATTTCGTAAATTAACTTCACGCCGTATAGGAGGCTTCAACCCCGCCTTGAAGATGGAAATAAGTGTGGTCTCAGAAACCCCAGAAATCTTGTTCAATAGCCTCTCAAATTCTGCCTGATATTCCATAACCGTCGTTCGTTGTTGAAGCTTCGAAAGTAGGCCCATGTAATCCTCATAATGTGCAGGATCAAATCGTTGCTTGATAGCCTCCAAAAAAGTAGACCAGGAAGTGACGCAATTGTTATTATGTTGGTAAAGGAACCAGTTCGACGAGTCTGTCTTCCTCAGGTGTCTGAAAATAGTCAAAATAGGATTGCACCTTGTAAACCCATCCCGATGGATCTGTGCCATTGAATTTAGGCGCATCAATTCGAATATTTGGTGCACACCCAGCAGGAGTTGTATCTGTATCAACATTATCGTCAATCGTCTCACTTTGAGGGTTTCGTTGTGGACCAAAAAAGTGATTCCCTAGCACCCCTTAATTCTGTGGGTTTAAGAACGCTTTAGCCTCCAAGATGGAATATACCTGATTGACTCGTTGTGACAGAACAAGGTGTTCTTGTCAGTCAGTGCGGATTTCAAGTGTGAGATTTTGAATGGCTAACAAAACGTCATCCTGGGATTTAGAACTTGGCAAACCTTTATGAAATTCTCCTGTCATAATGATAATCGATGAGTCCAATGATGATGAAAGCACCAATTGATGCCCTAAGCACCCTTCGTCGAATACGTGAATCGACACGATGTCAGAGAAGAAGAATAGAATGTTGTATTGTAGACGACTGGGGGCAAAGGTGAATTTCAGACGTAGACTTTTAGGGTTTAGGAAAGAGGTAATTTTTCTTATTGATGTGTGACAAGTCGAGTTACATCAATATTTATAGAAAAAGAATTACCTATCCTATCGGTTCAAATAAAAGCGTCAAGGGAAAGAACTGAAAAGAAAACCCTTGAAGGCGTGTTATAATTCCACTCAACATAAAAATAAAATTAAAAGAAATGAATAATTAAAACAACTCAAATATAATCCTTGAACCTAGTAGGCCGTGAGGTAGCTTGACATGATCTTCTCGGAGCAACGACCTCAACCTCATGTAGCGTATCAGTTTGTGTAGTTATTACCATCGGTTCATTTGAGGATATGGGCAACTAAGTAAACCTCTGATTAATCTCTTAAAAAAGGATGCATTTTTTTGGATAGATGATGCAACTCTTACTTTTCCAGCATCGAAGCAGGCAAAGACCATTGCACCGATGTTGGCTTTATCGAATTTCTAGAAGGACTTTGTTGTTGAGGCAGACATTAATGAAGACGGTATTGGCGTGTCATTGATGCAAGAGAATCATCTGATTACTTTTGTTAGTAAATCACTATCTCCTCACTATAAACATCTCTCCATTTATGAGAAAAAATTTTAGCGATGGTCATGGCAGTAAAATAGTGGTCTCATTATCTCATTAGATGACATTTTCTAAGTCTGAAATATTTGATGGACCAGCATATTAATACTCCTTTCTAGCAGAATTGGTTACCAAAATTTTTGGGTTTGATTTTTCAGTTAAATATAAGAAGGGTGTCGAAAATTCTGTTGTTGATTCCTTGTCTAAAGTCAATAGTTTTGAACTCTTTACAATGCCTATTTCCCATGTGCAGACAGAGTTACAGTCTAAAATCAAAGACAGTTGGATCAGGATCTAATTATACAGAAGTTGTTGTAGTAGATTCAATAAGGGAAGTATAAAGGTTCAATTTATTCATATACAGATGATCTTTTATAGTGGAAGGGACATTTGGTGGTGGATAATTCACCTAGTTTGTGTCAGAAAATTATTGAAATTTCATAATCTTCCACTCATAGAGATCACTCGGGGTGGATGGGAACCTATAAGAAGGTTAGATCTTTCTTTTTCTATCGTAAATTGCATAAGGTGCAGGAGTTTGTTCGTAATGTGAGGCCTGTGAAAAAAATAAGTATGAACCAGTGGCTTCACCAGGGTTACTTTAACCATTACCAATTCTGCAGTAGTTGTGGACGTATATTAGCATGGATTTCGTAGAAGTCTTCCATTTTCAGAGGCATTTTTGGTGATTCTTGCTGTCATGGATTGAGCAAATATGCTCATTTTGTTCCTTTTTGCCATCCCTATTCTTTAGAAAAAAATTGCTCAAGTTTTCATGGATACTGTGTTTAAATTACACGGAATGCCCAATACAATCATTAGTTACCATGACGTTATTTTTACTAGTCATTTTGGAGAGAATTATTTGCTCGTCGAGGGACGAAGCTGCATTTTTTCACGGTTTATGAACCGTAATCTAATGGACAAACAAAGTTATCGGACATTAGAGACGTATTTGTGGTGCATGACGTCTGACTATTCGACTAATTAAAACATGTGGTTGTCACTTGCTGAACGGTGGTATAATACCACCTTCCATTCGTCCATCAATATTACACCATTTTAGACTGTTTACAATTTTCCTCCTCCTGTCTATAATCCTTATATGGCTAGTGTTTTGGTAGTGGATGTTGAGCTAAGAAGATCCTTGAGGGTTCTTAAACCAAATTCGAGATTCTTAGAATAGTGGTAGGCGTGTTTGAAGTAATTGAATTCATTATTTAGTCATGTTTTCATTATTCAATTATATTCCATTATATGACCATGCTTGCTCAGGAATCGGTCCATATAGGTAGAACAGCTGTAGAACATTACTTATCCTTATCATCTTTTATTGGCTATATTTAAGACTCTTTCGGGAATGGTTTTGATAGAGAATACAATATTTTAAAAAAAAAGCCATTGGTTGGTTTCTCATTAAAAGCAGAAACATACGTGTTCGTTTATTTGTTTAATTGTTTATAAGATACAGCTTGGATTGGGACCTTATCAGTTGGTATCAGAGATAACACTACTCCTTCAAGTCCTCGTGCCACACCTACGGGTGATAATGTTAACATTGTAGTGTTCACCTAAGGCTAGAAAAGGTCTAACGCACAGCCAGCCCACTGATGATTGGGCTACGAAGATTGGTGGGATGTTATGGTCTAATTGTCCCACGTCGATAATAAAAAAGACCAATGTGAGATTTATAGGCTTATAGGCTTATAGGCTCTCCCAACCTTCAAGCTTTTACTTTACCCCTTTTTATTGTTCATGATAGATTGGCGAAACTAAGGAAAAATAAAAAACAAATAGTATTGAAATATATTTTAATTGATCAATCAGAATTGACTCATAAGATCTATAATTGCCTAGAAAGGTCCAATATACATACATTGCCAGACCTTTTGAATAACAGTCAGGAAGACTTTATGAAAATTGAACATTTTCGCATAGAAGATATAAAACATATATTAGGCATTCTAGAAACAGAAAAGCATTTTGCAATTGATTTACTAAGGAATTCATTCTAAATCCATTAGAGTTACCGGTTCAGGTACAAGATACTATCATTACCACTCAAACAATTAGACATCCAACCCGTAATCGCAATGACCTAATTGCAAGAGCGGAGCTCTACTAACTGAGCTATATGAATTTTGACTACTATTATAAATTTAGAAGAACTACGTATTGGCTAGAAAAAGCCTGGGATCGCTTACGGAAGATGGAAATAGAAGCAGATCAGTTTCGAGTAAACGGTTGTTTGGGGTTAGTTCTCCCATAAAACCTGTAATAATTGGTATCAGAGTCATGTCTACAAACAAGGAATGAATTGAAAACCTCAAAGTTAGCATAGGTAATTCGCAAGACGAGATGAGTTGGATGGAAGAAGGCATTGTCGACAAACTCCACCTCAAGGAGGAAGCAATTGCTAGGTTGATTGATGTGATGATTTCACAAAAGGAGGGATCTAGCATCAATTCTTAGAGAAGGGCATCAACTAATCCCCTCTAAAATGACTAAGTTAAAATTTTCACAATTTTTCAGAGATGATCTTATAGAGTGGTTTAGTCGAGCCAATCAATTCTTTGACTATCGAGAGCTGCCAAAAGTGCAAAGGAACTTGTTAGCCCCCTTTTATCTTAAGAGAGAACCGAATCAATGTGGCAATGGATCAGCAAGATCTATCATGATAAAGGGTGATAAGTGACCTAGGAAGATTTTCAATCAGAGTTGTGAGCTTAGTTTGGACCGACAAAATGTAAAGATTTTGATGAGACGATGTCAAAATTTTGACAAATGGGTTTGCTACAAGAGTACCAATGCGAGTTCAAAAAATTAGGGAATAAAGGGTAGACATAGAAAGCCTTAATTGGGACATTCATTGGTGGGCTTAAAATTGAAATTACAGATGGGATTCAGTTGTTTAGGCCCAAGTCCTTAAAGGAGGCAATTAGTTTGGTTAGGATGAGGGATGAGCAGTTAGCCCAATATAGCAGAATGGTAAGAACCCCTGCCACGACACCGTTTGAATTCTCTGGTCCTAAATTTAAACTGTTGGTGACCATAAAACGAATGTCATGAGAAGAGATGTAGAAGAGAAGGTCAGAGGGTTGTGTTTCAAATGTGACGAGTAATTTACATCTGGCCATAAGTGCAAACAGGCGCAACTTTTTTTGCTTGAAGGTGAGCCATTCGACGATGGAGAGGATGATGCAGTAAAGCAAGAAAAAGAGGTGATCTCAAAATCTCTCTCCACACTTTAACAGGTTAGCCTATGTGTCCACTGAACCCAAACAGTTGCCTCCTAAAAGAGATGTGGACCACATAATCAACTTGAAGGAAGGGTCAGAACCAGTTAATGTTCGACCTTATCGATATGCCTATTTTAAAAAAAATGACATTGAGAAGTAGGTATAGGAAATGTTGCAATCTGGATTAATCAGAAGTAGTACTATCCCCTTTTCTTCTCCAGTTCTTCTAGTAAAGAAGAAAGATGGATCATGGAGGTTTTGCACAGACTATAGAGCCTTTAATACAATTACTATCAAGGACAGATTTCTAATTACAATAGTTGAGGATATGATTGACGAATTACACGGAGCAGTCTACTTCACCAAACTTGACCTCCAAGCCGGTTATCACCAGGTACGTTTTCATTATGTTGACATTCACAAAACTGCTTTCCACACATATAGTGGCCATTACAAGTACTTAGTAATGCCGTTTGGACTTTGCAATGCTCCATCAACTTTTCAGTCTCATTCTATATTCAGGCCTTACCTACGAAAATTTGTGCTTGTTTTTTGATTATATATTGATCTATAGTCGAGATTGGTTGTCACATCTTAAACATATTAGGAAAGTGTTACAGATATTGAGACAGAACCAGCTATACATCAAACTCATCAAATACGAGTTTGGCCAGCAAGAGCTAAAATATCTTGGGCGTATAATCTTTATCAATGGTGTTATGGTGGATCAAAGAAAGATTGAAGCCATGGTTCATTGGCCCAAACCGTTGAACGTAACAAAACTACGTGGCTTCTTGGGGCTTGTAAGCTATTACAGGAAGTTTGTCCGAAATTATGACATCATAGCCTGACCTCTCACCGACTTGCTTAAAAAGGGACAATTCCATTAGTCAGTAGAGGCAGACAAAGCATTTGAAACTTTAAAGACTGCCATGACTTCAATGCCTACCCTTGCCCTTCCAAATTTTAAAGAATCATTCACCATTAAGTCAGATGCCTCTGGAGATGGAATTGGAGCAGTGCTAACACAACAAGGGAGGCTTATTGGGTACATGAGCCGAGCTCTTGGGGTCAGTAAACAGTCATGATCAGTTTATACCAAAGAGATGTTAGCCATCATTCAAGTGATCTGAACTTGGCGACCATACCTCTTGGGCCAGAGATTTTACATCCAAATTGACCAATGTAGCTATATCTAAAAGATTGGTAAACTTGCCACTTAAAATCCTGAAGGTCATTACAAGTGGCAACATGGACTATTATCTTAAAAGTGCCAATTTGTTGTTCTCTTAAAACACTTGTGAACCAATTGCTGCAGGAATTTCATAATTTACCTTATGGAGGTCACTTTGGGGTTCTTCGCACATACAAGAGATTGACTCATCAATTCTATTAGCCATCAATGTACAAAGAGGTGAAGAAGCATGTCAACTCTTGCATTGATTGCCAACGAAATAAAGTTGATATCTTAGCACCAACCGGCCTTCACCAACCACTAGCAATCCCAAGTCAAATTTGGGAAGAAATCACAACGGATTTCATAGAAGGGTTGCCAACTTCCAATGGAAAGAGCACCATCCTTGTAGTTGTGGACTACCTTACCATATTTCTTGGCCCTATTGCACCCATTCACAGCTAAAATGGTAGTTGAAAGGTTTATCGATAGAGTAATTAAGCTCCACGGATTGCCCGAATCGATTGTAAGTGATCAGGACCCTATCTTTATGAGTAATTTTTGTCGTGAGTTGTTTAAAATGTCTAGAAACTATGCATATGAGTTCAGCATACCATCCACAATCTGATGGTCAGTCAGAGGTAATAAACTGATGTCTTGAGCAGTATTTACGATGTTTTGTATCACAACAACCTTGCAGGTGGCACTCATTCCTCCCTTGGACATAATTTTGGTACAACACTTCATACTATAGTTCAATCGACATGTCACCATTCTAGGCACAGTATGGTAGAAATCCACCAAAGATTCCCTAATACCAAATTGGTGATTCAATGGTAAACGAAGTGGATCAAGCCTTGGTTAATCGAGATATAGTGTTACGACAACTGAAATCTCATTTACAGGCTGCAGTCAAGAGGATGAAGCAATTAGTGGATGCAAAAGGAGTGATGTCAAGTTTGAGGTAGGAGATTTAGTCTTTTTAAAACTCCAACCATACCTACAACAAACAGTTTTTAAGAGGATTTCTCAGAAGTTGGTCAATCGATTTTATGGGCCCTACAAAATCACTGAAAGAATAGCAAGGTAGCTTATCGACTAGAACTACCAGAAAGTGCTCAAGTCCATTCTGTGTTCCATGTATCTTTACTTAAGAAATGCATTGGAAGTACAGATTGCTCTAGCATAGATTTTTTTTTTTTTGAGAAAACTGAAGATGGGAAATTGGTGGTAGAACCAGAAGCTATTGTTGACACATGTTGGATCAAAAGAGGAAGGAGCTTTATTGAGGAAAGCTCACTGAAATGGAAGGATTTACCGCACAAAGAAGCAATTTGGGAAAAGACAGAAGAGCCACATTAAAGGTTTGCTGATCTGAACCTTGAGTACAAGCTTCCTTCAAAAGAGGGAGGCAATGTTGAGCCAAAAAGATCCTTGAGGGCTCCTAAACTAAATCCAAGATTCTTGGAGTAGTGGCAGACGTGTTTGAAGCAATTGAATTCATTATTTAGTCATGTTTTTATTGTTCAATTATATTCCATTAAGTGATCATGCTTGCTTAGGAATCTGTACATATAGGCAGAAGAGTTGCGGACCAGTACTTATCTTTTATCATCTTTTATTGGCTGTCTCTTTCGGAACAGTTTTGGGGGAGAATACAAACTTGAAAAAAAAAAAGTAATTGGTTGGTTTCTCACGAAGAGCATAAACATAAGTGTTTGTTTATTTGTTTAATTGTTTGTGAGATATAGCTTGGATTGGGACCTTATCAGTATCAATTGTTGTTGGATCGCGAGGTTATGGTGAATGTACTTCGGTTTCATCTACATCGTGCCCAACATCGCATGAAACAGTTGGGGAATCATCATCGTACTAAATGTGTTTTCGAACTCGGTGATCTTGTCTAATTAAAACTTAGGCCCTATTGTCAGCAGAATGTACACCATAGGAGTTCCTAGAAGTTGTCTCCTCTGTTTGATGGGCCGTTTCGCGTCCTAGTCGTCTATACGTTGGATTTGCCAGCTGATAGTAGGATTCATCCTACATTTCATGTGTCTCAGTTGAACCGACGGGTCTCTGATTCAATTCCTGTTTCAACGACCTTACCTTCTTCTCTGTACTTTGGAATGCGTATACCGGTAGCTGTTTTGGAGCGTCGCCTGGTCAAGCGACATAACCGCCCAACTGTCCAGATTTTGATCTGGTGGTCCGAATATTTGTACGACATTTAGCAACGTTTTCCGGACATTAACCTTGTGGACAAGGTTATCGAGAGGGAGGGAATTGTTAGAGATGGAAGTGTGATGCATGAAGACGACGTAGTCTAGGAGGTAGTGTTAGTACTTAAACGATTCGTATAGTTAGTGCCAAATGTATAAATGTGATTGGATGTATGGTAACTGAACTAGCCGTTTGATATGGTCGTTGAGAGGAAGGGAAATGTAACGATCAACTGTAATTGTTTTCTCTCTCCCAAGAATTAGATCTTCTCTCTCAATCAGCTTCTATTACGTTCTTTTCTCTACCAAAAACCCAAAATACGATCACCAAGAATTACATGCATCGCTCCTCAGATTGAATATTCAGTCTAAAAATATGAAGAAAACAGACTAAATAAATTTAGGACTTCATTATTAACGATTGGGATTGGGACGATTTTTGGCCGGAAAGTACCTATTTACATGCTAAAAGAATAGTGTTTCATTTCTTGACAATGGAGGATGGTCTTACTTATTCAAGAAAGTCCAGGCGGTTTTCTTTCGATCTTAATTTCACCGTACAGTTTTCCTTTCCCCTTCAATTACATATAGGAACAGCATGTGTTTGATGGAGAGGCGTGACACGCGTAAATTTTACTGCTGACTGTGCTGGTCAGCTGGTAGTCTGAGTATACTTTTGAACCATTTGGCAGAAGCTTTTGGTATCCGCGTAAGATTATTGTTGTAGTCCACAAAATAGAGTCCAAATCGCACAGTATAGCCGGAGTTCCACTCCCAGTTGTCGAGCAAGGACCACACAAAGTAGCCACGTACATTACATTTGTCATGCCTGTTATTTGTTCAGTTTTCTTAAATGTTTCATACCTAGAAACGTAAGTATCCTTTGTCTAGAACATGGCAATGCAAAAACTGTCTGAACGTTAAGAACTGATGTTACTGTATTACCTTATAGCTGCAGACAGGTTGGACATGTAGTTTCTGTGGTAATCTATTCTCTTCTGATCCTGTAAGAACTTGTTTAGAGGTATAAGTGGTCTATTCACATCATCCATACCTGAAAATCATAGAATTGGTCAAGTACTAAGATGAAAACTCAGTTATATCTTTGGTACGAAATCTTTTTAAAAAAATTTACCATTTTCTGTAATAATTACTGGCGGGTTCCCGTATTTGTCTTTTACATACTTGACCAATTTAAGGATGCCCCATGGAACTATGTGCAGCCACCGAGAAGCTGCCTGCAGAAGAATACTCATCTGTTATGAAAATTGAAGTCCATAACAATAAACTATGTCTTAGCTAAGTAGTGTGAGACTTGCTCGTTCTCCGATAGAAACCCCATGCCGATAAGCTGCAATGGAGGAAAAAGTACAAAGGGTAATCAGTTTTCGTTCGACTACACAGCTTTATTCAGCAGAGTAAGAGACTGCTTTGATATCTTACGAGTGGTTACAACAGCAGCATCCGAATATGCATCCTGCAGCACAAGTTTTCTAATCCGAGACCTGTCATTCCGAGCATACAATGTCGTGTAATGGTTTATGCCAATGAAATCCAACGACCCTGTTAGGATTTTTGACATTTTTGGGGTGATCTTTGGCAGTCTTTCACCTACGAGCTTTCTCATCGAATGAGGATATTTGCCAAAAAGAAGTGGATCAAGGAACCTGATTCAGTTCGTATGTGTTAATGATGTGGGGAGAGAATTTTCATTCTTTGTCAGTTTTTCAATGAACCTAAACGGTTTACCATCCAACTGAAAATTCCATCGCTCTACTTGCGGCATCATTATCCTCGTCCGCATCAGAGATTGGTTCATACCACTTAGCATCCAATGCAATTCCAACTTGACCATTTTGGTGTTCCTTGAAGACCCATAAAAATGAATACAGGAGATTATGTTTTTGTATCAACCTTCAATCAACTAGATGAGGGATTGAAATGCTTGGTGACAGAACAACATAGCCTGGGTGTACCTTGAAATTCAACTCGTAAGAACGATATGCAGCAGCATGTGACTGTAGGATGTTGTGAGCTACAATATATGGTTCAATTGAAGAATTTCCCTTTTTGCATAGCAAGTGACCTAGAATAGAGCACCTTCCAGGAGCTTGAAGACCTGTGTCATAACCTTGGATGGAGTAACCGTGAGGTTCATTGAAGGTGAGCCAGTGTTTCACTCTATCTCCAAATGCTTGGAAACATGTGATGGCGTAATGCTCGAAGTCAGTTCTGTAAAGCCACCCACGAGTCTGATAAATTCTTAATTGTACAGAATACAACATGAATTTAGTTCAAACAAACTCACATTATTTGTTTGTTCAACCACCCCTCGTATTTTTCCTGAAGCATATGTGGAAGATCCCAATGGTAAAGAGTCACATATGGTTGGATTCCTGATTGAAAAATCGTAGCTAACGCTTTAACAGTAACTTAATGGAGAATAAAAATGGAAGTAAACGTTAAGAGGTGATTATGCGAGCAACCATTTTCTAGTAAAGCATCTATAAGGCTGTTGTAATGATGTATCCCTTCTGGGTTTGTTTCCCCTGTTCCATCTGTTAAAGATAATGTTCAAACAAGTTAACGGTCTGAACGAAACCAACATGGTCGAAAACAAAGTTCCAATGCTTGAACTGCAACCAACTTGGAAAAATTCTAGTCCAAGAAATAGAGAATCTGTAGGCATCCATTCCCAGATCCTTCATCAAGGCTATGTCATCCTGTAAAAATTATTTGAAAAAAAAAGATGTTTTATCTTTAGCACAGCAACAGGGGAATATCCAGTTTCTGCTTGGAAGAATTATATTTAATTAATTTCATCTTCGAATAGAATTGTTTAGTGTATGTTTATCTGAAGAAGATGACGACACATCATCGTCGTCATCATGATCATCATCTCATTATTTTATTACTTCATCTTGTAATTCGATACAGAATTCTCAGTCAACAGGACTCTTTCCGTGTCTGCTCACCCACGTGGGTAAGTTTATGTTTCCAGGTTCGTTTCTGCACTGTTTACTCTTCCAGATATTAAATCCTCAGAAAGAAATGCCTTTCTCAAATAGATTAAAATAAAACAGGCATTGTCCATATGAATCATTAGTTAATTTAATTACCTTAAAACGGTGATATTGATCAACTGCTGTATCTGCATTGCTGAAGTCCAATATCCTCCCTGTGGAATCACATCTAACACAGTTTAGTGGCAACTTGTAATACTTGCATCCATCACCTTCTCTGTCACGGTTTTGAGTTTCTCTTCAAATTTGATCTTACCAGATTGCTTTGCGAAAGTATCCCATACGCTAGGTCCTTTGTTTCCTTCACCGACAGCTCCTTCAAACTAGTTCATAAAAAATAGCATCATGGCCTAATGACTCCAAATTGCAGTCTCCTAATCGTAACGTTTTTTTATCCGCCAAAAATTCAGGTTAGATACTTCACCTGGTAGGCTGAAGAAGCAGTTCCAAACATGAAACCATCTGGGAAATCTGCTCTGCTGATGGATTCTGAGTGAACAAAGAAAAGGGTCGACAGAAAAAGGCATATGGGACCAAGTTTCATGGTAAAGACTTGTATCAGTTAAGATAATCAGTAGAAATGAGAAGATCCAGAGTAGCGTTAGACAGGGTAGGTGTGGATTTTATACAAAAGAGAATGAAATAAGAGTGTAGGTTACTTAGTTGTAAAGTTGAAGAAAATAGAGAGAGAGAGAGATGGGTGAAGGAACAAAATTAAGGAGTAGAAGACATGTGGTTTCTCTTACAAGAGAAGTTGTCAATGAGATAGGCTGGGGTGGCTTGAAGATGTTGGGCGGTAAGCTATCTCTGTCTGTTGTGTGCACGTTACTTTAATGCTGTGCCTGAGATTAAACAACTACAGAATTATTTGAGTTTGTTTCGAATGGAATAGTGGACGCATTGGAAAATTTAGAGATAGAGAAGCAACAAAAAGGATGCAGGAAATTTCAGGGAATCTCTAGAAAAAGACAATAGACAAGGATGTGAAATTTTGACAAATTTTATTTATATGCTTTCAGAGTTGATGACCTTCATTTCGAATATGTCTCATTGTAAAGCTGCGGAGTTGCACAGAAATCAGTTATTTTTGGATTTTCACTCCGTTCCTAATTCACCTATAAGGAATTCTCATTTTGAACAAGCTTCTAGAATCTTCTTACTAGCATTGTGTGATTGACTGCTTGAATGCCTCCCTTGTTTCATATGCTTACATATATCATTCCATTTGATCCATGCTTTGCTCCTGCCTTGCCTATTGCCATTCCATAGATAGGATCTTATTAATGGCCTTGACTGGTAATATCAAATGTGAGGCGCAGTATATATTGATTGAAGAAAGGGATCAGTCAATCAATTATAGGCGACATATCATAAAAAGGAAATTAGTACTCTAGTTCAGAAAAGGCAATTTTGTGGTAAAAAAAAAAAGAATAAGAAGCAGCTCTTTATAAGCCAACCAGCAAATGGCTAAAACAAGATCTATTAAAAAATAGCTGAACAATATTACGACACCAAAAACAATGGAGAAGGAAGAATTTGTCGTTTAATCATGTCCAGGGTTTCACTTGATATCATCAATCTGTTAATATTCTGATTCTAACTTGTAGGTAAAATTAAAAACATATTTACTTATCATTCGAGGTAACTTTGGAATTAAAAGATTGAAAACATATAAAACTTTAAAAAATAAAATAAAACAAGAATTTGGACAAATGAAATTAAAATTGAAATTTCTAAGAAGATGTGACACGATAGAATGAGTTATGTGTTGGTCCAATTAATGTAATTATGTAATAATTTAGAGTTTGAAACCGTGCATTTTTTAAATGCAGGTTGATTTAGAATCATATAAACATCTAGATGCATACAACTAAATATTGATATTTAAGAAAGTGGACAAACACAAAGTTTGTCATTAGTTTTATATAGAAATTGAAAGAAATAAAAATGTACTAAATATTGTTTATTAAAAAAATTAGACTCTTAATTTTATTTCAATTCTCTAACTATTAAAATTTTTCATTCAGTTTTGGGTCATTTTATATTAATAGTCTCATGTAATATTAATATAATCTAAATTAGATATAAGTTATGATTAACAAACAAAATTTTAATTAAAATTGAATAAGGAACTCTTGGATATTTTAATTCTTTAATTTTTGTAAACCTTTCTTCTACATTAGACTGCAATTCTATAAAAGTAGGCGCGAAGTTACTAAAAATAATCGAAATGCTAAGGCTAAATAATAAGATTTAACTAGGCGGAAATATTTGCCTCAGGGCTCCCTTCTTATAAAGGCCCAATACCAAACCCTTCCAGTCTATTGCTTGTAAAACCCCTACGTAACAATGGCTTTGAGATCGGCGGCAGCCATTGTCACCAGTCCTCGTGGTCTTAGGCTACGGTTCTTCTCCACAGCCTCCACTACTTCCTTTACTCCGCCTCCGACTTCGCCACCTTCTGCTAGGGAACAGGCCGAGCCCAACCCAAACCTCTTTGTTTCTGGCATGTACCCATTCTTCATTTCTACCGAATATCAGTCATGGATCGTTTCTTTTATTTTGCTCTGGATATTCCATCTATTTGTTCATCGTGTTTTTTTTTTTTTTGACGATTCTCTGATTTGGACTTGTTTGATTATGATTGAAGATTTGGTGTGGTCATAACGTCACAAAAGCAGCTTTTTTTATTCGTTTGCAAGTATGTTTAACCGGTAATCGGGAATTCTTGTAGTTTTCTGTATCATAGATTTGATTAGAACCTTTAGACCTTAGCTTTTATGAGTTGATTATATGAAGATTTAGAGGATGCCGTTCATTTGTTTCCAATCTTTTGTTTAATGGATATTGAAATGCCTGCTAGATGTTTACAAGATCAAACTTTAGAAGTCCATTATATTGTCAAAGGAATAATAATGATTTAGTGGGGAAGTATAACGAATATTATCCTTCACTGAAGTTAGGTATGGGGTGATTTTTGGGAATCTTTGGCACATACTATTGATGACCAGCTTTTATGGTTCTTAGAAGGGCACTAAGCCCTTATTGGATTGTACAATGAGGATTTTAATTCCCAGGACCAACAGGCTTTTGCAATTTTGATTTTCTCTTCTTCTTTATATTTTTTGGATGTCTCGAAAGGAGCTACAGTGGTCACAGATATGTTCTACTCTAATTCTCAAGGTTTTGTCTTTTGTGAGACTTCTGTTTTCAGGAAGGATGACCCTTTCATTTAAAGGAACTTTTTAGTTACTGAGGATTTTGCATCCCTAAGATGGTAGAATAAGGAACTCTTGGGATGCAGACAGGATGTTGGAAAATCCTATTTTTTCATACATTATCAGTTTGACAATCAGTGAGCTTCTCGTAGTATCTTTTAAGTTTATGCTCCCTCCAGTCGTCAACCTCTCTTAGGTGCCCACATTATTTACTTTCTCTTAGGTGCCCACATTATTTACTTTGTTCTTAAGAAATAAGGGAGTAGCTTTCTTATTGTATATATAATTTTAATTTGTGGACATTTGGGATGGCTGTTGATTGCATTTCAACTTTTTTCTGTGTTGTGTTTTCTTTCAGGGCTAAGTAAAAGAACTACAACAGAAGGGCTACGAGAAGCATTTTCCAAATTTGGTGAAGTGGTCCATGGTTTGTTCTCTGCTTTTGTGTGTATTCTTTCAATTTTACTACTGTCCCTTGCTAACTGTGATTAACTGTTGATTCAGCTAGAGTTGTTACTGACAGAGTATCAGGATATTCTAAGGGGTTTGGTTTTGTTAGATATGCTACATTAGAAGATGCTAAAAAGGGTATAGAAGGCATGGATGGGAAGGTGAGTTGTTATGGATTTTATTTTTAAAAAATTAACGTGGCTAAGAATACTCAAAGATAACTGTTGTTTTATTGAATAACTTGCTTGGTTAGTCATGTTATGTTTCCTTTATTTGGGGATTCAATTTTTGACTTCTGGCCACGAAAAGTATTCATGTAGCACTACTTTTTAGGGGTTGAGATTTTGTATATGATTGAGAAAGATCATGCATAAATATTTTCTTCAACATAGTTACCATCAAGTGCAGTGACAGTAAAATAATGCAACTTTTTGGTCTGATATTCGGTGTCTTATCAAGAGTAGACTGAAAATAAACCCTTTCATTACGTTCATGCCAATTTTTTTCTTCATCACCCGCACATAAGGAATAGCTGTTATCAATGAGAAGTTCCTAATTGGGGAAATGCTATTGATGTGTATGTTGCATCCTTACACCTACGCTACTTGAATTTCATGTGAATTAAGATTGGTGGAAGCCTATATTAATAAGCCATTCAATTGCGTGATGTGGGTATAAGCATAGTGTATGTCGCTTCTGGTAGCATTCATTTGGATGAGACAAAATGAATTTTCGGTGACTTGGTTTTTATTATGGAAAGTTTTGAAGTGAGAACACATTATCGTCGTGAAGTATAGCTTCTTGCTATTCGGCTAGAAAGCCTTATTTCTACTTGTTCTATTGCTCTCTACCTGTAGGATGT
This sequence comes from Erythroxylum plowmanianum, assembly GCA_025531925.1. Lineage (NCBI taxonomy): Eukaryota > Viridiplantae > Streptophyta > Magnoliopsida > Malpighiales > Erythroxylaceae > Erythroxylum > Erythroxylum plowmanianum. The sequence continues at coordinate 26,275,804 of JANVCQ010000005.1, read as the reverse complement.
AGATGTGAAAAACTTCTTTGGTATTGTCACGTGGTAGGATCAGTATGAGTTACTATTGCATCTTGGTTAATTATGGGCATTTCTGTTCTCGTTTATGTAGTCAGCAGTGATATTATTAAGGCAAGCTTGTTTCAAAATGTTTTGTAATTTCAATTTCCATTTTGTATCTGCTTGACTTTTTGTAGTTTCTGGATGGCTGGGTTATATTTGCCGAGTATGCAAGACCCAGACAGCCACCTGCCGAGAACAATGCAGGTCCTACTTTTGGGAACAACATGAATCCTCCATATGGCCGCTATTAGTTACTATATGCACGGAAAATATGCTTGTTGTTGCCGAGACTTGCAAGGTTGGAAAACAGTTGATACTATATCATGCTGGTCATCCAAGCTTAATTTTCTAAAATTGTGGAGAATGACTTTGCAAAGAGAATCGAAGTTATTAGAAAGTGTATTTTTGAGTAGTTGCACTCGTGAGATGTATTCACTGAATCCTAATTGAATATTTTGTTCTAAACTGTATGAACAAGTGTCATTAAATGCAATACGTTGCATTATTGGAAAGTTTGTTTTTGGAATAATTTCCTCGAGAGTTGATGTTTCGTAATGGTCGTATTCGTGGCCTTATGGCCTTATGGACACCTTTTGAAATTTCGCAACATTGTACACTCCATCTGTCTCCCTCCAACAGGGGCGTAAATCCATTTGTTCTAATTACCAGAGCCGTCTCTTTCGCCTGTGTAGCAAATTACACCGTGCCGTTGTACTGTGAAATGAAGTTGTGTCATCCTTTTACAATAAGAGCAACATCAACCAAAGTCTAGAAAGACTTGTTCTTTCCTTTTTGGAAAAATTAAAGGAATGTATTAGAAGACAATAAAGAAGATCATAAATAGTCAGTGGGGTAATCCCAAACACTAGTAAGGAGATTTTGAGTAGTCTTAACTACTAAAATATCTAAAATACAAGCAACAAGAGATTGGTAACTTAATCTTCCATGGAGTCAGTTGACTTGGTTCTTGAGAAAAGGGTCTCCTTGTCTCTTTCATAATAGCAGATTTGTTTTTGAATCTCCTATTATTTCTTTCATTCCATATCCAATGAATACAGGTTCTAAAGTACTAAAGTAGGTCTCTAAAGTGTCTTTATAATTACAAGAATGATCCATCAGCCATTGAATATTTTTTGAGAATGAATTCCTTGTGAGGTCCCATTGACAATATCTTTTAATCTCTTTCCAAACACTTAAGCAAATTGTCACTTAAAAAAAAAAAGGTCCCTGCATTCATCACAGTCTCTGCATAAGGAACAACTCTTATCCACTGCCAGAAAAACCAACCTGTACATTGAGCTTAGTCTATTTTTCAATAGGAATCAAATACTTATTCCATACAATGTTGTACCAATATACCTTGGAACATAGTGGTTGCATCAGTCTCCTATTAGCTTGCTGGAAATATTAGTGATTGACTTTTCTTTCCAAAAGAAATTGTCAGGTCTATGGATTTCTGATAAGTAGGTAGGCTTGTATCCCAACAAACCTTGAGGCAGAGCCCAACTATTGTTCTTTATCAGCTTAGAGACCTTATCATCCAAAAAACCAAGTGTTCTAGCTGTTGAGACTCCAATCTATTGGATCAACTGGCCATAACTTGTCCAATTATCATACCAATAGAAGATTTCTCAACATTCTCCACTTTACAAAAAATATCTTAACTAGGTCTTTAAGCTGTAGGAGTTGCCCAAGAAACCAAGAGTGTGAAGGATTCTTTTGCATTTTCCAAATGCTTCTGCCTTCCAAGAAATAACTATGCAACCATTTCATACAAAGTGATGTTTTATCCTCCATGATATGCCATAGTCTTTTTAGAATCAAAGCTACATTAGTTGCCTTAGTAACATTGACTCTCATACCACCTTCTTCTTTAGGAGAACAAATATTTGTCCACTTGACTCTAGCAAACTCCTCCACTCCATCATGGTACCTCTATAGAAATTTTCTATACAATCTATCCAATAATTTGATAAGCTTTTTTAATAAAAAATATGTGAACTCTAATAGATGTGTAATGCAGAGAGAATATATTTAATCAATTGATGTTTTCTAGCACTTAAAGGTGATTTATTAACTCAAAAGGAGAGTCTTTTATGAACTTTTCAATCAAAGGAAAGCATTATGAGAATCTCAGCCTTTTAGTGGATATAGGCAAACTTAGATACAACAAAGAAGGAAGCTTTCTACTCATTCCAGTAATTATGAAAATGCAAGATTCCATACCTAAGGTTGCTTTAGAGATCAAGAAGTGGCTCTTGTTGAAATTCAATTCCAAACTTGAAATTCTTTAAAGAGTTGAAAAAAGTCCATTTAAATTTGGATTAAAAGCTAAATGTGCTTTGCAAAACAAGAGTTAATCATCTGCAAAGCAAAGATTAGTTAAGAAGACTATTTTACATCTGAAATGAAATATGAAGTTAGGATTCAAACTGACATTGTGTTTGATAAGAAGAGATAAAACTTCCATACATAAAATGAAGAGGTATGAAGACCTAAATTCCCCTTTTCTTATTCCTCTAGCCCTTTTGAACAACTTAGAAAGGCTTCCATTCACCATTACACAATAAGAAGTAGTAGAGACACATTCCTTAATCCAAAGTATGAATTGTCCAAAGAATCCAAACACTTCTAGTAAGAGGAACAAGAAATCCCAATTGACACTAGTAAAGGTTGTATTAAAATCAACCTTAATAGAGAAAATAGTAGGGTTGAAACTTCTTTAGTATCCTTTAAGTAGCTCCTAAACAAGAAAAATATTATCACCAATCGATCTATTTTCAATGTAAGCACTTTGATTGTCTCTAATGAGAGTATTAATAGCCTTCTACAATCTTATAGCAACTAATTTTGAGATGATCTTATAAACAAGAGATATGTTTGTAATCATTGAATGAAGTTGGATTAGTCATCTTGGGAATCAAACAAATAAATTTTTTATTAATCTCCTTCAAATGCTTACCAGTTTTGAAGAACTCATGAGTAGATTCTAAGATCATTTTGCCAACTACATCCTAGGACTTCTGAATGAAAAAGCCATTCAATCCATTAGGCCCATAGGTTTTTTAACCCATCTAACATGAAGATGGTATCAACAATTTCCTTGTCTTTGATTGGTGCAATAAGAAAAGAAGTTGTCTCTTTAGAGGTTTTATTAGAGATTAAGCTGCTTAATAAAGGTAGAGATGATTCAGAAGTTTTGGCAAATCCTAGCAGCTTGGAAAAGAAATTTGTAGCTTCAAGAAGGATTGAGCTTTGATCTTGCAAAATAGAACCATTACTTGAAATAATTGAGCATATTTTGTTTCTATTATTCCTTGCCAGCATAGAATTAAAAAATAACTTGGTACATTGATCACCATCTTTGAGCCATGCAGTCTTAGACCTCTACTTAATAAGAGAAAAATGATTATGTATAGTCTAAAGGTAAATATCTAATAGGCATTTTTCCTTACCCAAGAGATCTGCATTATCTGGATTTGAAACCAGTAAATTTTGAACCTCATACAACCAAACTTTAGCCAATTCTACTACATTTAGTGTATTGGTCCCTATGGATTTACTCAGTTGTTTAAGAACCTCCTTAATTGCTTTAAGTTTTCTAAACACAACAATATTGTTTGGATCCAGCGACTAACTTCTTAACACCTTTCTTGTAAGCCTCCAGGTAACCATTCTTGTTGGGCCCGGGCCCCGGATCCCTATTCCTGAGGTGGCCCCTCGGGCTGCGCCCTCGTTGGGCGTCCCGAAACGTCGAACCCGATCCCAACATCCATGCATAATTCGATTCCCGCATACAATTTCATACACATAATCATTCGAACTATGAATTAAATACCCCATAAGCCAAGGGGCTTCATACCATTACAAGAAGTAAATTCAGCAAGCATTTACAGTCATATATAATACAAAATAAGTCTAAATCCAAAATACATGAAATATGCTCCATGATGATATGCTCAGTGGGCCAACCAAAATACTAACTTA
>JANVCQ010000005.1:26256317-26271666 GCA_025531925.1 Erythroxylum plowmanianum | reverse complement strand
AATCTACTCAAAACCCGAAAGTATCAAAATCAAAATCATTCTTTTCTTATGAATTTCCTCAAAGCATAATTACTTTTTATTTCACAATACATATATGAAATCACTCATTTAATTTTACTTAATATTTCTCCATGTCACTTAAAGATCGGGGTCCAACACATATGGCCTTTCTTATACTTTCTCTTCTTCTATCTCCTTTTCTTTCTCCTTTGTTTGACTCTCCTTTTGCACACTTGTCTTCTATAGTTGCTGGACACTCCAAAGTGCGATTGTCCTGAGTTGTTCCTTTCGGTTGGCATTAGTGTTGCTTGGTAGGCTACTTGTATTTCTAGAAGACAAAGCATTAGCAAGTTAACCTACCTGAACCTCCAAGTTGTGGATAAACAAAACATGGTTCTTCAAGATTTGGTCAAATTTGGCGCCTTGGCTTGCAAACGTCTGTTTCTGATTCTCTTCTTGCCTTCTTTGACTTTCCTCTTGCCTTGAGAAATTGGACCCCAATATATCCATTAACTTTTCCATTTTTCTCTCCAAAGATCTAAGACAGTCTTATTAAAATCTGGACGGTACTTGTGGTTTTACTTAGCCACCCACATTGTTAGTACTCTAAGTAAAATTTGGGTGATTTTTTCACCACTGATTATAAGTGTTAAAGTGTGGATTGTTACCTCGATGTGGTTTGCCCAAGTAAGTTACCTATTATATGCTACTAGCTCCTAACAAGAAGCATTATGTTGTGTAATGGTTGTCCTGCCCACATAACTTACAGTGGACTTGCATGGCTTTGGTTGTGGATGAAGAAGTTCCTTGCATATTGTTCAACTGCTTGGTGAGGGCGGTAATCTGAGTCTGCAAGGCTATGATAGAATCAAATGCAATCATGCCTTTTTGTTCCTTTGTGCCTTGCCTACTCCTTTCGTTCGACCATATGCAACTGTTACTTTCCAACTCCTCCAAAAGATCATATGTTGCCTCAATGGTTTTCCTCATCAATGACCCTCCAGCAGCTGCATCTATTGTCCCTTTTATAGTCTGATTCACACCATTATAGAATGTTTATAGTAAGAGCTCCCTTGGAAGTTTGTGGTGTGGGTAGCTTCTTTACAACTCTTTGAACCTCTCCCAAACTTCATATAATGACACCCCATCATGTTGCTGAAAGTTTGTAATTTCGTTGATGATTTGTGTAGTCTTTGTTAATAGGAAGTACTTGGCAAGGAAGGATACAAATAGGCACCCTCTATGTACTTTAAAAGAGGAATTTTTTATTCAGAAATAATATTGAGAGTTTTCTTGCTTTCTTTGTATTCTATGAGAATACTTGACTTATCGAAGGAGTGGTCTTCCTTTATGGCATCCCAAGGTTAGATTTCTAAAGACAAGTTCTCTTAGGGTTCTTGCCATTAACCAACATTCTTGCTAGGGTTCTAAGAGACAAGTTCTCTTAGGGTTCTTTCCATTGAACAATATTCTTCTACCCCCTTTTCTCTTTATGTTTTATTGCTACTTTTTCAATTTTGTTTCTTGTGCTTTTGTGTGTGTTTGCCATTCCCGGGCATAGTTCTATCTTGTTGAAGGTTCTCTAGGATAAATTCCTATTGGTCTCGCATTATTTGATATCAAAGCTATGGGCATGTGAAAGACAAGAAGAGAAGCATACATGGTGTGATCCACCTTAAGGAAACCTAGGACATGACTTGTATGGACATGAGCTTGCAAAAGGAGGCTTAAGAGTTAAAATTGGATCAAATTTGAAGGTTAAATTTGCAAGGCAAGGGGCTGAATGAAATTCCCATATCAAAGGCCCAACATTCAAGTCTGATGTTCCTAAAGATCCATTACAAGATGTTGAAGGCCTAATGATAAGAGCTAGTACCAAATCAATGAAGCGAGCATTGAATTGTTTGATCCAAGACCTTCAAGAGATAGAGCCCATGTTGTTGAGTCAGATTTCATCTCATAAAGGTCTAAGAGGCATTGTCTTATTCCTTGAAGCTCAACACGAAGTGTCCAAAGACACATATGGAGTCCAATTGGGAGAACTCACTACCATTTAACAACCATGTGCCACTTAAAAACAAGGAGAAAGATGTGATCTATAAGGTCCAATATGTTCAAATCATGTTTTAATTAGTTTCCTTTTTTGTTTTCCTTGAAATAATGTCATCTAGTCAACACCTTTCTAAGTTTACTTTGTTTCCTTTTATGGATTGATTTATTTCCTTTTATTTAGTTTCTTCTCTAGAACATTTAGTTAGGAAGTTTTTTCTATAAATAGGCACCCTCTATGTACTTTGAAAGGGGATTTTTCATTCAAAAATAATATTGAGAGCTTTCTTACTTTCTTTGCATTCTTTGAGAATACTTGACTTATCGAAGGAGTGGTCTTCCTTTGTGGCATCCCAAGGTTAGAGTTCTAAGAGACAAGTTCTCTTTGGGTTCTTTCCATTAACCAACATTCTTGCTAGGATTTTAAGAGACAAATTCTCTTAAGGTTCTTTCCAATGAACAACATTCTTTTAACCCCTTCTCTTTTTATGTTCTATTTCTATCTTTTCAATTTTATTTCTTGTGCTTCCATGTGTGTTTGATTCTGGCCATTCCTGGGAATATTTCCATCTTGTTTAAGGTTCTCTAGGACAAGTTCCTATTAGGTCTTGCACCATTTGGTATCGGAGCACTTTGGTTGTTAGATTTCAAATAACTATCCTTTAGTTATTTTCTTCATTCTTCTTCTATGTTCATTTTTTATCCATTGTTTCATTCACTTTTTGTTTGAGTTTTAGGTGTTTCTTCAAGTTTAGAATCTCTTCTTTCTCCTCGTTTTAGAATCATTCAAATCCAAGCTTTCTAGAGCAATTTATACTAAGTTGAAATTTGAGAGCGTCCAGTTTCTGAAAATTGCTTTACATTTTTTTGCTTCCATATTTATTTGTGTGAACTTCAAATTATCTGAAAAAAAAGAAGTAGAATTTAAAAAAAGAAATTTGTCAAAAAAAAGATAAAAAAAGAAATTCGTCAAAAAAGAAGAAGAAAATGATCAGAGTGTGTGTTTCAATTTCTAGACAAATGGAGTCCAAGTTTGATAAATTCCTAATTGTAATCAAGTAAAGATAAAAATATTTCCTATTGCTTGAACTTAAATTGCAAGTACTATCCTATCTTGTATTGCTTGGAACTTACTTACTTTCCTATTTGCTTCGCTTTCTTATTTCAATTACTTTCTTATTTTGCCTTTAGTTTCCTATTTGATTTCTTTCCTCATTCGTCTTTCTTTAGCTTCAAGTTTGACTTTCCTTGAGGTAATCACTTCCTTAATTCATTCCTTATACTATTTTTTCCTTTACTTAGTTTCCAAGTTTCTCCACTTTTCCATTATTTTTCTTTCCTAATACTCTTAGTGCTAATTTCCATTTTGTTTTGATTTCTTCTCTTGTTTTCAGAATTGCTAAGCCCTCCTTTCCCTCCAAGTCCCCTTCCCTTTGCATATTTGTCTCATTTTACTTCTTCTTTTTTATTTTCCACACCCTGTTTCCCCTTTTGGATTCTTTGAAAATTTTATTTTGGGATTCTAGTCTTAGCTACCATTTGGTTTGATTGCTTCTATTTGATTGTGTCTTGTTTTGAATAAAGATACTAGAATGATGGATAACCATGGGCATGTGAAAGACAAGAAGAGAAGCATACATGGTTTATATTATCCCTTACCTGTCCCCTCTCATCCTTAAGTTGATATATCTATAGACTTTGAGCTTAGATTGCCTAGATCATCTAGTGGAAGGATAACATCTTTGTGGCGGTTGATCGATTTAGTAAGATGGTTCACTTTATTACTTGTTCTAAAACCAATTATGCTATTTATGTTACTGACTTGCTCTTTAAAGAGGTTATAAGATTGCATGGGTTACCAAAGACTATTGTGAGTGATAGAGATGTGAAATTTCTTAGTCACTTTAGAACTCTATGGAATAAACATGGCACTAAACTCTTGTTTTCTACTATTGCACATCTTTAAACTAATGGTCAAACTAAAGTGGTAAATAGAGCTTTGACTACATTGTTGCGTGTGATCGTCCAAAAGAACTTGAGGAATTGAGAAAAGTGTCTCCCACACATTGAGTTTGCTTATAATCGTGCTACTCTTTCTTCTGCTCAATTTTCTCCTTTTGAGATTGTTTAATGGTTTAATCTTTTGACTCCTTTGGAAATTCTTCCATTGCCTTCTAATGAGTTTACTATCCTTGACAATATGAAAAAAGCTAAATTTGGGCAAGAGTTGCATGCTAAAGTTAGGGCCAACATTGAGAGGAGAAATGAATAATATGCAAAGCAAGCCAATAAAGGCCTGGGGTGTTATATTTGAACCCAGTGATTGGGTTTGGGTGCACTTGAGAAAGGAGAGGTTTCCAGAATAAGGGAAATCTAAGCTACAAATAAGAGGAGATGGCCCCTTTCAAGTTTTAGAAAGGATTAATGATAATACTTATAAAATTGATTTGCCTAGATCCTATGGTAATGTTAGTACTACATTCAATGTATCTAATTTATCCCTTTTTGATGTTGCAGATTTGAGGATGAATACTTTCTAGCAGGGAGGGAATGATGGAGAACAATGGGCATGTGAAAGACAAGAAGAGAAGCATACATGGTGTGATCCGCCTCAAGGAAGCCTAGGACATGACTTACATGGACATGATCTTGCAAAAGGAGGCTTAGGAGTTGAAATTGGATCAGATTTGAAGTTTGAATATGCAAGGCAAGGGGCTGAACGAAATTTCCATATCAAAGGCCCAATAATCAAGTCTAATGCTCCTAAAGATCCATTATAAGATATTAGGGCCCAATGTAAGAGCTAGGGCTAAAGCAATGAAACAAATATTGAATTGTTTGATCCAAGACCTTCAAGAGATAGAGCCCATATTGTTGAGTTAGATTTCATCTCATAAAGGTCTAAGAGGCATTGTCTTACTCCTTGAAAAAAAACTTAAAGTGTCCAAAGGCCCACATGGAGTCCAATTGGGAGAACTCACTTAAAATACCATATGACAACCATATGCCACTTAAAAATAAGGAGAAGGACATGAATAAGGTCTAATATGTTCATATCATGTTTTAATTAGTTTCCTTTTTCGTTTTCCTTGAAATAAGGTCATCTAGTCAACACCTTTCTAAGTTTATTTTGTTTCCTTTTCAGGATTAATTTGTTTCCTTTTATTTAGTTTCTTCTTTAGGATATTAAGTTAGGAAGTTTTTCTTATAAATAGGCACCATCTATATACTTTGAAAGGGGATTTTTTATTCAAAAATAATATTAAGAGCTTTCTTGCTTTCTTTATATTCTTTGAGAATACTTGACTTATTGAAGGAGTGATCTTCCTTTGCGGCATCCCAAGTTTAGATTTCTAGGAGACAAGTTCTCTTAGGGTTCTTTCCATTGACCAACATTCTTTCTAGGGTTCTATGAGACAAGTTCTCTTAGGGTTCTTTCCATTGAACAACCTTCTTCAAATCCCTTTTCTCTTTGTGTTATATTTCTATCTTTTCAATTTTGTTTCTTGTGCTTCTATGTGGGTTTGATTCTAGCCGTTTCGGGCATAGTTCCATCTTATTGAAGTTTCTCTAGGACAAGTTCCTATTGGGTCTTGCATGAGAAGGCTTAGGCTACTTGCTCCCATGTAGTAATCTAAGATGTACTAAGTGAGTTATACCATGACTTGGATCGATCTCTCAAAGTAGTTGGAAATAATTTTAGCCTTACAGTATCATCAGACATCCCTTAGATTCTAAAAGTGTCACATATCTTCAAAAAGTTTGCTAGGTGGGCATTGAGATCTTCAGTTGATAACACTGTTATAAAGTATATTTAAGAGTGCCAGCTTAAATTCAAAATTGTTTGCTGTAACTATATGCCTTGTAACTCCTTGTGAACTAAATCCGAGCCTCATAAAATCCATCAATGTTCTCTCAGCCCCTCCTTGTTCTCCTTCTTCTCCCATATTTGTTTGAAGATTTTCTTGGTGCTTTGCTCTCCCTAATCTTCTCTTTTGTCTTGTAATATCAAAAAATTCTTCTTCAAAAGCTTCGTCAATCCTTTTTGTGCTCCTTGTGTTCATACACCTGCAAATACACAAGGAAAAGTATCTGTAGCACCCCACTCTCATAGAGCATATCCCTGAACATACCAACAGTATTTGAGAACATACTCTACAAAGGTTGTATGCTAGAACAGTCAGTCAATCAAACTCATTACAGATTTTAAAAAAAAAACACATGCATATGTGAAAAATCAATAAACAAGTTAGGCCTACTTTATTCGTAAACATTTTCATTCACAAGTGTTACTACACTCATTATACATATCATCAAAATTTTAGTAGTCACTTGGGCTCATTTCAATTACAAACATCACTCACCACAATTGTTATTACACTTTACAGTTTACACACATATATTACACAATATTTGCAAAACAAATTCAAAAACTAAAATCGCTGAAGACATATATAGGTGCAAACTGATCCTGACCCTTAGCGCATATATGATTTCAGTAGCTATACACGAATTAGCCTAACTGGATATCTCCTCTGAACCTGAAAAGTCACGTTGCAATTTTGGCGAGTTTTGCGAACTCAGTGAGTTAACCATCCTCGATGGTTTACTCAAATCATATAACACATTACATCACATATTCACATAATTCACATGACATCATTTATTATGTAGCATCCTATATCACTTACTTCACATATTTCAAAGCAATCAAATAGATAATTTTGATCATTTAAAACATATATATCCATTATAAATGCAATGCACATAAGACTCACTTTCAATTATTGCTTTGTTTTGCCTGAGTACTTTTTTACTAGCTCATATCCATTATGAATACCGAACTGTATCAAATAATGTCCCATATCCCTTAGTGGATATTGGGTATAGTAGCAACTGAGCTAGAGACTCTTTTCATATTGTGAGCTTTAAGCTCCTTTTTACTGGACTTCGGTTACAATCGCATTTATGTAATGAAATGCATCAATCACATAAGATTAATCAGACACTTTATTTCACTTTCCACATGTCATAGGACCTTGGTCCGACATTAAACATTTAAGTTGAGAATCACTTATTTCATTCACATGCACATTCTCATTTTTCTTCAGAAGTTGGTATAGCATTTAACAATCAGGTTGAGTATCATTTATTTCATCAAATTCACATACAATGAGCACTTCCAATATGGTATTCATGCAACAAACACCTCGAACATTCAATGTCCAAAATCAGTACAATCACCAGAATCAGTATAATCACATTCATATAATCATTCAATGTAGAACTTAAATAGAACAATCACTTAAAGTAAGACCATCTAGGTCAACTCACAATACACACTAGATTAGCATTAGCTACCATGATATGGAAATGTCTGGATGCGTACGTTCTATCCTGTATCATCATTATGAAAAATGCATATCCCACATATATTATTAATTGCACAATCTTATGAATACTCAATCACATACATATATATATATGCGTTGTGTATAATTCATACTCATTGACAATCCTAGGTATATTATCTAGATTCACATCTTATGCTCATTCTCATTTCATAATTCATATATGTCTAGTTGAATATAGTTTTACACTTCATTTGTACATGATCATTCTAAGTTCACCATTCAATCCTTATACTTTGTATATGTCTAGCTTATCCTTAGGCTTACACTTTAAGAACACTTGGTTATTCTAATATCATAACTCAATTTCTCGTCATTCCTTTTCTAACAGTATATGTTCCCATAATACCCAATTCTCATTCACATTTAATCACTTCATACATATTACTCAACTCCTTTGAATCATAACAATAATCATATGAAAATATTCATTCCCATTATACTCATGGCTTTGGTACTTTGATATTATCAATTCATTCACTAAGTTATAACCTCCATTATCACTTCAAACATATCACACATTAGTCACTTAATTCACGCATCATTCTAGGTTCAATTGAAGCCCCATTCTAACCTAAATTAAGGCCAAATGGCTAGTGAAGGTCTATTAGGTGGATATCCATGTCCGCTGAGCGGACCCTTATAGGCCTCTTATAGAATTGTTAAATTTTGATCCTCTAGACAGCAAAATCTCTTCTCAGGGTCTATATATAAGTTGTATAACTTTTAGTACTCTTCGAAACCATACTTAAATGACCTCAATCCGAGTTCCACAAAAAACGTTATGCCACTTTCCCCAACATATATCCAATTGCATCCTTATTTTCCAAATTTCAAATTCTTTACTTACTACATTCAACACCTTATGCTTGGTCTATCTTTTCTACTTTAATACTCATCATTTTCCCATTGTTATTAACTCCATTTCAACTATATATCATCCATAAAAAAATTCATTGTCCATGATTGATCATGGACACTAATAACAAAACATAAACATATATATACATTCATCATCAACTTTTAGCACATAGTATACATTTTCAAGTCAAAATTTGAACCTCTTAAAGATAGAATTTAAATTTGATGTCTTCATGAAAAATGTAGCCATATATCTCTAATTTAATCCAAATAAAAAATCATTCCATTTGGATATCTACAGGTCAGGTTATGGCTAAAATACAGAAGAATATCCAGTGGAATGTTACACTAACATATTCCAACCACTCTCTTCCAATTTTCCAGATTTTTATGGCTTCCTACATTTTACATCTAACACATCTTGTACATAGATCATCTTTTCTAATTCATTTCCTATTCATTCTCACCTCAAATTACAACTCAAAACGTTCACAAAACAAGTCATAAAAGACTATTAATCATAACCACAAAACAAGACATCAACCATGTCCATTCATTTAGCAATTTACTGCACTCATCCAAACACCATTATAATGATCATTATACCTCAAAAAAATCTCTATAATAATTTATGGATCATTAATCATCATACATGTAAAATTAAGACATGAATCTACCCACATTTCTCATTCACGTTTTAGCATGTAGCTATCCTCATTTTATGATCATTTAACTCTTAACTATCATCAAAACATGTTTCATTTCAACCAATCAAGAAGAGAAATGCTTATACTCACTTGTTGATCTTTAGTTCTTCAAATTGCACTTAACCCTAGCTTCTCCCATGCATCCCACGATCATCTACTTTCAAGGTGAAATGGGTTAGGTCTTTTAGCAACAAGAAGAAGATAGCAAGATACTTAAGTGGCTAGTAATGGAAGAAAGCAAGGTTCCATTTTGATGCTTGGAGAAGAGAGTGTCATCGAGTGAAGAAAAGAACAAATGAAGAAGATGAAGAAAAGAAGCAAGTTTCATAAATGGACAAGTGAAAGACCATAAGATAGTCTTTAAGTTGGCTAAAATTCATGAGTGGTGAGTGGAAAGTGTTGTGGTCCTCTTTTGGACTAAAATCTACTAGTCCATTTGTCTCCAATTTTCAACCCAAATTTCTCCCAATTTTTAATAACTCTTGTCATTAAATCTTATGTCATTCATAAAAATTTTCTTTTCCATTTGACTCCTATTTCTACTACTATTCATTAATTGTTCTGTCACTTAGCATTTTTCCTAGTCCAAAAATACCCTTAAATTACAAAAAAATTTCATATTTCACCAAAAATTCCAATTCACTACTTATACACTCCAACTCAATTTTTAAGACACATAATCCATAATTAACATTATAGTCACTTTAAAACAATCATTTATACTCGAAAAATGTCAAATGAGTGAAACAACAATTTATTGTAATATGTGCAATAATCAGGTTTCACGTGTGTGTATGTTAATATTATACATGAGCATAAAATGTATTTTTCTAATATCTCATTGCTATTTCTCATTTACAGAAATATAAGGTTCTAACCCTTAGTGTGGAAATGGAATGTTACAATATCAAACACTCTCAACTCAAAGTTACCAAAACTAAATAATATACTAAACAAACAATCCCCAACAACTGCACCAAAAACTTGTTGATTACAAAACCAAGTCAATAGTTTTACACCCGAAACCACAAGTATATGGAGTGTAACTTGTAGTAAAGAATAGATATCGATCCCTCAGAGATTGTGTTTAGACACTACTTAATTTAGGATGTTTTGTTTGAGAACCAATTTTAATAAATATAAACTAAAAAAATTAAACTAAATCAAACAACTAACAATGAACAAATGATAAAGAAAAAGTTAAGAAACATGGAAAATTAGAGAACATTTTTTCCCTATCTGACCTCCCTCTTACCTTGTTAATTGAATTGTGCCTCACCTAAGACATCTTAATGTATTAACTACACTCTCTTAAGGTGTAATTAATTGTCCCTAACCAAATTAAATGGAAATGATAAAGCAATCTCTCAATCTACAGAATCAGTCCACCAATTCAACTAGTTATGAAGTTATCATATGGGTAACCAAATAATTACACAAGATCTCTCTTTAACTAATCAATTAACTTGATGAATGTAGGTCTATAGAGTGCCAATTATCATTATGCAACCCTACACAATTTACGTTACTCAAATTCTTAATATATTGCAAGGTATAAACTCAACATTCATCAAAAGCATCATTCATTCAAATCAACAAAGTAGGAGTTCAATAAGTAGTTCAAAAGTAACCTCTACAAAAAAACTCAACCACTCATAATGTCCCTAACATCCCCAACAACCAGAAAATCCATAATATAGATGCTAGAAGAGAAAAATGAAATAAGAACTAGATGAAGCAAGCTCCTCCTCTTCTTTGCCCAAATCTAGAAAATATAGAGATGAAGCAATCTCTACAAATAACTCAACCACTCATAATGTCCCTAGCTCTATCACAAAGGTGGCCACCCTCCATTCCTACATCAAAATGATCAATTCTTACCCTAAATCAACATCAAACATAAAAGAACTACCATGAAGATCAAATTAAACAAAAACATACAAAATAAGTCCTAAAACACAACAATAATAACCTATTATACAAGAAACACGTGCCAAATACTTAGAAAAACATACACTAATGCACAACTATCAATCCTATGAGGAAGGGGACTAATCTAATCCTAAAATCTAAGGTTAACAATATATAAAACTCAAAATAAACAATGCAATAAAAAATAATAACGAAAATTTAATTCAACCACTTAAGTCAGAAGTCAAACATAAAGGAATTAACAATTGAGCAATATGCAATCATAATATAAATCAACCTAGGGAATTTACCAATTTATGAGAAAGGAGATTTTACTTATCTTTAATGCTAACCTAGCTGATTATATGTTAATGGTGTTAGTTTTAGACGATCCTAGGGCTAGTTACTCTCTCTCAAGCTATAACCATTAAACCCTAAATTATAGACCCTAATCAGATTATGGAATTTGCAATCTCTCAATTTACAAATTATCTAAAACCTTAATTAGATCTGAAGCACTCTAATAAACTATCACATTACACATGATCTCTCTTTGCACAATTACCAATATGATTTGTCACAGTTTTTATTAAATCACTTAACTCTCATTAATCTGTTTTAATCATTTTTCATTTAGTTCACCCTATCAGTTTATTATTGAATTATGCAATAATGCAATCAAATCATGACATTCATCCAATAAAAAAAATAGACTAAATTATCATTAAATCAAAATAAAATCCTGAAGGAGAGTTTAGAACATCATCAATATTCCAAATCCTACAATCATACTATCTATGTCAATTCTATACATAAATAAAATCGAAACGAAAAGGAAATATATCTTGGAATACACGATAAAAGCAGCAATTTCAAAAAACCTCCTGATCTAGGAAGCATGTCGAGTCAGCTTTGTCTTCCTCTTCTTCCTTTTCCTTCTTTTTTTTCTCTCTTGGTATTCTCCCCTTAGGGTTTGAATAGTGGCTACATGAAAGCTCCTTTTCTCTGTCTCTTTATGTTCTTTTTATACTCTTTTATGTTTTGATCGTGAGCCATTCCATGATCGTGGGCCAAACCTGGAGCTTCTATCTTGATCATGGTGTACCTATCACGATCAAAATAGAAGCTCCAGGTTTGGTTGGCCTGGATTCCCCCGTAACTCCTCCGCTCTTAAATATTGACCTTGAAACACTAGCAAACACATCAACGTACTTAAAAAATATAATATTTTAGCTCAAAGACTTGTATTAACCCATAAAGCACTTAAAACACAAATGAATCACAAACTAACACAATTTTAACCTAAACACATACCAAGTGATCGAATTAACGACTAAACACATATCAAAATATGCCCTAAATTACGATGCAATTTACACTTATCACTTGCGACGAGGCAGACATGATATGTTTGAGTTTTAGCCTTTTTTCTTCCAATTTTCCCCCTTTTTTTACCCTTCCTACCATATATATTTACAATTAACCTCATTTTTCTAACACCTTTCACTTTCTCTCCCTTTCTCTTTAAACCTAAGAACTCAACTCCTCTCACTTTTCTCTACCATCTTCAAGTCTTCAACTCTCTCCAAAATTTTCACACCAGTGGGACCGTACATCAAGCAAACGGTTAAGCACACCCAACCAAAAAGCAAACTCCAAGTATCGAGCCGCGGACAATGAAATAGGGTAGTAGATTATGATACACATTTCCTAATCTTCTAGAAGGAGGAAGGTAACCACTATCACACCCTTAGTTTAAAGAACATTATTGTGCCTAAATACTTAGATTTTGATATTTTATAAATAATAAAATTAAGAGAATGGGTTGAAGCTTTAGGTGGAAGAATTTAGTGGGAAAAGTTTATGTGATTCAATTATCCTATTTACAAGGAACTAACCCTAGAATTCTTCACCTCCCTCCAATATGAGCCAACCAACCCTAAGGACCTATGGTTTCAATTGCGGGGTCAATGATATGGTTTAGATTATGACATTTGTATGAAATCGGTAGATTCCCCAACTCAACCACAGTAGATCAACATGATGACTTTTGTGCCACTCACTATTAAATGGAACTCACTAGGCTAGAGAGCTTTGACGCCAAAAATGCCCACAACAATGTTATTAGAAGCCCTGAACACTTGTTATTAAACAAATTCATGTGTCAAACTGTATTTGAAAAAAGTGAAACAAACAAATTTTCAACAATGGAACTTTTTATCTTGTGGTTGACGGATCATGGTGCCAAAGTCTACACCTCTACCTATATTTTCAATGCAATTATTGGTTCTTTAAGAAAGCAAAGCAATAATTTGGGCATGGGTTACTTGGTCACGATCATTACGGAATACTATGGTGTTAATTGGTCATCACCATTGTGAAATACTATAGTCTTAATATAGGATTTTATTTTCTATTATTTTATTTCTTTTATTTCTTTTTATCCTTTTATTTTATAGTTTACAAGGATGTTAGTTTTATATTGGATGGACCAGAACCAGAACCAGAACCAGAGAAAATTGCCACAATCAAGAAAGTTCCAAGAAACCCTCTAACTCCTCATACATGTTTATATTGTGTACATTGAGGACAATGTACAATTTTAAGTGTGGGGATGAGTTTATTGAATTTTCAACAATTTTCTTCAAGGTTATTACAATCATGATTATAAACTTTATTAACTAATATCTTGAATTGGTTGAAAATTTCCCATGAATACCATTTTTCCTTGTTAATTATTAATTTGAATTGGTGTGCAAAAGGATAATGGTTATAATAAAATTAGTTTTCTAAGTCATACTTTTTGTTATCATTGAAATATTCAAGTTGAATAAAATTTGCATATTATTTAGACACATATATACCCAATTGTATTTTGTGAGCTTTTGAGCCTAAAGAACAATTTTTCAAAATTTTTAAAGTTCTTGTTATTCTTTCATGTGTGTTATCATTGCATAGTAGGATAATTGTAGAACTTGCTTTTATTATGCATATTGAGACCATATTTGTTAAATTAGAAGCATCAATATGATAAAGGCACTTAGATTTACTAAATTGTTTTAGTTTATTTCTTTGATTATTACCATACCCAAAAATTTACTTTTAGGAATAAACAAGTTGAGTTTTATCCCTTTTCAACGATTAAACAAACATACTAACCTTATTCCTATTTTTTTTTGAAGGCCTATTTATTATTTTAAACCTTGAAAGTTATTTACTTTATTTATTTATTGAGACTTGAAATTTGTAAAAGGTCTAATATCTATTGAATTGTGGTACTAATTGGACTACTGTGAAAAAAGGAGAATAAAAGAGAGAAAAAATGAAAAAAATTGTGCCATTAGTTTTGTGATGAAAGGACCTATGTGTTTTGTAAACAAGTCTTATAATATTCCTTTAAGTAAATTTCCTTCACTTAAACCCTTCTATTATCCCAATCATCCGTACCTAAGTCCTATTACAATCCACACAAACCTTTTGATTTTTGTTTCTAGTTTGTACATAAGTGGTGGAGATATGATTTTGTTGCAAGCTTATGGTAAGAATTCTACTATGCATAGATTGAAAGTTTTGATACTTTTCACCCTAAATACTTGTATGCATTATGTGACAACTTGGTAAGTGTGTAAAAAAATATGCTTTTGATTTCAATGCGATTGTTGATGTGATTGTTACTAATATTACTTAGGAAATTAATTTTAGGGCAACTTGACTCTGATTGTATGTTAATTTGATTCAATAGGATATGATGATGGATTGATGTTTTAAATTTTATAAATTTGATTGTAGTTTACTTGAAGACAAGCAAGAGCTTAAGTGTGAGGATATTTGATATATGCAATCAAAACTTTGGTTGGAAAAAATGAAGCATATTTTAGGATTTGCCATATTGGAATACGAAATTGATTGTAGCACCCCCTTACCTCAGGATACGCATCAGATGCCCCGAGGTCATTCTGGCACATAGCCTAAGATAAGGGTACGCTACATTCACTCTCTACCCTCACTTCACATGGCATCGTATCATTAATCACTTATAAAGCATCAATAGAAAATCATAATATTTTTACAACTAACTTTTTCCTCATTTCATTTCCCAAAACTGAAAGTCTACATTGTGTCTTTCAACCTTTACTACATGTTGAAGTGAATCACACGTTAATACAAGACTTATTATACGATGTATAAACGCACAAGAAGGGGGGGTTGAATTGTGTATTTCCCCTTTTTGAAAAAAAAACTTTCAAAATTGTTTTGTTAAAAGAAAACTTATTCTTTTCACAAGAACTACTGAAAATCAAAGTTAATTGTATTCTTCAAAAACTTGTTTGAAAACTTAGTAAGATCAAAACTTTGAACAATAAGAGAGATAAAGGTAGAGAGAAGTTGACACAGTAATTTTTATACTGG
>JANVCQ010000005.1:26237656-26252836 GCA_025531925.1 Erythroxylum plowmanianum | reverse complement strand
TTACTGTTTATTCCGCGTGAATGTGTAATAACTGAAACTGCCTCCTTTTAACCGTGGACTCAAGTTGTCTACTGTTTAGTGCGCGCACATGAAAAAAAATTGTATACCGAATTTTACTGACTGATGTAGTACGCCATCCTCGCGGGGCACGGACTCAGATATCACCAATGATATCGGATTCGAGTCTCGCGGGAATGGGGTGTTACAGGTGGTGGTGAACTTATAAAGTATAAGTGCAATGACACCTGCAGAAATTCCACCTAGCAATGCCAGCACAGGTGAAGGAGTTTTCTCGGATGCTATGGCACCTGAAGCCATTGCCATTAAGTTGGCTAATGCTTCCTCTTTCAATGATTTGTTTTCCCTTGATGACCTTATTCTCTAGTAACACAAGATCACAACCTCAAATTTCAGAATGAATTGAAAATACTAAACACTGATATATAGGACATTATACTTACAGTTCATCATAATGTAAACTAATTCAATTTCAACTAAAAATCATAATTGAGACTAAATTGAATTCGGCTAATAAATTATCCAACTCTTTCTAGTCCAAAGAGAGCCGTCAAAAGAGCATGTTAGATGCCAATTTTGGAAATTTAAGCCTCGGGCCTTAAACATGAGGACAACATAGCAGAATGATATAAAACTAATTAGAAGCTAATTCAAAAAGTTCTGGCAGAAACAATACATCAAACTGAAAACCAAGGATCAAGATTCAGCTCTGAGTACTCTAAACTTAAGTATAAGAAAGCATCTAAAATAAAAAAGGGAAAATATATTTTTAAAAAAGAGTATAGATTCCTTCCAACCAACTAAAATTGGTTCATCATAAGACATCAAATTGTAGAATATGATAACAAACCAAGAGAGTGGCATATAACACTTAAAGGATCATAGTTACACATATATCCAACAAAACCCAATTCAGACCAACTACAAACTGAATTTTTTTTTAACTGAATCACAATTAACCATAAGCCTCAAAATATGATCAAAGGTTCCCAACAACCATCAAAATCTAAACTCAAAATGTCCATATTTAATATAATAACAAAATTCAACTTCTCATATCTTTAAAACCTACGACCACCACCACCACGGCCGAATCTAAATTGAACAACGGGAGCAGCAACTGGGTCAACCTGAACAAGCCCAGGAATCTCACTCACACCTAATGCATCAAGCATGTCGATAGTCTCCTTATCGACCTCAATCTGGTCAGTTTTAATGGCAGAGACATTGGGAACGAAGCCCATGCGACGCTCGCGATCTTCTTCCTGAAGCTTGAGCGAGATTCCATAAACTGGGCCCTTTTGGATTCGGTTCATGAGGTGAGTGAAGAACCCTGCGATCTTGTTCTGAAGGCGCTTGGATGGGATAATGGCAACCTCCTCGATCACCTTCTTGTTGGTGTGGAAGTCAAGGGTGATGCGAGAGTATAGCGCTCAATCACTAGACGTGATGATTTCTTTACTGTCTTTGTTCGTACATGACCTATCTTCGATCTCTTCTCTTCTAGATGCTGCCGTTTGCTGAGAGCAATGCCTAGGTTAGTAAAAGAGAGGTTTTTGGGGATACTACAAAATGAATTTTAACACATAAAAGTAGAGAAACTTAATGATAAGAGTTGCAAAAGTTTGCAACTTTAAAAATAAGATAAATACCCGTTTCACCACGAAAACAATTTATCACCAATTGAAGTGAAAATAAGATGATCAACCTATAAACAAAAAAAGATTTAATTTCTAAATATCAGTTCTTTAGCGTGCTTAGCCCGACAGCGAATAGAGCGGAAGAGGAAGATAGAGATGGCAGTAGTGAGGAGGACATTGGTGGTGACCTGAAGAGGCGAAGGGTCATCAGTAGTGGAGAAAATGGTGGGTGAGGAAGAGAGAGGTAGGTCTATAGGACCAGTTTCTCCTGGAGAGTCGTTGGCAACGGTGAGCTATGGAAGGGAAAAGTGAGGAGGGAGAGTTGAAAGAGAGAAATGAGTGATGGGTTTTTTATGGAAAAGAAGAGAGTGGGAATGGAAAAGAGTGGAGGGGGTCATTTGTTAGGGACCGAAAGGCAGAGAAGAAGAGGAAACTAGAAAAAGAAACGTGACAGAAGAAAGTAGCAAAATGGGGGAAACAAAAACTTCTAAATATTAATTCAACAAGCCGCTATGTTTTCTTCAATAAAACGTCAGGGTGTTTATTTTGTAAAGTTTGATTGAAAAAAACGTCGCAAAAAATGTGATAATCTATGATGTTTTATTAAAACATTGTAAAAAATTAGCTTTTTTATGACATTTAAAAAACATCATGAAAAGACTGAATAAAAAAATGTCACAAATTATATGTATTTGTTGTAGTGATCTCAGCCATCTATTTATGTGGGACCCACATGAATAGATGGCTGAGATTCAATGAGACAGGGTAGGGACAAGGGAAGGGGGACAGAGGATTTGAGGGCTTTTGGTTGTTAGTTTATATGCTTGTAGTCGGTTGACTATAATTTGTGTATGACATGTATTATTATTTAATTAATAAAAACATTCTTTATGTTAATATATTATGTTAATTACATTTGATGATTTAACACTAAAGGTAAAATTTTTGGAATAATTACTGCATGATTGAAATTATAAAGAGATTATAAATTTGAGATTCAATTTGTGTTTATGTATTATTATCAAATTGTTCCTAGTTGTAGTTTCATCAAAATGAGATATTGATGTGATGGTAAAACTAGCATATGTTATATTTTCTTCTTATGAAGAAAGTAATTAATCTCATAAATTAACGTGTGAATGCTTATTAGAGAATAAGTTCACTAAACTACCTAAATTATGAGGATCTCAAATATAATATTACTTATGTGTCTATGGATTTATTCATTATGATAGATATATAACTGTTCCTAAGACTTGAAATTACCAAGGTATCTTACATGGGAATTAAAGTGCTTTGACGTTACCTATAACCTGCCCTATTTAGGGTAGGTCAGTTGGTAGTACTTAGATGCAATATAAATAACATGGAGATAGTTAAGTAAGTTGATAATTAAGTCATCACTCTAAAGTAATTAGAAAAATGTTTTACTATTCTTAAATAGTAGTGGAGTACCACCAACAGCTTGCATCACCGTTGGTGAGTTGCCCTCAGTCTCTATTGACAATTGTCGTCATTGGCAAGGGTGATATTTGCCTATAATTGAAGTTTGATGGTGGAAGTCTAACGGATGAGGCTTGCAAACAAAAAGCAAGAAGCACCGATGTTAGAGCAGAAAAGCGACAATAGGAGGTAGAGACAATAGGAGGTAGAGACACGATCGCGGTGTTTGAGTAAGCTCTTTATCATGATCATCGCATGCAAGCCACAATCTTGGGCCAATCCTGGTGCTTCTGTCACGATTGTGACTGTAGGCCTGTGTTATGGTCTAAATTCCCTCCGAAACTCCTCCATTCTTTAGCAAACTCATCAAGGCACCTTAAATACACAACATTGAACCTCAAAAGCATGCTATAACCTATAAATTACGTAAAAAAAACACAAATATTTAACAAATTATCACAATTTTAACCTAAACACATACTAATAATCAAATTAACAACACACATCAAACTACCTACTAAGACATGATGCAATCTACAACTATCACTCTATATCTTACTACATATGGTATCACTTATCATATCTATTGTCCTTATACTCCTTAACAAAATGGCCTTATTGAATCTAAAATTCTCCATATTAGTGAAACTAGACTTACAATTATGTTGCATGCCTCTACCTAAATCTTTTTGGTTTGAAGCCTTTTCCACTGCTGTTTATCTTACCTACTTTTTCCCTACACCTATTCTTAACCATCAGTCTCCTTATGAAATACTTTTTCATACTAAACCTACTCTCTCTCAACTTTGACTCTTTAATTGCATTTGTTTTTTGTTTTTAGGTTCCACTCGAGCTGATAAACTCACACTTAAACTTTATATCTAACATCATGTGTGCTTCCTTGAAAATGATTTTACTATTCCACCCTCTCGTCTCATCGTTCTACTTCCCATTCCCCTTTTGTTCTCTCCTTACCTTTACCTTTTAACCACACTATCTCTCAACCTCCTTCTCCACCTTTACCTACTCCTACCGCACCATCCTCTCATCCTATAGTCACCCACACACAAGATCACATCTGTGTTCCTCATTCCTTTTTTGATTATATAACCTATTCCACATTTATTACCATTTTTCATCCCATATCTTTCACTCAAGCCAATAAATTTCTACAATAGCGTCAAACTATGTTTGATGAGTTCACTGCTGTCCATTGCAATAATATTTGGACTCTTTTTCCTCCTCTACCAAATGCCAACATTATCAATAGTAAATGAGCATTTTAGTATCATACAGCGCAATTGGTAGCTAGAGGTTATCATTAAACTTCTGGCATTGACTACACTAACAACTTTTATCTTGTTGTCAAACTCACCACTATTTGTATTATTATCACTCTTGCTTTATCTCATAATTGTCCCAATCTTCAAATTGATGTCAACAATGCCTTTCTTCATGTTTATCTCCAAGAACAAGTTTTTATGTCTCAACCTCCTAGGTTCACGGATCCCCATTATCCTCATCATGTCTGCCATCTCTATAAAGTGTATGGCTTGAAATAAGCTCCTTGAGTATGGTTTTATAAGTTAAGTAAGAAAATTCTTGATATTGGCTTTATCTCATCCAAATATGACACTTCCTTGTTAATTCATACCACCTTCGGTCACACAAATTGTCTTAGTTTATATGGATAACATCTTGGTTACAGGTTCATTACCATCATTCATTTTCATTCTTATTACTAATCTCAACACTACCTTCACCATCAAAGATTTTAAGTTCCCTTCATCACTTCCTTGGCATTGAGGGCTCCCTATGTCTACTAGTCTTTTACTCACTCAACATACCATCAAAGACCTCTTTCTTCAAACTGGTCTCCACAACTCTAAACGTACATCCTCACTCATTACTCTAACCCTTCCTTTATCAAAAAATCATAGTCATCCTTGTTCGAATTCTACTAAGCATTGTAACACTATTAGTGCCCTACAATATCTTTGTGTCAATCATCCTAACATCCAATTTGCTATTAACAAAGTATCTCAATTCTTACATTGTTCGGCCGATGCCCAATAGTTTAAGCTCAAATGGATTCTTCGTGATCTTTAATCTACTTCTTCTCATGGCATTCACTATACTAAATCATTTTCTCTTACTTTGCATGCTTATTCAAATGCTGATTGGACTTATTGCCTCGATGATCATCATTATACATCCAACTACTATATATTTCTCATATCTAATCTCATCTCTTGGAGTGCTAAGAAATAATCAACAATTGCTCCTTCCAGTACTAAGAAAAATATCACAGTATTGCCCTTATAACTGCAGAACTTTGTTGGATCACTTCTCTTCTTAGGTAAATTGGTGTCTCTCACATCAAACCTACTATTTGATGTGATAACCTTGGTGCTATTTTTCTTGCTTATGATTCAGTCTCTCATGCTCGAACAAAGCACATTGAGATTGACATTCACTTTGTTTGAGATATGGTAGCTAGCAAATCTATCTACATCTGCCATATCTCGTTTACTGAGCAGGTTATTAATGTTCTGACAAAAGCTCTCATTTCTACCAAATTTGAACATCTTCGAGACAAACTCATGATTACATGTCCTCCTGAGTTTAAGTGGGGTTGATAGTTTATAATTCCAACCACTTTATTTTCTGTTAACATTTGTTATTTGGATAGTTCTTATCTGCAGATGTAGATAGTTCTCATCTGTATCTTTTCTTTTAATATCCACCCTTATCACATCCATCTCTACTGGTGTATATAAGGGTTGTAAACTCTTTGTGAATTACACAAACAATACAACATCTTATCATTCATATTATTCTAATTTATCATTTTATTTTAGAAGTCAATAACTTTCAACACCAAAACTAATTTAGAAATTGTCCAATTTTACTTTTATGTTTTTTCATTTGTAATTTTTATTTTCCTTATTTTAGATTTTAATACAAATTTGTATTGCTAATGCCATATAGATATATTTTATTATTTACAATAAATAAAATTTTAAAAATTAAATTTATGAGTTAATTGGTAAATATTTTGATCGTAATCTAATAAATAATATAATGTTATATTTTA
The DNA here is from genome assembly GCA_025531925.1 of Erythroxylum plowmanianum. Classification (NCBI taxonomy): domain Eukaryota; kingdom Viridiplantae; phylum Streptophyta; class Magnoliopsida; order Malpighiales; family Erythroxylaceae; genus Erythroxylum; species Erythroxylum plowmanianum. Next base: position 26,246,638 of record JANVCQ010000005.1, on the reverse strand, counting down.
TTAAAATAAAAATTTATTTATGACTTAACATTATTCGTTGATAGATAATTCAACTATTAAACCCAATTTAAATTGAAATTTATATATTTTAAGCCTAAATATATAGATTAAATAATTATTAATCAAAATATTTTAATTTTAAAAATGATAAAATTAAAATAAACCAAATAATGTATTTAATTAATAATAAATCATATTATAAGAAATACAAAATAGAAAATAAAATCAAATTTCATGATTTTTATAAATTATAGAAAAATTTAGAAATTAAAACAAAAAACAGAAATAAAAACTTAAATAAAAGTAATTTTTTCGTAAATTTAAAAACAAAACATAAAAAAAACTTCTTGAATGCAACGAGGCTGTTAGCAGCGCCTTGTAACGAAGCAAAGGTGGAAAAGTTGCTCTCTGCGGTATCAAAAAGGAAGCATGTGAATGCAATCAGCTTCAAGCACCAACTCAGCCAACTTCTCCGACTTCCATGCCGGTCAATGTGTCATACAATGGTCGATTTAAGGTCTCGGGTAGATAGAAAGCAAGCAGTCCTCCTGCAACCCCGAATACTCCGAACACTGCAAAGGGGAGTCCGCCGCCCATAACCACTATAAATGGTGCCATTATCGCTCCGAATTGTGCTGCTTGAGTTGTAACACCAAGTGCTGCGTTTCTAACCACGGTAGGAAACAACTCCGCTGTGTATATAAACAACAAATTATAAGTTCCGGCAGCCCCAAATATCCCCAAAACCCCACAAATCATCCTCAAGGCTTTCCATATTCCAACATTCTTCATCAGAGTCCCCGCCAAGCAAAAGAGTCCACTGAAAATTTGTATTCCAATTGCTAATGGTTTTCTTCCAGTTTTTTCAAGCAAAAGTGTTGTTATTAAATATGCTGGCATTTCGGCTACTGCGTTGAGCAGAACGGTAGAGTAAATGTTGGTGTCAAGATTGACAGCATTCAAGCTCAGGCCATAATACACAATAGACACGAACAAGTTGATGAACACAGTTAAGAACAAGCGAACACGAGTGGTTGGCCACAGAATTGTATCTATCAGAGAACTTTTCAGCGCTACTTTATTTGATCCATTAACTTCTTCCTTGCAAGCTTGATCCTTTGTTATTGAATTGTTGTTCACTTCTTCGTCAAGAGCCACAATGACTCCATCAGGAAGGTGCTTTCCGTTCGATTTCGCAATGGAGCCCAATACTTTCATGGCTTCATTAACTCTCCCACGAATTAGGTACCATCTTGGAGATTCAGACAGGAAAGGAAGAACAAGGACCAGGAATATGATGGTAGGTATGGAGGAGCCAACATAAAGTGTACGCCATGAACCAAAAAAATAAGCTATCCCCGAAACTAGGGCAATTCCCGTTGAGAAAAAATAGAATGTGGACATGCCAGCAGCGCCACGTTTTGTTGGACCTATTGGTTCTGTGGCAAGAACAAAGGCACAGAGACCAGTTCCACCGGTGCTTAAGCCAGTGAATAGTCGGAGAAGAAGATAGATCCAGTAGTTTGGAGCTAATGCTGTCAAGCAACCAAAGACAGCATTCATGATACTTACCACTGTTAGAGATCCTTTCCTTCCTAGAAAAGAGTCTGAAAGATGGCCAAAAATTCCTGCTCCTGAGGACTCCAATTCAAACAATTATCAGTCCTGATTTCAATTGAATTTCAACTTATTATTTGCCCAATCTCAGCTCTTCCAATTTTATCGCAATCATAAAAAAAAGTTGGTCCAAATACCACCTCACCAATATATATGTACATATAACAATTAGCTACTACGGTTGCGATGGCTTCCTTCGAAAAGGTTCAAAGCTCTACAGCACTCTTCTCTTTAATATCATCTCACAAAATCCCGATTTATATGCACGTATAATTATTTTAATCTAGACTAAAAAAACGCATGAATTGAATGATTGACTCAAATCTTATCAAATCCAAGTTAGTTTGTATTTAACTAAGACGTCATATTTTAACTTAAAATTTTAAATTAATAAATTATGAGTTATATTTTTATATATAACTTATTCTTTATTTCTATTTTTGATATAGGATTATTTCCAACTAGAACAATCAGAATACATATACACTATAGTTTGCAACAAGTAAACCTCAGTATAAAAGTGTTCCATAACCACATACACACATATATATGCAGTATCTATATGTAGCTTTATATCGTTACCCATCAGAGCAGTATATGGCTTTTGAAAAAAGCATGTCGAAAAGATGACGAGTTGAGTTGGAATATGCCATAATAAAGAAAATACATGAAGATTGATTTCAAGTGGACAAGTGTCGAGTCAAAATCCGTGCTTCCCTAATAAACAACTGAATCTTGAGCTGGGTAATCATCAGAACTGACTAGTGAATCCACATCGTAGTGTTCATTTGTCCGATTCCTTTTTCTTCCATATCATTAAGTCACACGTCGACAAAATAATTTTCTATTGAAAAAATTAGGGATAAAAATAGGCCGGAACAGATGCAAGTCGCGCTTGATCCAGCCTGACTCGACCGACGAACTAAGCAGCCCGTAACCCAACAAGTTGGTGACTGCCGACCCATGACCCGACAGGCCATGAGCAAATTGGGCTATACTTTTTGTTAAAAAAAATTGAGAAAACGACGTAATTTTTTACCTTCTTTTCCGTCCCAGCCCAATCAAACTCCTAGTCAGGTTGGGTGGGGTCAAGAGTGTAAAAAAGATTAAGTTTTGTCATGTGTCCTCCAAAAGAATTATTTTATTCTATATCCATAATCTAAGAAATTCTTAGTCTTATTTTTCCTCAAAATTTCCTTAATTTAAGGTTAAAAATTTATACCAACCATACTAGCTTAAGTTCTAAATTAAATATTTTTATTAAAACATTAACTTTCCTTTAAATTGCTTAATATCATTTAGGCCAATAAAATTCATTTAATTCAAATTTTAGGTTTAGTGTACACAGTTAAGGAAAGTAAACCTTTCAAGGTTCCTCTTTTTGGAAAGTCAATATGGTTGTTTTATTGTTAATCAATTTACTTTTTATATTCTTTATTACAAAGTCCGTACGAATATATAAGTTTAAAGCTTGTGTTAGTTTTAGATAGGCTTGTTGAATTCAATAAAAATTAAACATCACAGAGAAATATTTATTTTTTTAGAAAATTTGATTCAATGTTATTGAATCAATATTTTTTATATATGTCGTACAAAATTAAGTAAAAATTTATAAGGTTTTTCTTGTCAATATTATTTTAAAAAAATAAAGTCGATATGATTTTGTCTAAGTTATTTATTCATATAATTGTATTGTTATAACTTTGGCGTTGTATAGAGAAATAGTTCCAAGATCAATAATTTCATCACATTAAGCAAATGCAAAATATATACTTAATGCAAAAACAAGGTCTATGAGTGTGTGTTTTTTGAAAATTAAAAAAATGATTCATTAAATACATAAAATAAGTCCCAATGACATGTTAAAAGACCCATTTCTGAGTTCCCATTAAACCAGTCTACTTCATAAAACTCGGACAAGCTAGGCGGGAATCAAGTCCAAATAATTTTAAGAGCATGACGAAGTTTTGAATAAAGAGAAGTCAGCTCATCTCTCTAGCATCCCCCTCCTTAATTTGTTACCACTAATGACAAGGTCTATAAGTTCAATATTATATAATTTTGATTTATGGAAGTAGATAAATTTTGATGTCGATGCAAATAGTAATTTTCTCTGAACTTGTGATTAAGAAGAGCACGTATGTCCCCCGATAGAAAATTATGTGGCCCCACTACAGACAGGTCTATGTTCTCGGGACAAATAAAGGACCTATGGAATTGAGGAAGAAATGGTTTAATATTTACTTGAAGGAGATGTAGCTAAGTGCTACGGTCAAATATTGACAACACCAAGTTCAGAGAATCAAAACAAAAGAACATATTCTTATATAGTAATTCAGAGAATCAAAACAAAAATCCAAACCTAATGTCTGCCTAACTTGTCCTCATCCACATTAATATGGATCCAAAAAACGTTTCAATAAATATTTCAAATGGTAACAGAGAGACGTGAAATTTATCAGTCCAAGAAGTCCTAAAGAAACATGCCTTGTCACGATTTTTAGAGATGAGACTAAATCACCAACAAAGATTTACTTAAAATTAGCGGATCCAAAGAGTAAAATTCTATAGCAAGGAATCTGAAAAATGAAAATAGTAAAGCAGTGTGACAAAGATACTAAACTAAGAAACTCACCAATCATGCAGCCACCAAAGAAGACGGCTTGAACAAGTCCAACCTTGAACTTCTCATCACAAACCAACCCCCATTCAGCCACCGTGGAGCTTCCTGCGCCACTCACCCATTCCCATGAACCGGGTTGCAGGTCACAGACCCTCTTAGTCCTCCCAGACCAATCGGCGCAGGCTGCCTCGACACACTTGAACTCCGGTTCACGGTCTGCAAAGATCATGACCATAGTGTGTAGACCTTCAAGTGCCCAAGCCAAGGTGACCAGCACAAAGTGTCGGAGCTGCCATGTCCCGAACTCACCGCAGTGCTTTTGAAGCATATCATCTATAGTCAGCTTTTGTGCTTCTTTGGATGAAGGGATTAGCAACGGTGAGCAGAGCTCAGGCATGTTCTTTGCCGACATGGCTGGCGTGCACTTACTTGAGGCCGCTTGGTTTATACTTTAATAGTAAAAGCTGGGAATAAGCAATGCAGACAAGATGTAAAAGAGAGAATATACCGATGCGAATGCTACTTTTCTGCTTTATGTTTTTCCAGGGGAAGGTTTTAACAATTTGCGGAAACAAGAACTATCGTGCATATATAGATGATTTATAACTATTCTGTCAGTAAGGAAAAGATGAAAATGGTGCTTAAAGTGAATGAATTTTTCCTCTTCCAAGTTTACTCCTAACGTGATGTTTACAGGGTACTCCACCAACCAAATCTTAACTTATTGCATTCAAATACGATAATACCCTCGTCTATTTGGAAAGGACCCTAAATGTTTAGAAGGGGTAAAACAATGCTGTCAAGCTTTCCCAGCTTTCTCCCATGTAAGTGCGTTGACCAGGACTCGTGACATTGTCACATGTCCACCTGCGTCTCGAATAATCAAATCTTTCCAGTGTTGAAAAGCCACTGGAAGCCGAACCCTGCGCTAGTTAGGGTGTTTTTTTCTCTGTTTTTTCCCCTGTAGCAAAAAAAAAAGCCACTGGAAAGCTCATCTCAATTCATTAAACGACTTGTGTCATTGTGAAATGCTCACATGCCTCTCCAATATTGTCCACATGCGTCTCGAATAATCAATCTTTCCAGTGTTGAAAGGCTCATCTCAATTCCATGTTTAATGAACTTTTACATTTAGTAAATAAAACGAAACTAATTTGTAACTTCCAGTGGTAACTATCAGCCCCCATTATCTAGATGTAGATATATGTTATTTAATAGAGAATTGAACTCACAAGGCATTTGAATTCTTACATAAATTGAGACATTCACGTGATCATGTTTTATTCCACATCTCTTCCAATATTTTTCCTTTTGGGAAGAATGAGATACTGACTCAACTAGCATCTTTCTCTCATAAATTTGAACAATTTTATTTTATTTTATTATTATTTCCTATTTTAACTCAATCCTTTGTTTTCTTTCCTACTTTGTTTACAACTCTTCGTAAGATGAATTAAAAGGTTCTTATTTTATCTAGGACTCTTCCTAAGATGAATTAGACTTTTCTATATTGTCTGGAACTCTTCATAGGATGAATTATGGTTTATGTAAATATATTTAAACAACTTCTGAAAATAATAGCAAAACTCTCCATCAATAAAATTTCTTTTCTTTATGAAAAAATTTTATCATACAATTTTTGGACTAGAATTGTGTTCGTTTATCTTTTCTGTTACGTAATGTGGTATTAGAGCTTTAAATCTCATCAAGCTTGTTCTTTTTGACAATAGCAAATAATCCTAATGATGACACTCAAAGATTACAGAATGTCTAGAGAAGAATTGAAGAACACTGGATAACTATTCATAATATTGAACTTTAGTTGGCTACAATCACAGGACAACTACAAACACTGATGCAACACAACAATAATTGGAGATTTGGGGAATAGTTAAAGATAAGTGATATTTGTTATAGAATTGTCTAAGTCATTTTATGTGATATTATGTATGTTTAGTATACATCCTAGGATGTTTAGTCTAAGTTTTCTATTATTTTCTTATAACTTGCATGTGTATGTGTTTGTATATGATAAATTGCATGTGAGGTTATAAATAAAAGTTTTTAAGCTTAGGTTTTGCATGCTTTTCATGTGTTTTGATGAACATACATTTTGAACGGGTGTGTGTCAATGTTTGGGTAGGATTTGGATCTTATATGTGTTGATTATCAACTTACTTGCACATGGACTTATTATAGATATGAAAGGAGAAACAAAAGAAGAAAATAAGACTAGAGAACAATAGGTCACTATCGTAAATTATTGGTCACGATTGTGACCCAGGTAGACGCTAGAATTTTCCAACTTTCCAGCTTATAATTCCAACTTGCTCCACTTGCATCCTAAGTCGGTTTAAGCATCCAAAGGGGTAAAAAAAAACTCCATCTTAAACCCCATAAAAGAGGAGGGTCAGGCAGCACACCAAAAGGAGGAAGATAGATGCATTTTTAGGTGGATTTTCAAGGAGAATCAAGTGATTTCAAGAGATCTCAAAGCTATCACACCAAGTTCTAACTATGTTATTCAACTCATAAGCCTTCTAATCTCTCTTCAGTCATTTGTTTTTGTTTAGTTATTTTGAGAAGAAGATGCATTGACTTGTTGTGATGATTTTTTTCAATGATTTTAATGGATTTCTGAGTAGATTTTATTGTTGTTATTACCATAACTATGTAAGAACTCGATTTGGTTTAGCGTATGGTTTGCTTTATTGCTTATGATGTGTAGACTTTATATGCCTTGTTTACATTGAGAATGGAGTTAGGAAATTCGTTTGGATGTACCATAAGAGTGGGCATCCTTGATAACACTTCACAAATCAAACTAACATGACATTTAGAGAGAGATCTTGGATATTTTGATGGTTGTCCAATAGGTTACTTCGTATCCACTTAACGATTAAGTAAAGTGCATAGGTTGAGAGATCACATACCAAACTTTAATGGTTATTTCAGGCTTAATTTGTTTGATTATTAAGAGAGAAAGGGACAATATATTAGAATGTTTATAACTAAGCATGATCACAATTCCAAAGTGAGGGATTATATTGTATCGAGAGAATGACACAAACCTTTATAATTTAATTTTCTAAACTAAAATTGTGTTCTTATTTTTATGACATTTCAAAGTGCGTTTGCAAGTTTTTAAATTGTGAATTTTTGCATTTTTAATCTTTCACTATTTGGTTTACCCAAACAAAAGTTAATTTGAACTAAAAGGTGACCAACCAATTCTTAAGGGAATGGTACCTTGCTATACTATTTTATACGAGCTGTATACTTGCAGTGTAGCAACAATTAGTTTTAAAACTTTGAGCAAAACACGAAGTAGCTATCAAGTTTTTGGAGTCATTTCCAAGGATTGCTCCTAGCATCAAATGTGATTTGAATTTTTTATTTAAGCTTTCTTTTTATTTTATTTGATACTCTTTTCTTATGTAATAGGTGTACGCATATTATTTTTTTGAAGTGCGAGCAGATTTATGAACTTGACATCACCATACTTGAAAGGAAATTGAGAAAAGTAAGGCATCAAGATAAAATAAAACAAGATCATGGAGAATGAAGGAGATTAAGGTCATGACCAAAAACATTAATAGATTTTATGTTGCTCGGGTTCAATTCGAACCATTAGGGGGTCATCATGCTTCCTGTTAATGCAAAAAATTTTGAAATCAAGCCTGTTTTATTGAATATTTTGCAAACTAGTGTTCAATTCTATAGTTTACCACATAAGGATCCAAATGCTCACCTTGCTATTGTTTTGGAAAGTTACAATACATTTAGCTATATTGAATTATTTTAGAAGATAGCAAGGATGAGGCTCTTTCCCTTCACACCAAAAGATTTGACAAAGCCCTAGCTAAGTTCTCTTAATCCAAAGCATATAACTACATAAGACTAGTTAGTGCTTGCTTTATTAGCTAAATACTTTCCATTAGCAAAGGCAACCCAGATTGTTAAGGAGATCATAACCTTTCAGTAGTATGCAAAATTCTTAAAGGAGTTATTTTCCCGTAAGCAAACTTGGGACTTGAAGTAGACAATAGCATTAACAACCAACTTTAGTTTGATGATCACCAACAATATGTCATCAAAATTAAAAGATCCAAGGAGTTTCACAATTCCTCACATTGTTAATGGCGTGGAATTTTTTAAATGTTTGTATGATCTTGGTGTAGGTATTAATCTTATGTCATTGTCTATTTTTAGGAAATTGAAGCTAGATGATATAAAGACAACCTTAATGACAATTTAGTTATCAAATCAGTTGATAAAGAAACCATTTAGGTTTGTGGAAGATGTTCTTGTAAAGGTTAACAAATTTTTATTCCTATTGACTTTGTAATTCTTGATATTGGAAAACACAGGCAATGTCCACTCATTTTGGGACATCCATTCATGAACACTGGGCGGGCACTTATTGATGTTAAATATGGGATCTTAATTCTACGTATTAGTGATGAAAAGGTTGAATTCAACATAAATAGGATATTGAAAAGCAAGCCTGAGCAAAACATTTGTATAATAGTTAATGTGGTGTATGATTGTGTGGAGGAAAATTAGAGAGCAACGGTGTAACACCCCACTCTCGCAAGACCCGAACCCGACATCGACGGTGATGTCCAGATCCGTGCCCCGCGAGGGTGGCGTGCTACATCACTCAGTATAAAATTTTTTTAACTCATGCACAAACACATTATAATTTATGCGGAAAACAATGTATATAAACAATTCAATGG
>JANVCQ010000005.1:26203155-26224672 GCA_025531925.1 Erythroxylum plowmanianum | reverse complement strand
TGTGTTCGAGTGGTGACTCACGCATAGACCAAAGAGGACAATACCTGGAGTGATGGCGGTAGAGGCCGGGCTCTACAATAAAAAGGCGTCTTTTTATGTGAGATCCGAGCACTGCGTGGGAAAGCCCTCCGGGTATGCACCACCTCAGGAAGCCCGCGAAGTGGCTCAATGATAAGAGACGTGCACTTAAGTGCAACAAAACTTTGAGGTCTTGAGTTCGAGTGGTGACTCATTCAAGAACCAAAGAGGACAATACCTTGGGGTCGCGGGCCTCCTGAGGTGGTGCATACCCGGAGGGCTCTCCCACGCAGTGCTCGGATCCCACATTTACTTTCACCCTTTCTCGGGTCGAACTTTGACCATTGATCAACTCTTAGTCAAACCTTTAAAACGAACTCGTTTAAAGCTCTAATTTGATTCTCGGGCAGTCCTTGAACAAAATTATCCGATGCCAAATAAAATAAAATGTAGTTTGGATCCTGAATGTCACTATTCACCTCGGGATATCCTATTCACAACCTAAAAAGTATTATTCATGAAATCAAGATTTTTGGGACGTTACCATTGTGCCCCTCTAAAATAAAATTTCGTCCTCAAAATTTACCTATGTCAAATAGTTGTGGATAAGACTTTCTCATGATTTCTTCTGGTTCCCATGTAGGTTCATTGATCTCGTGGTTTGTCCATAGTACTTTCACCAGTGGAACTATCTTGTTCCTTAGTTGTTTTGTATCTTTTGCTAGAATCTTCATCAGCTTCTCTTCATAAGTTAGAACTGGTTGTATTTCAATATCTTCTATATTTATATTGTGTGATGGATCAGGCCAATATTTCCTTAGCATAGACACATGGAAGACATCATGAATCTTTTCCATATCTTGTGGCAATGCTAATTTGTAGGCTACTGGTCCCACAAACTCAATGATCTCAAACGGACCAATGAATCTAGGGCTTAACTTACCCTTCTTACCAAATCAAACCACTTTCTTCCATGGTGAAGCTTTCAAGAAAACCTTGTCACTAACAATATATTCAATGTCCTTTCTCTTTAAATATGATATGATTTTTGACGATCAAAAGCAGCTTTCAACCTTTCCTTTTCAAACCTAACTTTATCCTGGGTTTCTTTTATCAATTCTAGACCCACAATCTTGCTTTCACTATTTTTTGTCCAACATAAGTGTGTTCTGCATTTTCTGTCATAAAGAGCTTCATACGGTGCCATCCGTATGTTTGCTTGATAGCTATTATTGTATGCAAATTCAATCAATAAAAGGTGTTCATACCAACTTCCTTTTAAATTGGTAACATAACTCCTAAGCATATCTTCTATGACCTAAATCACTCTTTCAGATTGTCCATCCATTTGAGGATGAAAAGTTGTACTAAAATTTAGCTTAGTAACCAAGGCCTCATGTAATTTCTTCTAAAATATTAAGGTGAATCTTAGATCCCAGTCTAATATGATAGAAGATGGTACTCCATGTAACCACGCTATCTCACTTATGTATAATTCTGCATACTTTAAGAGTTGGTAGTTAGTTATGATAGGTAAGAAGTGAGTTAACTTGGTCAATCTATCCACAATCACCCATACGATATTATGCTTCTTCCTAGTTTGAGACAACCTAGACACAAAATCCATCATGATTCGGTCCCATTTCCATTTAGGTATTGTTATAGGGCGAAGTAAACCTGATGGAACTTAATGTTTTGCTTTTACTTTTTGGTATGTAAGACATTTGGTAATATAATATGCAATGTCTCACTTCATACCTAACCACCAATAATATGTCTTCAAATATTGGTACATTTCAGTACTTCCTGGATGAACAATATATGAACTGCTATGAGCTTCCTTTAGGAAGTTCTTTTTCAGCTCATCCTCATCAGGGACACAGATTCTATCTTTGTGATACAAGTAGCCATCCTCTTTGATTGCATATTCATTATCTTTCCCCTCCTGAATTTGTTTAAGAAAGATAACTAGCTTTTCATCTTGTTTTTGCGCTTCCTTGACTTACTGTAACAAGTTTGGTTTAAGCCTCAACTTAGCTACAATGTCTTCATCACTGGCTACAGATACTATTGCATTCATTACTCTTAAAACTGATGATGACTTCCAGCTAAGAGCATCGACTACTAAATTTGCTTTGTCTGAGTGATAGTCAATGATGCAATCATAATCTTTAATCAACTCTAACCATCTTCTTTGCCTTAAGTTCAACTCTTTCTGCATAGGTAAATATTTAAGACTTTTGTGATCTGTGTAAATATAACATTTTTCTCAATATAAGTAATGCCTCCAAATCTTTAAAGCAAAGACTATAGTTGCTAACTCTAAATCATAGGTTGGGTAGTTCCTTTGATGAGGCTTAAGTTGTCTAAGGAATTACCTTTCCCTCTTGCATGAGTACACATCCTAGCCCGTTATGTGAGGCATCACTATAGATCATGAAGTCTCTAGCAAGTACAGGTTGTGTAAGAACATGCACTTCAGTCAATATAGCCTTTAGCTTCTCAAAGCTTTCCTAACAGTTATCACTCTATACGAATTTTGCATTCTTTTGAAGTAACTTGGTCAAAGATGTTGTGATTAAAGAGAATCCCTTAACAAATCTTCTATAGTATCCTACCAAACCTAAGAAACTTCTAATCTCTGTAGCATTCCTATATGGCTTCCATTCTAGAATGGCTTCTATCTTCTTTGAATCAACTATAATCTTATCTGTTGATATGACATGACCAAGGAAAGAAACTTCATCAAGCCAAAATTCACATTTACTTCACTTGGCATAAAATTGTTTATCCCTCAAAGTCTGCAGAATAATTCTCAGATGCTCATTTTGCTCTTCTCAATTCTTAGAATAAACCAAGATATCGTCAATAAAAACTACCACAAATTGATCCAAGTAAGGATAAAAAATACGATTCATGAGATCCATAAAGGCTACTGGAGCTTTTGTGAGTCCAAAAGGCATTACTAAAAATTCCTAATGCCCATATCTCTTTCTAAAATTTGTCTTTGGGATATCTTCTTCCTTTACTCTTAACTGGTAATATCTTGATTTTAGATCAATCTTAGAGAAAGAACTTGCACCTTTAAACTGATTAAAAAGGTCATCTATACGAGGCAATGGATTTTTATTCTTCACTTTCACTTTATTTAGTTGTTTGTAATCCACACATAGCCTAAGAGGCCCATCTTTCTTCTTAACAAATAAAACAGGTGCACCCTAGGGAGATACACTAGGACGTATAAAACTCTTTTCAAGAAGTTCTTGCAGCTAGATTTTCAATTCTTTAAGTTCTATGGGTGTCGTCCGATATGGTGCCATAGATACTAGTGTTGTATCAGGTATCACATCAATAGAAAATTCAACTTCTCTTTTTGGGGGTAACCCTAGCAACTCATCAGAAAATACATCCTGGAAGTCACATACAGTTAGTAGATCTTGAATTTTAGGATCATCCCTTCTAGCTTCAAGAACACAAGCTAAGTAGGCTATGTACCCCTTTCGAATAAGCCTTTTTGCTACGAACACTGATGTAACATTGAAGATAAAATTTGACCTTTCACTAATAATTGTGATCTCATCAATATCAACGATTCTAAGAGTGATTCTTTTAAGATAACAATCTTTCACTATATGTTGTCTAAATAGCCAGTCCATACCAAAGATCACATCAAATTTTTAGAAAGGTAGTTCAATCAAATCACCAGGAAATTATAACCTTGTATTTGTAATGGACAATTCTTGTAAACCCTATTTACCACCACACTATGACCCAAAGGATTTGTAATTAGAATATCATATTCAAGATTGTCAACAAGTAACCCCATATTTTCAGGCAATGGCATATATATATAGGAACGTGTAAATCCTGCGTCTATCAATGCGTCAACAGAAATGTCAAAGATAGTAAAAGTACCTGTAATCACATCTAGAGCATCCTCGTTATCACGAGCCTACATAGCATATGCATGAGCTAGAGTACAAGTATTTTGGCCATCAACTATCTTTGATGTGATCCTCTGACCACTAGCACCAGAACTAGCTCTCATGCTTCTTCCTCTGCCCCTCGAAATTGTAATAATAATAATAAAAGAGAGTAGGAAAAGAGACACAAAACTAATTTATTGTGGTTTGAAAACTGGCCTTTGACCTACATCCACTTCCCAATATCTACTAAACAATTCATTATCTTCATCCTTCAATAGGTTAAAAGGGACTCTTTACATAATATCTTATTTATCAAAAGTGAAGAGGAACTCTTATAATCATCCTACTTTATCATGGGTGAAGAGAACCTTTTACAACTCTTGTTAAAGATCTAAAAGAAACTCTCATAATTACATAACCATATAAATCATGAAACATATGTATCTTGCTCTCATCAATATTCTAAGGTTCAATATATGTTATGCAATACAAACACACTCAAATGCCCTTTTTAGCCTTTCAAGACACTTAATAACTCTATTATGTCAAATATTCTTTTCATGACTCAATTGTATTCTATTTATAGTTAAAACCACTTTAAATAGTCATTATATACATAAATTAATTTTTAAAATGACTAGTTTCCAGACACATTCAATTAGTTAATCTCCTGTAATTAGCTAATAAATGCTTATGTAATTGGGATATCGAATATTTGAATTCTTAACATCCATTCTATAACTTTGAAAAACAAACCTATTGACTACTCCACTTTAACCCTCTTACTAGCTGGTGGTTTACTAGTTGGCATATTAGCTAGATGATGATGTAGCATATGGCACTCTACCCACTATATTTTTTTTGCCTTAGGTTAGGTTAACATAATTAAACCCCTTAAGTTAGTCAAATCCTTACATTAATTAACTTTCAAAAGTTGCTATAAAACATCGATTTCTAAAATACAAAGATTTCTCAAAAGCATCAAACACCCTATTTTGATGAAAACTTAATTTATAACGATTTCAAAAGTTTTCAAAGTTTATATGAAAATCATGAGATTTTCTTTAAAAGTTAAAAATGAATTTCATCTTGATTATGAAAGGATTTATGCATTATAATATACATATAGATGATAATACAATGATTGATTGAGCCTCTAGTTTGTTGAAGTTATTAGTAAGGTTATATAAGAGATTAAAATGATTTGTTGCATCTTGATGTTCTTAATTCCTCCTTCTTCTTGGTTCTACACTTAAAATACTCTTTTCGCTTATATTTAGTACATCACTTTACTTATTTTGATCCTTTGATCAATTTACCTTTCTATAAACTTAATCTATGACCTTTATGCTCAACGTTTTAACAAATGATCTCACTAATATCACCCAATATAAAAGTATTAGTTGCACATTTTTGTTATCGTCAAAATCATAAGGTAGAACCTCACTTTGTTCAATAAAAATGCTCTTTAATTGTATTAGAAAATAAAAATTGTAAATAGCTTCTTTCTCTATAAATGTTTTTCTTAGTTGATGTCTTTTAACGAATTTAGTTTTTTCTCTATTAATTTATTTTTATCCATACTTATAACATGCAAAGGAAGTTTTCAATGATGTTGGAACAAATAGTAATTGTGATTTTGGTTTTATAAATTATTAATCATAGGTTTTTGAAATGAAAACTTCATCTTTTTCTTTAAATTTAATATAAAATAAAATTACACTATCATTCTAAATCTAGATGGGTATTAAGAAATGTTTTTTTTTAATTTATGATAATGTTTCATAATTGACTCTCTTTAGCTGTTCTATGCATTACTTTGTCAAATATGTTATTTTATGAAAGTAAAAGCAATCTTTTTATTTCATGGTGACCTTGCCTATTGTTTACACCTTTAGTAGTCCCTTTTATCTTAAAGGTATTTATAATTTCTATTGGTTTTGTTTTTTGCTACTATTTTTTCTTGTTTTTAATCTATGCTATTTTTTTGACTTTTTCCATGAGTTTTTTTATTTACTTTATGGTGATTAAAAGAAAAGGGAGGAGCCTACATCTCACTTTATAGATGTGGTTTTTTTTACCCTTCCTCATAATAATGAAAAATCCAAAGTGCACATTATTAAGCTAATTTATGCTTAAAAATTACATTAATGTAAAGGCTCATGAAAAATATTATAAGTAAGTAATTAAATCAAAATTATCAATTTTTTCATTTAAGTCGTGTTATTATAAATAATTCATCAATTAAGTCTCTGGAACAAAAGTAAGAAGCCTTATTAAAGGACATATGTGAATTTTAGTACACATGATATATTAACTTAAAATAATAAATCTTAAACTATGCGAATAACATGACATGTTAATATCATTGTGGCGTAACATATCCACGAGACATTATGAGATATATGTCAATGTGGTAAGTTAATCTATGTGGCTCCCACAATATATCATGTTTATATTTCCATTGATATCATTAATGAAAAGTATTTGATTGGAAAAAAATTCTTTTGTTAAAGGACCAAAATAAGAAAATTTTAGAAAGAGCGAATCAAGAATTATAAATATTAAGAGGACTAAATATATTGTTATTTCAATGACAAAATAGAGATTTTGAATCAATATTTGGAATATTTTTCTTTCTATATCAATAGAAAATTTCATAAAATTTTAGCCGAGATACTTAGAAATTCACTAATACTATCTAAAATACGTTTTAAATTTGAAAGAACATTCTCTTAATGGGTTGTGCTTTTTATGAAACAAATGGGCTGATTATCTAAGGTATGTACTAAATATGAAGATGCATAAACAAAAATTGAGTATGTAAAAAGGCCAGCAATTATATGATATAACCCTATAAGAAATTTGATTATCATATTGATTTTTAGTTTTTATTATTTAATTTCTCTAAAGAATGACCAATAATTAAATTGAAAATATAATTTATTTTGCACCTTTTAATTAATATTTTTAGTAGATTGTACTTTTTGCAAATAGAATTATTATTATTTTTTAACCACAACAAAATTTTATCCTAAAAATTTTTCTTACATACTATAATATGATCAAGTTTATTAAATTTTTCTTAAAAAAGTAAAATGGATATTGACCGAAATATAGTCAAAAGTACAAACCCAAAAATGACCACGTACAATATCATATCACATGCCATTATTGTCCACACTTACCCTAAATTACACCACGTACCCCCATATTTTGCCAAATTAAGGAAACTAACTTGGGTTCATGCATGTCTCTATCTACAACCCAGTTTATAATAGATATAAATTCAAACTCTACAAACAAAGATCAAGGTTTGTTGCTTACTTATATTGTTTCTTTTTTTTTGATTAATGTATGTTTCTCTTTCATTCTAACGTGGAGCAATTGTTTACATCTTTCTCCTTTCTAAGAGAACCAATGTAGTCTCGATGTTAGAATGTTGAGCATGCCACTGATTCTATTTCTAATAATTTTTTCCTTCCTTTGTTATATGTTTATGATTGCTTAAATTTTTAGTTGCATGTTGTATCTTGCTCTCTTCATTTGATGAGTACATATAGATGATGACCCTTGTCTTCTATAATTCATTAATCTTCCTATCCCTTTGAATATAATTGAGTATTTTATTAAAGATTAAATAGCTAATATATCCACTTAGAATATTCACAATCAAAGAATAAGTGTTCTTAGCTTTCACTTATTACTTTACAGATAGTACTTGTGTCTGGTCGATTTAGGAATTTCAATATGTCCTTAGTTGGAAGACCTTTCTTAAAGGTAAACCACAATAGAAAGGACACCCTAGATGGCATGAACTTTTCCTAAGCAAGCTTGTGCCATCCCTTTTCCTCTTTAGCAGTTCCCTACATGACCTATTGGTGAACAATTACGACAAGTGTGCTTTCTAGATTGAGCTATCTTCCACATTCTTCTAAGGGTTATAATCAGAAAGAAAATTTAAGATGATATTTGAGTAATTAGGCCATTGGTTGTCTAATATCTATAATTGAACCTTGGCAATCTATTGGTAGCAATTTAGGCACTCCTCATAGTGACTTGATAGAGATAGAGGACCTACTTTAAGCCAATTTTGAAAGTATAAGGAAATTTTCTTCCATTTCCATTTCTACAATCTATTGCTTCAACTATGGATTCCTTTAATCTAATTGGGTTCATTATGAAATTTGAATAGCCTAAAACTTCCTTCAACTCCCATAAACTTTTCCCTTTCAATGTATAGCAATGCATCCATTTAGACCATAAGGAATTCTTTTCTCTTAGTAGTTCCCAAGCTCTCGTGGTCATTAGTATTTGGCTATTCAGTCTTATAGGGCATATTCCCAGTCCTCCTTCCTCAAAGGGTAAACATATATCTTTCTATTTGACCTTGGCCCAGATGTTCTTTTCCTCTCTTTGTTATAGGAATATTTTTATATTCCTCTTTAGTGTTTTAAAAACTCCTTTAGGGAGTTGCATATGCACTATCCAGTTGAGTATAGATTTTATTAACTCTAATCTACCCTTATAAGAAAGGTCTTTATTGCACTAGTGATCAGGTCTTCTTTTTACTTTTTGTATCAAAGGATAAGATTCCATAAACCTAAGTTTTTGGTAGCAATAAGTAGTCCCATATTTGTAAATAAGAGATTTTTTAAATCCTAAATCCATTCATTCTAAAGAGCCATTATGCTTCCTCTCTCGCACTCTTGAAAGAATGAGGTGGTTTTCCTTGTAATTTACTTTCAAACCAAATAGCTCTTTAAATATTCTTAATACACTGGCAATCATATAAACTGAAGGATATTTAGCCTTGTAAAAGATTAAAAGGTCATTAGCAAATGATAAGTCCACAAATTTGAGCTTGCTACACTTACTATGATAGCCAAAGCTCTTATTGGAGGAGATATTGAGTTTCACTAACCAGGAAAATGTTTCCATACATATGATGAATATGAAAGGGAAAAGGGGATCCCCTTATCTTAGCTCTTTTATGCCCTTAAAAGGTCTTGTAAGCTCCCTATTGATCAGCGCAAAAACTATTTGTTTGATTTCTTAAGGGGACACTAGCCTATAGATACCCTCTTTAATCCCTACTGGTAGATCAGACCTTATCAATGCTTTAAAAATAGTGGGAGATGAACCAATTGATTCCTTGGTATCAATAAACTCCTTGTAGTATTGGAAAGCTTCCTCCTTAATTTCTTCTGACTTAGGGATGTTTTCTCATTAGTTTTCCTAAAGATTATGATTACGATAGAGATGCTTCTAGACTTAACAATATTGTGAAAGAAATTAGTAATCATGTCCCTATCTTTATACCATTTCAACCTTACCCTCTATTTTAGTATGGAATGATGGATACATATAGCTTTGGAGCATTCATTAATTGCCTTATTTTTGTCCTCTAATAGTTGGGTGTATGCTGCATATTTATAAAGTTTATATTTTATTCCAAATAATCTTGATTTGGCTTGTTTTACCATGAATTTGGTTTGCATTGGTCTCCTCCTATTTAACTTTTTCTTTTCTTCTTTAATCATTTCTAGATTTTTGACACATTGGAATTGCTTAGTCCCTTTTATCTCCATTTGAACACAACTTTGTATTGCCTCATTAAATCCTTCCCATTTATAAGATGGATATTGAAATGAAAAGGTCCTCTTTTTCTCTAAATTTTCTCCATATCATGTATTATAAAAGGTGTATAATCTAAAATTGTAGGTGCATTAAATGTTGCTTTGCTTCTTGAGAAATTTTTCGTCCATTGCTTATTGATAAGAGCATGATCTAACTATTTCATCAACATGTATAATCATTTTTTGTTATTACTTTAGGTATAAAACCTACCTTCAATCTTCTAATCCATAACTCTAATATTTGAATGTTTTCCTTTAAATCACTTGTATAAAATATGGTCCAACATTACCCTCCACCTTACTCCTAAAACAACACTATTAAAGTTTCCTAAGATGAGCTAGGTTCCCTATATTGAATGATTGATTTCTTCTATTTTGGCCACAAAGATCTCCTAAGATAGTTAAGATTAGCTCCAAATACTATGGTTGCTTCAAAGGATTAGTTCCCTGTCAATACTTCCACCTTTAGATGGAACATCTAATCATTAGAATCTTGTAGTTGTACCTTAATCCTTTTTATATCAAAAGCTATTATAACTCTTCCATAATGGTGGTAATTATGGTTAGATACAAAAGCCTAATGGCTGCTTAAAATCTGCAATTTCTTTATATTCTTTTTCTTATTTTAATTTCTAGAAATCCTACTAAAAAAGGCTCTTTCCCTAAAACAAAATCCTTAATCACCTCTAGCTTTTAGGACTGTTCATACCTATAACATTCCATACAATTAAAGACATTGTTCAAATATAAGGGAATTAGGGCCCCTATGTTTTGTTTTTCCTCCATATTCTTGCTTTCTTCCTATTTAACACTTCTTTAAATATGTTTTTCTCACTGAAATTTTCTTGACTTTCTAACTTATTGAACTCTTCTTCATTCAATCTTTCTTCATGCAGCTTATTGGCTTTTCCATCCATCTCCTTCTTTATTCTTCCATTATCTCTTATAGGTTGTTTACCTTTTGAGAGATGGGAGTTTCCATTGCTGCTTTCACATATTTTTCTTTAACATTCTTCTCAATGTTTTTCTTACTAATGGTATCATCTTGTTTCATACCCTCCATATTCATTAGTTATTCATAGTCCCCTCTCATGAAGATTTTTCTTGTAAGGATCCACATCTTTCCTTTTTGCTTGAGAGTTGGTCTCCATACATAGGAAATTTGTACCAGGTCTTCTACTAGAGCTCCTTCTTCTCTTAACCTTAGTATGGGGACCGACTCTAGGAGTTGCTTTCTTAGCTCTACACTGATGTAAATTATGGTGAAATCTTATAGTTATTATCTTATCCATGCATAAAGGCTTACCAATGGAACTTTCTAAGGAGATAAATCCCTTGATGGACTAATATTTGAGCGGAATGTTATGGAAGTTCACCCACAATGATATATTCTCTTGCTTTATTTTGTCTAATTTCAACCTTGGTCTCCATATTTTAAAAAAACAATGGGATATTATAAACAGGCCAGGTACCTACCTTTATTGCCTTCATAGCCTCATTTTCATTTTGAAATTTGAACAACACATGATTGACTTCTAAAATTAGTATTTCTTGCATTCCTCTTGTTTTTTGTGATCCAATTGCCCAGCTTCGGATTGTTTAAAATTCAACTTTTATCCATGAAGAAGCCAACTAGTTGAGTTTCATACCTTAGCTCTCTCTTTTAATACCTCTATGTTTGGGGCTACTACATTCCTTCCTTACATAAGGGTGGGAAGGACAGTTCCATATTTCTCTCATTCCTAAATGTTTTGTTAGATGCATCTTTTGCTATTTTAGTGCTAGGACAGCTTTTACAAAGACTGCATTTGGTTCAGAGGCTAATTTGAGGAGGTTGAGAGGTGCAAGGACCAAAAGGCCCTTGTGTTTTGTGGGACTAATGTAGCAAGCTGATAAAGAAAGTTTGCTGGCGATGGAGGGAGGAATGGCGGTTCCTAATTATGAGAATTAGGATAAGAGGAAGAGAAAGCAGATGGTGATGTTGAAGGGAAGGGTGTGGTATAAATGGAGTGTTAAGAAGAAGAGGAGGACGAAAAAGCTAGAGCATTGCTAGTTTCTTCTAGGGACAGGTTGCAAGTTCTCTCACTAAAAAAAGTCATCTCTATTAAATTTATTGAAATTTTGTTTCCACTGTATTAAATTCTTATTGACATACTTCTGATATATATCATATTAAGATAAGAGGAAAGTTATCATCATTCTATCCCTATTACAAGTTTTTTCTATTTGTCTTATTTAGCTCCTTCTAAAATTGAAGAAAGCTCAATTACAAAAGATTAGCATTTGGATTGCTAATCATTTTAAACTCCCAAATTTTGTATTTATTAGGATTCAAACGTCATGAAACAAGAGATTAGAGCAAGTCTATCCGCTACACTACTACAAGAAATAGGACGTTTAACGATGGAAATTACCAACAAAAAATGTTTGCATTCTGTCAGTAATATGAAATAGCGACGGAAATTACCAACGACCAACGACGTCGTTAAAACAGTCATAGGTAAATTTACCGACGGACCTAAATATTATATCGGGAAATTTTGGTAAATTTTGATCATTTTATCAACAGAAAATAAAATTCTGTCGGTAAATAAAAGTAAAAAAAATTAAAAACCCCATCATCGTTGACGAGGTGTTCTTCAAGACTCTTCCTTTTATCTTCAGCAGAACTAGACATAAATTTCTCAACCTCTTTGAGCACAACCAACCATCTTTTCAACAACTTCTCTCTCTCGAAGCCTCTATAAGAGACCGCGGCCTCCTCTAGTCTGTTCACTGTTTAGTTAATGCTTTTATAGCTCCAATTCTCCTGAAACGCAATTGAAACTAAAGCCGCCAAACAGAAAATACCTAACGATTATACACTTCCCTCAAAACAAATCTTCTATAGCCTTAATAGACTTACAAGAAGCAAAATTCCAGATCAAAGAAATGCCTATAAATTATTAACACAGAGATGAGGAGAGCTTAAAGAAATATTGAAGATGTGAAGTAACCAGGATTCCGTAGAGTATTCAGAGAATTTCCCTTTACTGGATCTTATGGGCTTTCTTCAACAATCCTCGTTTCTTCTTCAATAACAAAAAGAATTCAACATATAAATCAATACTATATATAACAATCAAAAACCCACCAAGAAAGAGTAATAAAGAAACCGGAGCCAAAAAAAAAGCAAGAAAGAAACAAACTTTAGTTCTAGAGGAACTCACCAGACGGGAGAGGAAGTCACCAAAGGAGGAAGAAGACCAAAGAGCGCCGAAGAAGAAACGAAAAAGATGAACCAGAGGGGGCGGGTGTTTTAAACGTGATTTACCGACAGAATTTTCCGTCGCTAATTTCATCGAAAATTTTAAATTTTATTATACTGCCTTTAATTCCCGCTTTATTTACCGACGAAAACTTTTACCGTCCGTCACTAATTTTTGTCAAAAATTTTAAATTTTATTATACCTTCTTTAATTCTCGCTTTATTTATCGACGAAAACTTTTACTATCCCTAAAGTCCGTCGCTACTTTTGCCGAGACGATTTCCCTTCATTTTTAGCGATGAAAATTAGAACCGTCATTAAACGAATTTTTTTACGTCTATTTTAGCGACGGAAATAGGTTTTTCATCACTAATTTCAGTGTAATTACCGACGGAAACTTTTATCGTCCCTAAAGTTCGTCCCTAATTTTGTCGGGACAGTTTTCCTCCATTTTTAGCGACGGAAATTAGAACCGTTACAAAACGAATTTTTTCACGTCAATTTTAGCGACTTTGCTACGCTTTATTTTCCGTTGTAATTTTCTTTCACGAATTTTTATTTTTCTTTTAGTGCTCTACTTTGTATTATATCTAAGTTAGAGAATCACCAAGTAAAATACGTATAAAGAATATGTTTTATGGCGAGAAGAACAATATTTGAAATGCTAAAGCTATACTGACTTTATTTTTTAGTTGGTGTGCCATTGTTTTTGCACCAAATCCTACTGTAATAAATATAATATGGATACTACCTTAAACTATGGAATAGATGGCTCGACTTTGTTAATATTTAACGAATTGTAGTTTGTAAACTTTTATATCTGTAATCGCGATGAGGGAGCATAACATCAATTGCAGCCTTTCTCACAACTGATTCTTTGTTATGTACTAATTTCATTTTTGCTGCAGTTAATTCGATTGCAATTATGTAAGTGCTTTGGAATTCTTCTTACCCGTCTTATCTCGACAGCTTCGATTCCTAAAGCTTGCGAGTTAGGAACTCTAACTTGGGGAGGTAAGAAGTTTATAAATGGTAAGTCCGAGATGAAGAAAAGTTTACAGACTGACTAGTATAATAATGTAGTCCATATTCTGCTAGACATTTAAATTAAAAAGAAAATTTGATAAAATGTTTCCTACACCTGGGGCGTTGACTTAATTTGGCATTTTGATAAAGTTAAGAAAGTTGCTTTAGAACCGTGCCTTTTATTCTCTCCATTTTATATTCCATTAATTGAATCAAGATAAAATAAGAAAGTTGCTGCTGTCTATGAGAACTTGTCACGCGCTGACAAAATGAGATTGGGTCGAGCACAGTAATTACTCTAACCGTGCTTGACAATTCACGTGACGATTGGCATTTCAGTTGGACGCGTGGAAGAAACTATTCTACATCAGCAATGACACTAATTGAAAACATGAATTTTTTTTCCCTTTTAAATTTGGCTCCAGTCGTACTTTGACCTGTCGTGTTTCGCGGGTTGTGGTTACTTTTATGATCATTTATTTATTTGTTAATTTTGGTGGGACCTATTTATTAAATATTCATAGTAACAGAATCTGATATGAACCAGTTTTTAGCAACAACTCACTCCTATTCCTATACCCGCCAGAATTCAGGAGAAAGCAAATTCATCCTCTTATGAGAAATTCGGCGACTAATAAACCAAAAAGGTGTTCAGCTATCAAATGTCCTTTCTTTTCCACAAGGCCGATTCGAAAGTCTATGCCCTATGTTAAACGTCCATTCTCATCCACAAGGCCGATTCGAAAGTCTATGCCCTATATCAAATGTCCATTTAAGTCTATGTCCTATATCAAATGGCGGCATTCTCATCCACAAGGCCCATTCGAAAGTCTATGTCCTTATGCGAAAGACTAGAAGTCATTAAAAACTGTCCCAATCAATTAAATCAAATCATGGAATTCCTATACTTTGCCAAATTTCACTTCCAACTGGAAACGACTTGCATTTGGGATGCACCTCCGTCGTCCACAGCTCATTGCTAACGACATAAATCTGTCATGAGTCCCATCATCTTCCTTAAAGATAATTCTATCAAGAAGAAGAATCTACTTGATTTTGTTGCTTAAAAGCAAATTAAGATGGGCGCATTTCCAGCCAAGGAACTTGAAAGCGGGAATTAAATAGAATATAATTCCCTGTTGGCTGCTCACTGTATGTAGCGGGACTCAATAGTCACACACACATCTTATAATAATCCTATTTTTTATTTATCCACAAAATTTTTCTTTTTTTCATCACTTTTTCATCACGCTCGTCTAAAATTTTCTCGTCTCCAAAGTGAAGCTTCATCAATAAAAGAGCATTGCAACAAAAAGTTGTAAATTTAGTGGAGCATTACAACGAAGAAGTTAAAAACAAAAAAAAATGATATAAATGACAAATTAGGGTTGTTATTAGAGATGCAACTATTAAGCCCCAAATAAGAGCCACATATGTCATTGTAGTATCCATATTCACATGTTTATTTATCACATTAATAAAATGCTAATAGAGATAATGGTTTGAACCATGTGTTCCAATTTTTGAAAGATTGGAACTAAATTAAAAAAATTTAAAGATTGAACATTGAATTAAATTTTTTTAAAAGGTTTAGTACTAATTGTTCATCTCCATCAAAAAATGAGTAAGAGATCATTTTCTACTTCAAGAGCAAGTATAAAGATATGGGTCCCTTTTAATCTGGATTATAAATAGTATTCATTATTTGAAGATATTGAGTACTATTCATGTATACAATTATTATTTACATGAAATACTTAAAGTTATTCCTCTTAGCTCAAAGGTGTTTAGTATAGAAACAATGAAATCTAAATATAAGATTAAGAAGTTCAATGTGAATAATTTCTCGTTGTGAAAGTTGAAATTGAAAGTTATCCTTATAAAGGATAATTATCTTAGAATCATTAGCAAAAAGTCAACAGCATCATAAATGACACCAGATTGAATGAAATTGATGTGAATATTATTGTAAATCTTTATTTAGCTTTAGTTGATGAAGCTTTTTACGTGTAGAGGAGAAGAAATTAAAAAGAGAGAGAGAGAGATTTCAAATCATCTCTTTAAGATGTATAAGATCAAATCATTCTATAATTAATTTTTCCTAAGAGGAAATTTATACACTTAAGATGTTAGAATCCATTTTAGTGACTGAGCACATTAATAATTTAACAACTCTATTGATGGACATCTATTTCATTAAATTTGGTGTCATTTTAGTGACTGAGCTTATGAAATAAATGACATCATTGGATTATAGAATAATTTCACATGAACATGTTGAACATCGACTTCAAACTCTACCGAAAATGTATGATCAACTCATCATTGGCTTAATTAATAATCTTCTTATAAACTAGCTAGTAAATCAAGTTGTTGTAATAACAGTTCTAGAGAAAGAAAATTAATGTGAGCATAAAGAAGATAGGTAGTCTGATTTACAATAAGTTGAAGCCTTAATAATGATAAGAAATAAATCAACAAAATATATACCAAATGAGAGCCAATATCATGGAAGGTTAAAATCAATAAGTAAGAAGAATTTAAAATTCTAAAATGATGGCAAAAATGACCAATTTAGATAAGAAAATTTTCCATTCTCAAGAAAATTGTATAAGTACTTTAAATGATGGCAAAGATTAAAGTGAGGCTTAAGTAGGTAAAGGAAAATTTTCCTTAAAAAAGTGTTAAGTGCAGTGAAGTAGTAATAACAATTATAAAAAAAGACAAAATTTGATGTTTGGGTCTTTATCTTAAAAGCTACTTTTCACATAATCTCTATAAGACAATGGTTTTATCATTATAAACTTATCTCAAGAAGATTTGTGCACAGTTGTGATGATTAATTATCCTTTGATATTTCTTAGAATTATAGCCATCAAGTTGAATATGTATGATGGTACAATTTGTACTCTTCAAGAAATAGGGGACTTGAAGAAGAATTTATGTATTTAGGAAAACTAGATAAGTTTAGATAAATTTATAAATTATCAATAATATTTTGAAGGTAATTTGAGGCATGTTTATCCTTGTAAAAGGAGAGAAGATAAGTGAACTTAGACAAGTTAAAAAGAGCGACGTTAATGGAAGAAGAAGCATCAATTGCTTTAAATGGTCCATGTAACTTTTTCAATATTGTTGCATTAGAAACTTGGATTTATATTTAAACAAGAAATGAAGATTCTCAATGAACAAAAGCTATTCCCGAGACTTACAAAGGTATCACTATCATTTTTTGAGCATTATGTTACAAGTAAGTAATATCATATAAAATTTATCACATCAAATTCAAGAAACAAGGTTGCTTTGAATTGGTTCACTAAGATGTTTGGTAAGCATCAGCTCCATTCATGAGAGGATGAAATTACATTTTGTTTTTTATTCATGATTATTCTGAGAGATGAGGCATATCTTGTCAAGATGAAAGCATATGTCCTCTTAGTTTTTAAAGTTTTTTTAGCACACATTAAACTTGATTTTGTAAGAAAAAATCAAGTATTTAAGGAAGGATAATATAGGAGAATATACTAACAGTGGATTTGATATATGTCTAATTAATAAGGCATTAAAATACAATTTATTATTACATACAGTCCTTGACAAAATAGAGTGGCAAAGCAGATAGACATAATTTTGTTAGAAGAAACATAAGTAACATTAAGAAAAATAGGCTTAGATAAGGCCTTATAGGTAGAAGTATTTAATATTGCTTGTTATGTGGCCAATCAAATATTAAAATTAACTAAAAGTTCCTAATGAAGATGTGGACTAGGACGCTAGTAGATTATTTCAACATCTATATATTTAGAAGTGAGTATATGTGATTTATAATACCAAAGAAACCATAAAGTTAAATCCAAAATCTAGAAAATGCATATTCTTAGGATATGTTGACGAAGAGAAATGGTATCACATGTTAGATTCTATTGCTCATAAGGTTAGTATCAGATTACAAAAAAAGAAAAAGAAAAAGAAGACAATAACACTTCGCACAAAAGTTTACAGGTTGTGATATAGGTAGAAAAGGAAATCTAATAAGAGGCTTCTTTTTAAGCAACACTATAGTAAGATGTTCAAGAATTAATTGAGTTAGAAGCCTTAGAAGTTCGTCAATTAGATTACACAAAAGAACACTAAATTGGCACAATAAACTATATAATATAGGGAAATATAATATATTGCCTTTTGATAAAGGATAAAGAATTATTAACTCTCTAAAATTATAGTATAATCCAGATACCTTTTAGTAGCTGGCAACAATGCAAAGGAAATTGAGTCTCCTCATAATAAATAAAACTTAGAATCTTGTATCATCACTAATAAATAAAGTCAATTCATAATAAATGAGTCTTTAAGATTAAGCAAAATAGTGACGATCAAGTGGGTAGATATCCTGTAAAATTGTAGTGAAAGGATATGCTTAAAAAGAAGGAATTGGTGTTAATAAAATATTTTATCTTGTGTTTCAAAATATTGACACTTAACAGTTGGTAATCTATGATGCGTTTGACCTGTACCTAGAATAATCAAATGTGAAATTTTCTTTTCTTTATAAAGATTTTAAAGAAGAAATTTACATACTCCAATAAGAAGGTTTTGAAGGAAAAAGAAAAGAGAATTTATTTAAAGGTTGAACAAATATCTATGTGGTCTTAAACAAGAGTCGAGGTCTTAGTACAGGAGATACGATTCCTTCATCATGAGTTTTATATACAACAAAACTTAATATAGACTCTTTTGCTTATTTTAAGAGGTTTAATAATAATGTTTTCATTATATTATTGTTACATAGAGGCAATACGTTGGTTTTAGGCCTAACAAAGACCATATTAAAGAATTAAAGAACTAATTGGCTAAAAAATTTGAAATAAAGAACTTGAGACCAACAAACAAGATTTTAGGGATGCAAAGGTGATATTAAATAATTGTTATATGTATGTAATAATGATTTTAAACGGTTCAAATAATGATTTCATTATCTTATTATTGTACGTAAGCAATATATTAGTTATAGGCCTAACGAAGATTATATTAAAGAATTAAAACTTAATTGGCCAAGAAAATTAAAATAAAGGAATTGAGACTAAAAAGACTAAAAAACAACATTATGTGGACATGGATTCACTAAAATAGCAATAACATGAAGATTTGGATTTTTTTAGAAAAACTTCCTAAAAGAGGTTTTATGACACTTTAGTATGATCAAAATTACAAGTTAATATATGTCCCTCTTCTTGTTAATTTCTAGTTATCCTCCAGTATAAGTCTTACTAATAAAGATGAGAGGATACATATGCCTCAAGTATTATATACATATGTAACGAGAATTTTAAAATACTATGATTTATGTAAACTGAGTGAGAGTCATTAGTTATTATATAGTGAAACTTGGTAGAGAGTATTGAAATATTGTAAAGAGGATCCTAAGATACACTAAGGGAATATATGATGTTGCATTATAATCTAGAAGATCATACTTCATTATTAGAAAATATGCTAACTTTAATTATGCAAATGATCTTGATAAAAATAGATATATTGTAAGTTATGCATTTACGCTTACTAGTGAGGTTGTAAGTTGGATTTTAAAGTTATAATCAGTTCTAACTACGTCAATAATAAAAGTGAAATATGTAAAAACTACAAAAGCTAATAAAGATACAACATGATTTAAATTATTTTTAAAAGAACTCGAGCACAACATAAGGTTTCATTATTGGAGAAAATGGTGTTTTGACTCAAAGATTTTCACACAAAAAATTAACTTAAACTGCAATGTTTTAGTAGCATTCAAAAAGAACTCTAATATTATAAAAACGGTCCTGTTTGAATCCCAAGTCAAAGGAACCCTAGACTTTCATATTTGTTCCTTTATAAAAATATACCCTATCATTTTAATACTTTTGGTGAGTCCTACAATATCACCTGAGCATTTCAGATGGCAACATAGACCTTATTAAGACCCTCTACAATTGCGCACCAATAGGGGAAAAAAAAGCATAGACATCAACATAATACTCGGTCATTGAAGATCAAAGATAGTAGAGATGAGAGATATAACATGTTTACTATTGAAGAATTTGGCAAAAAAAAGGTGGCATTTGTTTAAGTTTCAGGATAGTTGATCCAATGCATGTATGACCTTAGTATGCACCTTTCATTGCAACCTTTTCATGTGACTCTGGACCTATTACATCTTATCTCCACTATTTGATATTTAGAAAAGTTTAACCAACTTTTTCCTTAGGGAAGTTAGCAAATGAAAAAGGAAGTAGAAATGAGCAACAAATAATGGCAACGATACGATATAAGAAGAAGAGGAGGAGAAAAGTAAATGTTCAATTTAGTTAGATTATGATAGTATTTGGGTCAGGTCCTATTGAGACCCACATTAATAAGGAAGCCTAACTAATAATGTGGGATCCTTTTAAAATATTAAAAATATCATAGCATTTTTTTTACAAAATTTTAAGGTATAAATAAAATAATCTTTACAATGTTATGATTTATTTTGAATGTTATCAAACATTAAGTTAAATTTTTGTAAAAATCTTTTATTCGAAAATACTTCTTTTGCCTTCATTATTTTATAATAGTAAAACTACCATGCATCTAACAAGGAATCCAATCTTTCATTAAAAAGAAAAGTACATATCAGTTTGATTTCAATTTTTTGTGAGAAATTTGGAAAGAACTTTAAATAAGCAAAAAGTTTATAACAAAGATAATCCAACAAATTTTATAAGAAAACAGTCAAAATTGACAAATTTGTTAGTGGTGATCCTTATGTAACTTAAAAAGAAATATAAGGAATTGACAATAATAAGTTGTTGTGAAAATTGATTGGTTTGCAATTAAATCTTTAAGTGACAGATTATAAAAGAAATCATCAACATATTGTTCATAAAAATATTTAGATATATAAGAATGTGCGGTAATTAGAATAAATTGAAGCATTTGACTACAATTAATTTGATTTACTTATAAGCACTCATCCAACTTTTTATTTCAGAATAAAAAGTATATCCAAGTATTTAAGAATGGAAATTACGAGGATTCAATTTTATAGGTTCTAATTTAAAGTTAGTTAGTATTAAATATTTGTATTATAACTCCTATTCTCATGTATAATAATATTACTCTCTATGCAAATGTTAATGAGATTGAAGTGAGTCACAAAGCCCAAAAAGTTGCTGCATATTCCCAAATGTTATGATCCTGATCCGCATTGACAACCGTTTATTAGGTAGGATGATAAATAAGCTTTAGTATATAATCCTTTTCTTTTCTTTATGCCTTATGTTCATTTACCAAAAATAGGCTACATAATATAAGAAATAACATCAATTTGAAATTTTATGTCTTGGGCAATGTTATGAATACCATACCGGGCTCGGTACAGAATTGAGTTCTGAAACGGAACTGTACCGGTACCGGTTGATATCGGATACCGAGTACCGTTTCGGAAAATTTTTTAAATTTATAAAATAGTCCCTAAAATTTTTAAAAATTGCAAAATATTTCATATTAGTATATTATACAGTTGTAATGTATACTTTACGAGTTTACTGTTTACATCAATCATGCTTTCAAAAATCTTAATAATAAATAATAATGACAATTAATATGAAATAATAATAATTTTTAAATATTTTACATATAA
>JANVCQ010000005.1:26178343-26188616 GCA_025531925.1 Erythroxylum plowmanianum | reverse complement strand
AACTTTGAAAAAAAAGGAGGGAATGAGAGGTAGGAGGGAGGGAGGCAAATTTTGAAAATTTTTGAAAATTTCGCAAAAAAGTTCTCCAATTTTTTAAAATTTTTGATACAGTCGGTATTTGACCGATATTTTGAATACCGACCGGTACAGCTAAAATTAACCGGTACCGACTAATATTTTTTACTGATACCACCTACACTCGTATCGGTACTAATTTCTGGCCGGCGCGGTACAAAATCCTAAATAATCTTGGGCCGAAATAGTAACCCTGCCCCTATTTCCGTACTTACTGTTGAGTTGGTAATAACCTATAAAACTGCAAGGAATCATGGTTGTCTTGTCAGTCACGTTGGAAAATTGGTAGAGCCGGAAAGCCGAAGGAAGGAAAGCGTGTGTTCCCATTCCTTTCTATTTGTTTAACAAAAGTCCCACGTGTGCATTTAAAATGGATGTTTGTGAAGCCACGTCACCAATTAGACATTCCATTTCCTAAGGTCCAACCTATGGGAAGGAATTGGTTGGTCGTTGATTTCTTATTCTAGCCTGTAATTAATTTTGGATCCAACTCACCAGTGTCCACTATCAAACCCAAGTGGTTTGGTAGGGAAAGAACGCCCTATAGTTAAAACTGCAAGTAGCAGCCGCTATCTTTTACCATATAACAAGTAAATTATTGATAGTATAAATAATTACAAATAATTTGTAAGTGTATAATTTGAATGGACTATTTAACAAATTAAACGGTAGATTAGTCCAAAAGACTCCATAAATGCTAATCTTAGACCCCTGTTGCCGTGTTTGGTAACGTTTAAGTGATGGTTCTTCCAATTCCAAATCTTCGCAATGTAAGAAAGGAAAAGCTGCCTATTATATGCCTTTATCACTAATTCAACATTGGGCATTGCGGTCTCTTTTGTTTTAAGATTACTCGCAATACACAATACAACAAACAAACCAGAGAAATTTGAATTTGGGTAAAGATATATGGTTCATTCCAAAAACCAAGTACCCAGGTAAACCACATGCTTCCGCAAGAGTTATTGAGATACAAACCAGCTTACCCACCCGATATTCACAAGACTAATAGTTTCTTCTGAATAGAGAAATCAACTGCTAACATGACTTACAAGATAGCCAGAGAACTTTTGCGAACACCTGGATCCAAAGTCTGCCGATGCAAAATTGTATGGAATCAGTTATTGACTCTAAAACTCTTATTTCTTCTATGGTTGATTGTGAATAATAGATTAAGCACTATAGATATATTCCATTTTTTGGCATTGGATGATAGGTGCTCTTTATGCATGGAGTGTGGAGAAACTAGGTAAAATTTGCTTTTTTTTAATGCCAATATGCCTCTAATGTTTGGAGAGGGAAAAAATTCTTGCCAATGGAGCTGTAATGGGAAGCCAATGCTTTATGTTAAATAAAAACATTATATGATGAAATAATTAAATTATATGAAAAAATCATCCACAGAAAGTGTAGTTAAAATCACTTTTACATTTTTAAATATTTGGATGGTCATGATGCATTGTTAAATGTCAATTTTGATATATGAATTTATATTATTTAATTATAGAATTGCAAATAAATAAAAAAGTTAAGAATTATCTAATCCTATATACGATTTAGGGTTCTAATTTTTATGCATTGGTTACATATTTGGAAACTTAATGAGTCACATATAAACAATATATTGAAGAGAGAAAAAGTCTTTCAATTGTGTTGGATTTGATTGTAAAGTTTAAGAAACTTTGTAATTTAATATGAGATATTTAATAAAGAAAGATCAATATGAGATACTAAATTTTATTTGAACATAATTAGTATTAATTGTAATTATAATTAAATGTTAATTAAAATTAGAATTTAATTTCAATTAAGTTACTAAAATTCTCAAAGTCTGTTATGAATAGACTTAGATTTCAAGTAAACTAACAATCTTTGTCTAACTCTTTCTATAACAGTTTTAAAGTTCTCTTAACTCGCTTTGTTGATACTATTAAAGGTTGGTTAGTTGTATGACTACGATGATCGAGCTGAGCCAATTTTAGAAACAGTTTGTGAGAAACGACAAAAAAAGCTTCAGAATAAGTTATTAATTAAGATTTATGATTTATTATGTTTTATATATTAATCATGTTGTATAATTTAAATGATCCTTACTTCCAAAAATCATACAAAAAATTTCATGTTTATTTCATTTTGCGCAATATTAGATTGTCATAATTTTGCATCACAAACAAGTAATTAACTCTTATTCTATATTTCTTAAAAAAAAAAGTTTTAACCACAAAGTGTTACAATAAGCACATTGCAGATGATGCCTTTACATTTCTAAATGTTACAAACTACACATTGTGCCAATAACACATCTTCTTCTTCCGAGTTGGCAGGAGCAAGAAAAGGAACTTTGTTTCTAGTACGTGGGGTTTAAAAAGAAAAGGGAAAAGGAACTTTGTTTTTAGACAAACTCAAAATGTTTTCTGACCGAAGAAGATAAGGAGGAGAAGGAAGCAGTGAGCTAATTTTGATTAATATTTAATCTCTTCTCAAGCTATATTTGGATAAGCAGATGAGGGTAGTGAGATTGCTTGAAGGAAAGCTTATATAAATTGGTGAGCTGAACTAGTATTGTCGTACCCTAAATTGTGGGCGAATTTCTACATAAATTCGTGGGTTGATCTAATATTGCCTTACCCTAAATTGTGGGCAAATTGCAAATATCCTCTCAGAGACCAAGATATCCCCTTTATAAATTTTGCCTCAGGAAAAGGGTGCAATGACTTTCAACCTTGAATCAAGTCATCTGTAAATTTTGGGTTAAATTGTCATATCCAAAGGAGGCCAACCAAGCCACCTAAATTCATCTCTACCAAGAACCTATAGAAATCATACAAGTCTCAATCTTAGATAACTTATTATAAATTACTCCTAGCTTTCCCTAGATTTTGATTTAACCCTAACACTAGACACTGTTAATGTTATTATGAAATGATATAGACCTCTAAAATCACAAATAATCAATTAACACACAATATCTCAATGAAATTTTGAAAAAGAAAAAGAAATCAGAGGAGTTGAATATCAAATGGTGAAATGTTTAAACTTGGTTTTTCTATGTCAATTCAAACTAGATCAGACCAGCCAAACAATCTCTACTTTTATGTTCCATATATAGACAGATATATATGTGGGTACCGTAACATAACTACTAACATGTGGTTCAATTCGTTTAGTTTTTTTGTAACTTAATAAGACTCGAAGGCCAATTAAGACTTTCTTCTTTCTTCTGATGATGATGTCTAAATAAGAATTCTTTTAATACCTTTTTGTCCATTATAAATGTCAACTTATTTCTTGGTTTCCAGACCTTGTTCAATGTTCACATGAGTATTGTATCAAAATTGCAAACTTGATATCAAAACTAATAACAATTCTTTTACTCAGACGACAAGTGTTCATCTTTATTGTCATACCACAAGTTAAAGTCTCTTTATAATTTGAACAAATTGACATAAAAGCAAAGACTATTCTTAGGGAGTTGGGGGTTACAAATTGGGGGTTTGGAGATTTTTCAAATAGCTTTCAAGCTCTTGAGGCAAGAGAATCGCGGATTGAGTGAAAAAAACTTCGATACTCTTTTTCATGTTGTTAAATTTGTTAGTATGAGTAACTAATATCAATTAGAGTGAATTTATTTGATTAGTGTAATTAATGAAAATATATGAGTTTACCAATATCAATCACTACAAGAAAATAAGGAATTGGTGACTGAAAAATAACGACGAAAAACAACTAGTCATAAATTACCAACGGCATTTATTTGTTCGTAGAAAAAGTTGTAGAGAAAATATAATTTAGCAACGGAACAATACTTTTAGCGACTAAGGTGGGAATTGATGGCGGAGTAATGAAGTTTTGACTTTTTTGATGGTATATTAGCAACAAAAAATGACGTCGTTTGGTTTAACACCAAATGATGTCATTTTGTGCTACTTAAAATAGACCCGTAGACCTCCCTCACCCCCCAACCCCATCGCCTCTCCTTCTTTCTTCTTTCTTCTTCTCCTCCTTGATGCATCATCTCCTCTGACGTGTTCTCCTCTCCCGTCAATGGTCTGTCATCAGCGTTGTCTTCAGTTCGTGCTAGGTTCATTTGCGCATCCTCTTCTCCCACCATTGTTGCATTTTCGTGGAGGTATATTGCAAACCGTGGTTATTTTATGTTTGTTAAATTTGTTTGTTTCTTTGATTTATTTCATATGTTTGAGTAATTTATGAATGGATAAGAAGATTTAAGGATGAAATGTTAGTGTTAGAAGGTTCAGTTTTGAAATTTGGTTATGATGTTGGGATGACTGTTTGATGCATATTAGGTGTTTGTTTAAATGCCTCTTGTTTTAAAAATTGTATTAGTAAGAAGATGAACTTTATTTGTTAAGACGAATTAGTTAATGCAATAGAAGAATAATCAAATTTGACAACAGTTTTTCTAAGTTTAAGACTTGTTTAGGTCCTTAAATTTGTTATACTCATAAATGTGACAACTGTTTCTTTGTATTTTGACTCCGTTCAAGATCAAGTAGTTACTAATTAGGAAACTTCTCTCGTAAGAACTAAGAGAATAAAAGATTTATGCCCTTTGTTTACCTTCGAATAAGAAGCATATATTAATCTCTGAAAAGCTCATATATATAATTGACATATGAATGCATTAACCTTTGAAAAACTCACAGTAAATGATTGACAAATGAATACGTTAACCTCTAAAACATTTATAATAGATGATGGGCATATTCGACTTGAACCTTTTTATGATGGAATTATTCACAAAATAATTAAATAATTTAATGTACCATCTTTTCTAAATAATCTCTATTTATTATCAATAATTTTTTTTGATATTGTCTCTTATGATAGTTGAGGATATGCTCTTATTCCCTTTTATTTAGTCCATCAATATATTGTTCTTTTCACTAATGATACATAACATTAATTCAATGTCTCCGTTTTTTACATGATCTCTAATGAAATGATACTCCATTTCTCCGTGCTTGATCCTATAATGTTGAATATGATTCTTTGTGAGATAAATAATAATTGTATCATTATAATTGATAATCTCTAAGTTGTTATCTAAGCCAAAGGATTTAAGCACAAAAACTATTGGCCGCTACATATTCGACTTTTGTTGTTGACAAAGCAACTGAATTTTTTTTTACAAAACTAAGATATTAATGCATTTCCTAGGAATTTACAAGTAGTGGATATGCTCTTTCTATCCAATAGGCTCCCAAAAATATGCATCTGAATAACTAATCAAGTAAAAAAAATGTATTTTTAGGGTAACAAGGTCCTAGTGATAAGGTTCCATATAAGTATCTAAGGATGCACTTAACAACCAATAGATGTGATTATTAAGGGCTTTATTGAAATATAAAATATAGGCAAACACTAAACATTATACCAGGCCTACTTACAATAAGATAAAGTAAGCTATACCAGGCTTACTTACTATAAGATAAAATAAGCTAAAAAATCA
Organism: Erythroxylum plowmanianum; assembly: GCA_025531925.1. Classification (NCBI taxonomy): domain Eukaryota; kingdom Viridiplantae; phylum Streptophyta; class Magnoliopsida; order Malpighiales; family Erythroxylaceae; genus Erythroxylum; species Erythroxylum plowmanianum. The sequence continues at coordinate 26,183,068 of JANVCQ010000005.1, read as the reverse complement.
GACACTACTAGAGCTTTACGTCTATTGACTTATCCTCTTCATCTTTATTCAACTTTGTTATACTACTAATAGGCGGCGTCCTTAATGGTTTGGTTTGGTCCATTTTGAAGTACTTGAATAGTTCTTTAGTGTAATTTTCTTCATTTATAAAGATACCTTCCTTCATTTTCTTTGAATTTCCAATCTCGTGGGAGTTCCTCATCCTTCTTGTTTCCCTCACTTAGTTCAACAATATATTCATGATTGATTTATTAGTGATCACTTTTATTTCCTTCAAAGGCTAATGACTTTAGATCTTTATATATACCTGTCCCATCTCTACAAAATCTTTCTTGGAAATAAGAGGGTTATATTCATAGAAAAGACATGCAAAGAATCTTCAATTGTAATTTCTTCCTATTAAGTGCCATATTTGCTTTTCTAAAGAATAGTCAAGAAAAATCCCTTCATCCATTTTGAAATCAATTTCTCCAAGTTACTATAGTAATTATAAATAAAAAATTTAAACTAATTGATTTTTGGTTTCTTCTCATAGCAAAGTTCGCAAGGGGTTTTATCAAGGTTGGTCTTAAGTAGACTCTATTTAGGATATGATATACGGTGGCAACTTCCTTCATGTAAAATTACTTAGGAAGATCATACTCATTGATTATGGTTCTAGCCATATTTCTTTTCAATAACTACATTCTATTAAGGGGTTCTTAGTGAAGAAAAATTGTGAAAGATATCATTATCCTCACGAAGTTTTCAAAACTTTAATTTTTAAATTCCCTACTATAGTCACTCCTAATAAAGGCAACAAAACGTTCATTTTCATTCTGTACCCTTTTGATAAATTTGACAAACGCCCTATCATCTTTGTTTGTTAAGCATAAGACCAAAGTAAATCTACTAAAATTATCAATTATGATGAAACCAAAAAATTTACCACCTAAATGAGCAACCTTAGTTATTCTAAACCCTTCTATATGAAGTAATTGTAAAAGTCTAGTGGGAGTTACTGACTTTTTACTTTTAAATTAGATTTTGGTTGGTTTTCTCATTTGACAAACTCTACAAGTCTTTATGAAATTTGGCCTCTAGAAGCCTATTTACATGGTGTTTGGAGATGAGGTTGGAAATGAGGCCTATACTTGCATTCCTAAGTCTCCTATTCCAAATCCATGTGTTTTCTTTAATAAACATTAGACACTTCATATCTTGGTTAGAAAAATCATCAACATCAATTGCTTTTATGCTTCCTTCTCTTTTTTCTAAAAAACGTAATGATATTATCAACTACTCTAGATACAATGCACGATATCCCTTTAAAGTATAATTATAGCCTTTATCACGTGCGTAGTAGGCTCACATTTAACAAGTTATGCTTTAATCCATATGAAGTAAATCACTTGTTAATATAGAAATCCGATATGATATGTAGAATCACAAGAAGTGGCATTGATTTGTGTAATCTTTTTGAAAATATTAATCTTTTAAGAATTCTTGAGTTTCTTACGAAAATTCAAATGATTACTAAAATCCTTTGCTAAAGTTGATAAGCAATGCAATCATAGGTAATATTATCTACTCGTCTAACAATAAAAAAATTAAAAGATAAGGGTTAGAGAATAGACGTTGCGATTTTATAATAGTTTACCCCAAATCTTGGGCTACATCCAGTCCTTAGAGTTTGTCTGAGATTTCAATATACTCTTCAACTTTACAAGTATTCTTTCTACTCTTGTAGAATCTATTCAGGTCTCTCTCACAAAGTATTCTTTTTCAGCTATCTTAGCCTCTCCAGGATCTAGCCTTTCTTTCTCTCTCTAAGAAAAGTATTTTTGAGCTTCACGTTACAGATATATTCGCTCACTTCTTTCGCACTTTGAATACAGAATTCTCACTAATGTAAAATCATTCAATAATTATCTTAGTCTTCGACTCAAACTAGTATTTTTGGCCTAAGTCTCTAACTGTCCTCTTGAAAACTGCTTCTTGAATCTTCTAGATAACTAACTCCAGCTAACTAACTGATTGACGTTCTAGAATATCTTCCTTTTGTATCATCTAGAATAATTCTTCTTGTGTTACTACGTTTCGTCTGTTATTCTGCTTCGTTTGTTATATTGCTTCGTTTATTGTCGCACTTCGTCTGATGTTGCGCTTTGTCTAGTGTTGCGCTTCTCTGATGTTGCACTTCATCTGGTGTTGCACTTCGTCAGGTGTCGTGCTTTGTTTGGTGTTGCACTTCTCTGTTGTTACGCTTCGCCTAGTGTTGACTGCGCACCTTCTGAGTTGACTAAATGTTACTTACATTTTTCTACACACTTAACAAACTCATCAAAACAGTTCATACATTTCTAAGATTATTATTATTTAATTATCATCAAAATTAATAGAAGTAAAGTCCTCTTGATAATCTCCCCCTTTTGATGATAACAAATAATCATAATTTTAGAAGATAAAATGATATTCAAAGATGAATAGACAAATAGTATTCCGATGAATAATAAAATAAAAAAATAAGAAAAGCATAAAATTGCATACAAGATATATACGATGCTTTCTATCTGCTTTCTGTCTTCTCTTCTTGTTCTCCTCTTTTTCTTCTTCTCCCCCTATTTGTTATTAATCAAAAAGATTGCTCATCGTAGATGCTTCAGGATTTCAAAAAATATACATTGCATGTCAGTGTGGATCGTCTTGAGGTCTTGTTCAATAGTAACCCGTAATAGTGCTACTTCCTCATGAAGATCACCTACTGAGTCAGCTAGTTCATCAACCTTAGTATGAAGTTCCTCAATTTCTTTTGCTAAGGCTTCCTAAACTTCCTTTTCTCTGTGACTTGCTTTCGTCCAATTTATGAAATGCTTCAAGAACTCCGGATTAACAGTAGGATCTTGTTGTATTTCACTAAGTGGATGAAGGTTTTCAACAGCAGATGGTTCTGAAGATAAAACATCTAACTCTATAATTTTGATAGAGGGTAGATTGAAGGTTTGTTTTTCTTCTGGGAGATCAAGATCATCAGGTCTAGGTAGTTTCAGAATTGGTTGCCCAAAAAGGTATGACACATCTTTGACTAAAGGTCTGAAATGCATGACCAAATGTACAAAGGTTTCTAAATTGAAATTGATACTTTCAACCGTGATACTTCTGAATTGTCCTTCTTTCATTTTGCCAACTACCTTGAAGTTTTTATCTATGGTTGAAACTCCAAATTTACTTCGTGATGCTTTTGAAATGTGATATGAAACATAGATATCTCCAGGTTAACCTGCATTACATGCAACATCTATGTTCTTCACAGCTACATGAATCTGCTCTTTTGTAAGATCTTTATTTCCCTCATGAAACATCTTTTTCCATTTTTCTTCACATCTCACAAGGGTTGAACATCTTGGTTGGATGTCTGGCACAATTTTTATCGATGTTTTGCTTATAATCGGATAGATTGTATACCGATTCTTTGAAATCTTCATTGGATATGGTTCTGCCTTCTCATCTTGCAGAATACCATATAATCTTTATTCTTTATGACTTAGAAGATTTATTGTTTGATCGTTAATCGATATAGGTTCAACTAGTACCTTGATTGATTTTTTCGAAGGTTCTCTAATAATAATTTAGCTTCTGCTTCAAATAGGTACTGATTCTTCTATAATCTTCATTCTCAAATCCTTTTTGTTGATTGGTTGAGAAGAATTGTAAGGCTCCAATTGTTGTTCAACTGTTTTCGCCTTCTGTTGAATATCAGATGAAGAAACCTTTTTCTAACTGGGCTTCACCTTCTTTTGTTCTTCTGCCAGTTTAGAAGAAAGTTGTTGTTGAGGCTTCTTCCTCTCAAATACTAACTTCCTTTTAATTTCTATCTCTCCAAATGATTTTACTGATTGGCTTTGCAAAATAGAGAGAATTGATCTGGTAAGCTGCTGTCTTTTCTCTTTCTTTTCAGAATCTCCATCAAGAATCATAGACTTCCTTTTCTTCTATTTTTGTTGTCGTAAGGTCAATAGTCTTACTAACCTTCTTGACTGTTTGGATTTTTCTGATTGAAGTGTGTCTGCCTTTCTCTTCAATGACACATGTTGCGATGATTGTTAAACCCAGCTTTCCTCTTTCTGCGGAATTCTTCGCTTTTACTGGTGCATCAGACGATTTCTCAGTCTTTTCTTTTACGGATGTTCTTCCTGTTGATCAAGGTTTTGTTTTTCTTACAGACGTACCACGTTCACTCCTGTCTCGTCTTACTATAAACTCCCCCTCAGACCTTGTTTTGGGTGTAGAACCTATATCTGCCTCATCATCAAACTATATCCCCATTTTGTGAATAGTAGTGGCATTAATAATGCTCTTCACATCCATCTATACCCTGTTACCTCTGTCGAGAAAGATTCCAGATTCTCCAGAAATCCTTGTCAACAACATTCTATATGATAAAGAGCTAGAATCTCGTTTTGACTTCATCATGTACTTCAAAATCAAGTACGGAAGATTAATCGGTTAGTGATTCAGTAGGTGATATAGACAATGTTCATCGTTCATTGTCACAATGTCCTTCGAGCCTAATCTTGGTAGAATACAGTGAAGAAGTAGTGAATGTAGAACCCTAGCCTTTAGAATAAAGGTTGACGCCTTCTTAACTTCTAGATCACTAATTCCATAGATTTGTCAATTAATGTGCATTCTATCTACACGACCTTGAGTAATCCATTTTGTATTGTTAAACAGCTTTACTCCAAT
>JANVCQ010000005.1:26155653-26178243 GCA_025531925.1 Erythroxylum plowmanianum | reverse complement strand
AAAAATTTCATAAGTGAAACAATATACAAAGAAGGCACCTTCAGTTAGCGTCCTGTCTTCTCAGAGAAGTGTTCTATCTGTAAGCACCCTTGAGACCGCAAGCCACCCAATTTGTTTACGTACTATCCCCTCTTATTAGGTATGTTTTCCTTATTTTCCTGTAAAAGAATCAGAACTCTTTTTAGAGATTCCCAAAAATATGTCGCAGATAAGTATACTAATGCAACTAGACACATGACAATTGGCCTGAGTTCAATGCACTATAAAAAAGTTGGAATTAGCGACGGAAAATTATTGATGGAAGAGATACCGTTGCAAATTACCGACGGAAACAAATTGTTGGCAAAATTTTAGTTTAGCGGCAGAAGCAATATCGGTCGCTAAATACAGAGGGAAATCAATTTGTGACGGTATCATTGCCCGTCGGTACATACTACAAAAAATAAGGGATTGGCGATGGGAAAATAACGAAAGAACACAAACCATTGGAAATTTCCGACAGTATTTAATTGTCCATCGAAAAATGCATTGAAAAAATTTAATTTAGTTACGGAACAATACCACCAGCAACAAAAGTGAAAATTGGTGGTGGAAAAATGAAGTATTGACTTTTCTGACAGAATATTAGCGACGGAAAAGTTCGTCGATAAATTTTATACGATACGTCATCTTTTCCTTGCGTTTGAACGTTATTAACTTAAATAAAACGACGTCGTTTTGTGCTGCTTAAAACAAACCTACAGACACCCCCCTCCCCCCCAACACACGTACACACCGTCGACTCTCCTTTGTTTTTCTTCTCCTCCCTCCCGCGTCATCTCCTCAAGCCAGTTCTCCTCTCCCGTTCGTGGCCTATCGTTAGTGTTGTCGTTGGCGTCAGAAACTCGTCCTCTTCTCCCACCATTGTTGCATTTTCATAAGGTATATTTCAAACCGTTTGAGTTTTGTGTTAAATAAATTTGTTTGTTTATTTGATTTTTTCTTATGTTTAAGTAATTTGTGAATGGATAAGAAGAATTAAGGTTGAAATGCTAGTGTTAGAAGGTTCAATTTTAAAATTTGGTTGTGATGTTGGGATGATTGTTTGATGCATATTAGGTGTTTGTTGAAATGCCTCTTGTTTGAAAAATTGTATTAGTAAGAAGATGAAGTTGGTTAATTCTTCCTAATAGGTGTCCTTAACAGTTTAGTTTGGTTTGGTCCATTTTGAAGTACTTAAATAATTCTTGATTTATAAAGATATCTTCCTTCATTTTCTTGATTTGGAGTCCAAGAAAGAAGTTAAGTCCTCCTATCATGCTCATCTTGAACTTCCTAATGATAAAGTTAGGAAATTATTGCATATATTCTCATTAATATCATAAATAATAACATCATCAACTTAAATTTGAACAATTACGATATCATGCTTGTACATTTTAATAAAGAGCGTAGTGTCAACCTTGCCTTTATAGAATCCATTTTATAAAGGAAATGCACTTAGCCTATCATACCAAGCTCTAAGTTCTTGTTTTAAGCCATATAAAGGTTTATAAAGTTTGTAGATATGGTTGGTGCATCATGTTTTCCAAAAGTAGGAAGCTGGTCGACATAAACTTGTTCTTAAAAGAAATCATTTAAAAAAAACTTTTAACAACCATATATGATGAAAATGCAAGTAAGGGCGTAATTGTTTCTAACTTATCCATTAGAGCAAAAGTTTCTTTGAAGTCAATGTCCTCCTTTTAATGGTTCCCGTTTGCTACCAATTTAAATTTATTTCTCAAAATAGTACCTGAATCCATGTGTTTTCTCTAATAAACATTAGACACTTCATATCTTGGTTAGAAACTTCGTATCTTAGTTAGAAAAATCAGCAACATCAATTGCTTTTATGTTTCCTTCTCTCTTTTTTTTTAAATGTCACGTAGTAAGCTCACATTTAACAAGTTATGCTTCAATCCATCTACTTAAAGTACATTATTAATAATTTTGTGATCTTTCTTACTAACTTTATCAATGCGAATTATCTTACACTTGGCATTATCTCCAAAAGTGACAAATTCTCCATCTTTGTCTCTTAGAGTTGAAACTTAGGACCACGAACGTTAATGTTAAGTCATCAATTTGCACTTATTTTGGACTTAATTATCTTTAATGTGTTGAAATTATTATCCGAAATTAATGGAATTACCTTATAATTGCTTACAGATGATTTTCAACACCTTCAAGTCGAAATTGAATCAAAAAGATGCAAAAGAATGAAGAAAATCCGAAATTTCTAATTTGACAGCAACTCTGTGACTAAGCGTGGGCACACCTAAGGATGGAATAAATTTGTAGATCAACTTTCAAAAATCAAAATCGAGATTCTCACAATCTTTGAAGATTATATTGCCATCTTTCAAGGGGATTGACTACCTGAAAATGAGGGATACAATATCGGGCGAGAATCAAGGAAAGATAGGAGGAAAATCGGAAAAATAAGCATAAAAGGAGAGGAGATCACTATTCACGCAAGCCTAGTTTTTAGAGATTTTCGTTTATGCTATTTTCTTTCCAGTCTCTTTACATTTTCTGCATACTTTCTATTAGTGTTTTCGTATTTTCCAGTAAAGAATCAGGGATGGAGACCTTAAGCTTTGTTATTTCTTTTGTTTTTGATTCTATTATGAGTAGCTAAACCCATTGTCTTGGTAGAGGCGATCCGAGTTATCTGCTATTATGGTGAGATGTTTCGAATAGAGCTTACGTTGTTAATAAACATTGGATATCTTCAGATCTACTCTTTCTAATTGAATTCGTTAGTTTCTAGGTACGCAATTAGGGATTAATTTATTCAATCGCTAGATTAACGAAATATGACGTTCAGTTTCGCTAATCACAAGTAGCAATTAGGACGACCTTCTCTACGTTAGAGTTGGAAATTCTAAGGAGATATTCCCTTGATTGATTGCATGTCGTACATGTATTTCGCTTGTTCATTGGTTCTTGATTCGTAATGCTATTATTCAATTACACCTACGATCATATCTAGGTTATTGTCTAATAAGGATGCTAGGATACATGTTTTTAGTCATTACCCTTAAGAGAAAACTTTCCCAATGAATGTTTGTTAATGATTGCAATTTTATATCGAGGATCCATAATAGTATGGTAACATCGGTGACCCGAAACCAAGGTATTTTCTCATTGATTTTTCAGATTCAGTTATTGCTCTCAATTTGTGATTTTCTCATAATTTTCTTAGATTCTCATGAACCAAACCCCCCCCCCCCTTTATTTTCGTTACTTGTTCCGTCTGAATTCGTAATTTCATTACCGTAAAGATTCCTCGTGGGAATGATATCCGCTTACCGCTACTACATTAATTTGTTTTAACGAAAGTGATTTCTTTTGAATTTGGCTGTAGGCGACAGCAGTACCAAATTTTGGCACCGTTGCTGGGAAATTTTAACGATTTATGTACATTACACGTTCAAACCAATAAGATAATTTGCAATATAATCCTGAAATCGAGAAGACAGCAAAAACAAACCAAACTTCAAAAAGAGACGCAGAGAATGGATAGAATCGCCGCAAACCTCACTCTTCGCAAACTAATCGCACCCACGGACGTGCAACAACCTCATTGCATCAATTTCCCAAATTTAGGTGATAACAATACCTTTGAATTAAAATATGGGCTGATTCATTTGTTACATATTTTCAGGGGTTTACCGGGAGAAGACCCATACAAGCACTTGAAGGAATTCGATGTGGTTTGTATGGGGATGAAGCCGACGAATGTGACGGAAGAGCAGATTAAGCTAAGAGCCTTTCCGTTCTCCCTTAAAGATGATGTGCAAGATTGGTTGTACTATTCAACAGGAGAAAACGTGCAAACGTGGGCTGAGATGAAAAGGCTTTTCTTCGAAAAGTATTTTCCAGCATCGAGAGCAGTTAATATTCGGAAGGAGATCTGCGGAATTTGTCAACACACGGGAGAAACACTCTACGAATATTGGGAGACATTCAAGAAACTCTGCGCTAGTTGTCCACACCATCAGATAATCGAACAGCTATTGATCCAATATTTCTACGAAGGGCTCTTGCTTTCTGATAAGAGCATGATCGACGTTGCAAGCGGTGGTGCTTTAGTTGATAAAACTCTAGCGGCCGCAAGAGAATTAATCGAAAACATGGCCTCCAACATGCAACAATTTGGAATCCGTATCGGGCATGGGTCAAAGGGCGTGAATGAAGTTAGTGCGACCTCGTTGGAAAAGAGATTAGATGACCTCACTTCTTTAGTGCGACAATTAGCGATCACGAGGAAAGAAGAAGCTAAGGTATGTGGTATATGCTCAATGTTAGGACATTCTACTGATTTATGTCCGATTTTGCAGGAAGAAAATGCTAAGAAAGTGAATGCAATGGGAGGATTTGCTGGGCCAAATCAAAGGAAGTACGACCCATTTTCCAATATCTATAATTCGGGGTGGCGCGATCACCCGAATTTGCGATATGGAAATCCTCAGGGACAGCAAGCAACCACTAATTTTCAACCATATAGACAATTATACGTGCTACGTCAAAATCCAAATATGACATTAAATGCCGAAGGTAAGTCTTCTTTGGAAGATATAGTGCAAACTTTGACCACTCACACTTTGACATTTTAGCAGAATACTGAAGCAAGTATCCGAAATTTGGAAAAACAACAAAGGAATTTCGAAAATCAATTAAGTCAAATTGCAACTACCGTCAATCGAATGGAAGCACGACATTCTGGAAATTTTCCAGCGCAACCGGAGGTTAATCCTAGACAAAGTGCAAGGCTATCACGATGCGAAGTGGTAAGGAACTACAGGAACCACTTCTAGAAAATTCCGAAAGAGAAGTAGAGGAAGAAATCACGCACACAACACATTCCCCACTTGAATTGACGCAAAAAGGGGTATAAAACAAGGTGCTCCCACCTCCTTTTTCGAGTCGATTCCAAAAGCAAAGAAGGAAGAACAAGAAAAGGAAATTTTGGAGACTTTCTGAAAAGTTTAGGTAAATATCCCTCTCCTTGATGCAATTAAACAGATTCCACGATACGCTAAATTCCTTAAGGAGCTTTGTACGTTAAAGAGGAAATTGAAATTCGATGAGAAAGTCCAATTAGGAGAAAACGTTTTAGCAATTTTACAAAAGAAAAAGCTCCCATTAAAATGTCAAGATCCAAGTATGTTTACTATCCCGTGCCAAATTGGTAATTTGCGAATTGAAAGAGTTATGTTAGATTTAGGTGCGCCCATAAATGTTATGCCATACGATGCGTATAAATCTTTGAATGTTGGAACTCTTAAAGAAACTAACATTGTGATTCAATTAGCGGATCGCTGAAATGCTTATTTGAAAGCTGTGTTAGAAGATATATTGGTTCAAGTAGGCAACATGCCTTTTCGACTGATTTTTATATTTTACAGATGGGCACGGATGACACATCCTCCTCCACTTCGATTTTGTTTGGAAGGCTGTTTTTGAAAATGACTAAAACCAAAATAGATGTTCATGATGGATCTTTAACTATGGAATTTGATGGTGACTTAATTAAGTTCAATATTTATAATACCATGAAAATTCCGGATGATGAACAATCTATTGTTTCTATAGATTTTATTGATACATGGATGCAGGAGAATTGGATTTTGGAGGACAAAGATGAAGTTGAAATGACTTTGGCAATAGAAAAGGCGTCAAGGTGGCAAGGAAGTGAGGAACCTGCGTTATCTGGTGAACCAAAGGAGAATACGTTAACTTGGCTAGTAGGTGAGGAATCTGCGTTATCCAGGGAACAATTAAACAACGCATCACATTGGCAAGAAAGGTAGCAAACGACTTTATCTAATGAACACATAGAAGAAGCATCACAATGGAATGGAAGTGAGGATTCGGTATTGCTTGATAACAAAGTGGAAACGTTATTCCACCAAATGAAGGAGACCGAATCACCACTCCTCCAGCAGCTCACGTTCATGGAAATGCCCAGAAATTTGGACAAGATACTACCGTCATTGACTAGCCAACATTGGAATTAAAGAGCTTGCCTAGTCATCTTAAATACATCTTTTTATGTGAGAAAGATACATTGCCTCTTATTATTTCTAATCAACTTTTGGATGTGCAGGAAAGTTAGCTGGTTAACGTTTTAAAGAAGAATAAAGAAGTTTTTGGTTGGACGGTGGCTAGTTTAAAAGTTATTAGTGCCACTATCTGTATGCACCGAATCTTGATGGAAGACGAGGCGAAGGAGGTGAGACAACCGCAACGTCGTCTAAACCCACCCATGATGGAAGTAGTGAAGAAAAGATTTTGAAGCTTCTTGACGCGGGCATCATTTATCCTATTTTGGATAGTAAGTGGGTAAGTCCAGTCCAGGTAGTTCCGAAGAAAACTGGTGTAACGGTAATTGAAAATAACAATGGTGAGTTAATTCCGACTCGTGGCCAAAATGGTTGGAGGGTATGCATAAATTATAGGAAGCTTAATTCAATTACTAGAAAAGATCACTTTCCGCTTCCATTTATTGATCAAATGCTTGAAAGACTTGCGGAAAAATCTTACTATTGTTGTTTAGATAGCTATTCAGGATATCACCAGATTTTGGTGGCACCTAAAGATTAGGAGAAGACAACCTTCACATGTCCATTTGACACCTTTGCTTACCGAAGAATGCCATTTGGATTGTGCAACGCTCCCGCGACATTCTAACTATGTATGGTAAGTATTTTCTCCAATCTTGTGGAAGATTGCATGGAAATTTTTATGGATGATTTCACGGTATATGGGGAGTCTTTTGAAACGTGCATTGTCAACCTTAAAAAAGTGCTAAAACGTTGCATTGAAACTAATTTGGTTTTAAATTATGAAAAGTGTCATTTTATGGTTAATCAAGGCATTATTTTGGGCCATACTGTTTCTTCGAAAGGAACTGAAGTTGATAAGGCTAAGGTAGATGTTATTCGATCTTTATCTTACCCCGTGAATGTGCGGAAAGTCTGTTCTTTCCTTGGTCATGTAGGATTTTATCAACGATTTATCAAAGACTTCTCCAAAATTGTGCAACCCATGTGTAGATTACTCCAAAAAGACGTGAAATTTGATTTTGACGAACAATGCAAAAGTGCGTTTGACGAACTCAAGTAGCGACTCACTACAGCGCCGATCATTTAACCACCGTGATGGGACATGCCTTTCGAGTTGATGTGTGACGTGTCGGATTATGTAGTTGACATCGTGCTGGGCCAAAAAGTGGACAAGGTACCTCATGTTATTTATTATGCTTCTATGACATTTAATGATGCCCAGAAAAATTATTCTACAACAGAGAAGGAGTTTTTAGCAGTCGTCTTTGGGTTAGACAAAGTTTCGGTCATACCTGTTGGGGACGAAGGTGATCATCTACTCCTACCATGACGCTCTGAGGTATTTGGTTAATAAAAAAGAAGCCAAGCCAAGATTAATTCGATGGATACTATTGATCCAAAGATTCGATGTGGAAATTCGCGACAAGAAAGAAATAGAAAATCTGGTGGCCGATCACTTAAACAGGATCACATTGAGTACCACGCTTGATGTTCTTCACAACAAGTTTCCATATGAGAGCCTTTTCACAATTCAACAGGTAATTCCTTGGTATGCAGACAGTGAAATGTTTAGTAACTAAGTCTTTACCTAGTGATCTATCTAGAGCTGAGAGAGATAAAATCAAGCGAGAGGCTAGATATTATGTTTGAGATGAACCTCACCTTTGGAAATTTTGTTCTGATAAGATTGTTAGGAGATGCGTCACAGATGATGAAATTTTGTCTATTTTGCATTTCTATCATTCATCTGTGTGTGGGGGACATTTTGGTCCCAAAAGAACTGCTCGCAAAATTTTAGAATGTGGATTGTTTTGGCCTAAGTTATTTTATGACTCTTACATGTTTTGCAAGTCTTGCGATAATTGTCAAAGAACAGTTAACTTGGGATCAAAGAATCAAATGCCACTGACGAACATTCTGGTATGTGAGATTTTTGATGTTTGGGGAATAGATTTTATGGATCCTTTCCCTTCTTCTTTCGGTAAGAATTACATTTTGTTGGCAGTAGATTACGTTTCGAAATGGGTTGAAGCTAAGGCTACTATATCTGACGATGCTAAAACAGTGATTGATTTTGTTAAATCAAATATTTTTGTCAAGTTTGGAATGCCTCGAGCTATCATTAGTGATCGAGGGACCCATTTTTGCAACAATATTTTTTAAGCGTTGATGAAAAGATGTGGCATTACACACCGAGTCTCGACCGCCTACCATCCACAGACAAGTGGGCAAGCTAAGGTATCCAATAGAGAGATCAAGTCCATACTATAAAAAGTGGTAAATCCGAACAGAAAGGATTGGAGTCTACAATTGGATGATGCTTTATAGGCATACCGAACTGTGCACAAAACTCCTATAGACATGTCGCCTTATAGGTTAGTTTTTGGGAAGCCTTGTCATTTACCTTTGAAAATTGACCATAGAGCTTATTGGGTTGTGAAGCAGTTGAATATGGATCAATTAGAGGTTAGTAACAATAGGAAGTTGCAACTACAGGAATTAGAGGAGATTCGTAATGAGGCGTATGAAAATTCAAAAATTTACAGGGAAAAAACTAAGGCTTTTCATGATAAAATGATTTCTAGGAAACATTTTTCCATCGAACAAAAAGTTCTTCTTTATCATTCAAAGCTTAAGTTATTTCCAGGAAAATTACGATCTCATTAGCTTGGAACATGTATTGTTACTAAAATTTTTTCTCATGGTGCGGTAGTATTTAAAGTTAATGGACATCGCCTTAAACCATATTATGAAAATTTTTCAGTCGAGCAAGTGGAAGAAATAGAGTTGGTACCTCCAACCTATTTCTAACCCGGTAAGTAATAACACAGGTACAGCTAATGACTTTAAAGAAGCACGTTCGGGGAAACCTGTAAAATTTTCAAGTTTGTCTATGCTATTTCTTTAATAGTTTTTATTTTCATTATGTTATTTTATTTAGTTAGGAATGTCAATTTACAATTTTTTTTAATTTTTGTCATTTTTATTTTTCTTTTCATTTTTTCTAAAACATTTTCAATTAAAAAAAGAAGCAAAAATAAAACGAAAACTTCAGGTTTACCACCCTCCCCTGTTTTCCCCTCTTTATTTTCGCTCTTTGTTTTACCCAAATTCCTTCTCTAATCTTTGCTCTCCAGCTGACGATACTCTACCCACATTCTCCTTAGTTCATCAATTTCACCTAATCACTAACAATTCACGCATCTCTCATCTGTCATTGCCTACTTAGCCATCCTCCGTCTTTTGTGATTTTGGTGTTGCATTAGTCTCTTCTTCTGCAGGTTGTCTCCCACGAATTGACACAATGCCTAGGAAGAAGAGTGACTCCCGAAGGCTACCCACACCCATAAGATTTGCTGCTGATGTCTCTCCACCACAACCTCCTTCACAGACCACCGAACACCCCCTACACTAGTTTCAGTGCCAACGTTTCTTGCTCCAGCACCATGAACACGCCAACACACATGGAGAGGAAAGGCATTCGAAACTAGAAGTAGATGACTAAACAAGCTGGAGACTGCATGTCTTTCGTGCTTTCCGAATATGCAACCCAATTCCAACAGTTAAGTGAATGGAAAATTTTTTCATATTGTTTGTGCAGGATGGGCATCGTGGATCTTAGTCGTGGTCACCTTGCTTTCACCATGCCCAGCCCAACTACTTTTCCCACCACAAGAACTTCCACTGGATGACGTAGGGCACCATCAGTTGAACCTAATACCCAATAACAACAAGACACCGATGTGGAAACTCGTCTCAGTAGGATTGAACGGACAATGCACCGATTGGAGCAAAACTTGATAGCCTATTGGGAGCATGAAGGCTTTCAACCGCCATATCCACCAACTCCTTGATTGGGCACTTCGCCACTAGAGAAGCTTTCTTTACCTTTTCCTTTATTTTGTTTTTATGCTTCTTTAACATTGCGGACAATTTTGGGTTTGGTGTGGGGGAAAGAATTGGAATTTTGTGTGCAAAATGTTTGGATTTTGTGTGGTTTTATTGAATCTTGCGTGTGGTTGGGCATGTTAAGCCATGAAGCTTTGTCATAGTAATTTGGATGAGATTGGGTATAGGCATGACATTAAATTGGGCTAAGTGAGTTTTAAGGTGAAGCATGTTGATTGATTACAATAATTGATTTTATAAACTTGGTCAAAATTTTGACATTTGAGTGATGAGGTAAATTGTAGAATTAAAGTGAATTCTTGAATTAAACCTGTGAGTGAAGTTTGAGCCTAAATGACATCACTTTTATTTCATGCTATTTCTTTGAATAGTGTGATGCACCTCTATTCATGTTGCCTTCAGAACTTGCATGGAATCGGTTTGAATTTATTTGATCACATGGGATATAAAAGTGATTAAGGCCTTCTTTGTTTTTACACCCTTAGCTTAAAATTGACCCACCTATTTATTTTCCCTTTGCAAACATGTTTGAGCCTTTAACCTTGTTTTTCAATTAATCACCTCACATTAAAACCAAAAACCCCATTAGCCTTTCCCCCTCACAAGCTGAATAAAGCATTGAGTAATTTGGGACTTTTGTGTTATATTGTATTCTAAGATATTTTTATAGGTACTTCTACTCATGTGTTGTTATTTTCTCTTGTTTTTATTGTTTTCCCTTATTCTTAGCGTATTCAAAAAAAAAGAGAAAAAAGAAAGAAAAAAAGAAAAAAAAAAGAAAAGGGAAAAAAAAAAAACAGAAAAAGAAGAAAAAGAATAAAGTATTGTAGTACTAGTTAGTAATGAGTAGTTGTAGTACTTTTCATTTATGTTTATCTCATAATTTTAGTTTGCGTGCCCCTTTTTACTTGATGCTTTATGAATGCTTGTGAAGAACCCTTACCATGTTTTTACCTCACCTGTGAACGTAGCCCCATTACAACCTTGAATAAAGTCCTTATGATCTATTAGCTCATGTGATTTGAATGAATGATAATTGGTGAAATTGCAAGCCTATGGTAGTGCAACATGTTAGAGTGAGATTTGAGAGAAACACTTTGCCTCAAACACTTGAGTGTAAGAGCGAAATCTGTGAGAAGAATTCATTTTGATTTCATGATTGCTTTTGAACAAAGATGTCTTATTTTGACCTTTCTTACTAACTTTATCAATGCGAATTATCTTACACTTGGCATTATCTCCAAAAGTGACAAATTCTCCATCTTTGTCTCTTGGAGTTGAAACTTAGGACCACGAACATTCATGTTAAGTCATCAATTTGCACTTATTTTGGACTTAATTATCTTTAATGTGTTGACATTATTATCCGAAATTAATGGAATTACCTTATAATTGCTTACAGATGATTTTCAACACCTTCAAGTCAAAATTGAATCAAAAAGATCCAAAAGAATGAAGAAAATCCAAAATTCCTAATTTGACAGCAACTCTGTGACTAAGCGTGGGCAGGCCTAAGGATGGAATAAATCTGCAGATCAACTTTCAAAAGTCAAAATCGAGATTCTCACAATCTTTGAAGATTATATTGCCATCTTTCAAGGGGATTGACTACCTGAAAATGAGGGATACAGTATCGGATGAGAATCAAGGAAAGATAGGAGGAAAATCGGGAAAGTAAGCATAAAAGGAGAGGAGATCACTATTCACGCAAGCCTAGTTTTTAGAGATTTTCGTTTTTTCTATTTTCTTTCCAGTCTCTTTACGTTTTCTGCATACTTTCTATTAGTGTTCTTGTATTTTCCAGTAAAGAACCAGGGATGGAGACCTTAAGCTTTGTTTTTTTTTTTTTTTGATTCTATTATGAGTAGCTAAACCCATTGTCTTGGTGGAGGCGATCCGGGTTATCTGCTATTGTGGTGAGATGTTTCGAATAGAGTTTACGTTGTTAATAAACATTGGATATCTTCAGATCTACTCTTTCTAATTGAATTCGTTAGTTTCTAGGTACGCAACTAGGGATTAATTTATTCAATCGCTAGATTAACGAAATATGACGTTCAGTTTCACTAATCACAAGTAGCAATTAGGACGACCTTCTCTACATTAGAGTTGAAAATTCTAAGGAGATATTCGCTTGATTGATTGCATGTCGTACATGTATTTCGCTTTCTCATTGGTTCTTGATTCGTAATGCTATTATTCAATTACACCTACGATCGTCTCTAGGTTATTGTCTAATAAGGATGCTAGGATACATGTTTCTAATCATTACCCTTAAGAGAAAACTTTTCCAATGAATGTTTGTTAATGATTGCAATTTTATATCGAGGATCCATAATAGCATGGTAACATCGGTGACCCAAAACTAAGGTATTTTCTCATTGATTTTTCAGATTCAGTTATTGCTCTCGATTTGTGATTTTTCTTATAATTTTCTTAGATTGTCGTGAACTAAACCCCCTTTTTATTTTCATTACTTGTTCCATCTAAATTCGTAATTTCATTACTGTAAAGATTCCTCGTGGGAACGATATCCGCTTACCGCTACTACATTAATTTTTTTAATGGAAGTGATTTCTTTTGAATTTGGCTGCAGGTGACAGCAGTACCAATTCATATACCTTGAGTGTCTACTGTCCATATACCATTTGTTCCCCTTTTTTTAGAATACCTGTAAACTAACCCAATTAATGTGTTTTAGGTACTTAAATAGCTTAGGTTTTTAGTTGTTAGTCTCCTACTTACTTTTTAACCCACTTGCTTGAGAGTTTATTCATTACTTTTTGTTTTGAGAAGCAAAATTTGTCAATATGCCCATATTTACCATAAAAGTAACATACTAGTTCATATGATTTAATTGTATGACGATGAACAATATAACTTTAATGTAAACACGCATTCCTTATTCTTCAATATACACATGAGCCATGGAAACTTTTGCTTTGTGTAAGTGATTGGATGCTCTCTTTAAATAGTGAAAAGTAGTAACATACTTTTATGTTCGAGGTATGTTTCTTTCATTGTAATGATGCTTGTGTGGAGTGTGAAAATGTGTCATATAATTATGCTTGGTGTAAGCCAATGTGATATGAGTGGGATTGCATGTTATCATGTGTATTGGTATATAAGTTATGCATATTATTTTACTGAGTGTTAAATTATTAGTCTAGATTGTGAATGACCCATGAAAGCATAAGGTTTGCTCTTAACGTGAGCCTTAGTGGATGTGTCATTTGTGTGCATAGATGTGGATGCTCCATGTTGATTTTTCATCCTAGGCTTTGGTTCTTTACTACATAAATGCTTTGCTTTGATAAAAGTAGTCTTAAATAGTGACAGAGCCAGAAATTTAAGATAGGAGGGCCCAAATATTTTATTTTTTTAAATTTTGATTCTATACCTATTACTAGAACTCTTATAAGCTTGTAACATATTTTGTAGTTTCTTCTTTATTTAAATGATGCAATGTTTGACCTTGTGAATCCTAATTGTCTAAATCTTCTAATTAGACATTTACCAATCAATATTGCTAACCATTGATACTAACATGTTCGTTTTATATGATTGTTTTAATATATCCCGCTTTCTAAGCTGTGAACAATTTTGTTTTTGATTGTATGAACACATTTGTTGGCAGTATTTCTATTTCGAAGGAGATTGAAGAGAAGCTTTAGTAGTTATTCAAATAACATTCAGTGGCCTTATATTTTTGACAATGCCAACAATGAATTTGCTAACATTTTAATCTAATTTGTATCAGTATCTATAATTTTCATCCTAGCTTCATCATCATCTTCGTTCACGTACTTTAGGAAGATCCTTCTGCGTGTTGGTTGAGGTAAGTGAATTTGTTTTTTACTACGTTTTTTTGAACTTGATTTAATTTGGGTATTTGCTTACGGTTCTCACTTCCCATCTGAACGTATTACATGGCTGATTTAATTTTACTTAGATGAACTAAAACTTGTTTGTGGTATGAACTTTAGTTTATCTGTGAATTAATATAGGATGAGTTTGACTTATATTATTGTTCCAATTACCTTAATTATGTCAATCCGTTATTTCATTTATGCTCTCTTAAATGATTATGTTTTGTTTACTTTTTTATATGCTAATTTTTACATGGTTGTTTTTTTAAATTGTATATGTTAAGCTAATTTATTAAAATAAGTATTCATATTTTTATGAATACTTATTATATTTGGCACTGGTACATATTTAATATCTATTAAATATTGAACTTTTAACATTAATTCTCTTCTGACATATATGCTTACAAACATATATGTTGGATCTTTAGTTTTAAAATATTTTAGATCTCAATACATAAACCTTAACCCATAACCCGTGATGGAGCTCCCATGAGGCTTATTGGTGAAAAATATCAGGAGCCTAAGAGTCAGAACGAGAACTTATCTTGATTCACAAGTCTTATCTTATATGTTTTGTTATCTTTGGCTAACATTAATGAAACTAACTATGGATTCACTGTTTTAAATTAATAGTTTTCTAGAAATGAGTTTCCGGGATAGATCTTAGATGTATAGATGATTAGCACCTGATCGTTACATTGAGGGAGTTAAAGCTTTTATTCATTATGCATGTTCTCAACCTGCGTATATGGATGGGCCAAAGATCAGATGTCTATGTAAAAAGTGCAATCACAAATGTTTCCTTCCTATTGATAAAGTTAAAGGGCATTTACTGAGAAAAGGGTTTGTCTCCAATTATTTTGAGTGGGCACGACATGGGAAATTGTTGATTTGTAGCACCTCAAGGGTTAATCAAGCAGAATCGCCTGTCAACTTAAATGAGTTTGAAGGGGAGATTGGATTTAGAATAAATTATGTGGATGGAACTGAAAATCTGTACATGCAAATGATTTATGATGCAGTCGATAATATCTTTAAGGAAAACATGGAAAATCTTGAAGAAGAACCTAACCCACATGCAAAATAGTTTTCTAACTTACTACAGTCAGCTGACCAAGAATTATCCCCAAATTGTGAGACAATGACCCAATTGTATTCAATTGCTCAAATATTGAACATAAAGTTTGAAAGGCATATTTCGGACAGTAATTTTGATAAAATTCTTGAGTGGTATAATGAATCATTGCCTCCTAATCATATAATGGTTGATAGTTTTTATAATATGAAGAAACTTATTATGGGTCTTGATTTGCCTATTGAGAAGATTGATTGTTGCTAATTGGGATGTATGTTATATTAGGGAGATGATGCAGAATTACAAGAGTGCAAATTTTGTCGCCAACCAAGGTTCAAGCCTAGAAAGCGTTCAATGAAACAGAAATTAGTCATTGGAAGCAGATGTATTATTTCCCACTAACTTCGAGTTCAAAGATTATATGCTTATGATGTTATTGTATCTCACATGAGATGGCATAATGAACATAAACATGAAGACAGAATTATGAGTCATCCTTCAGATGCACTGGCATGGAAACATTTCAATAATACCCATCTTGAGTTTGCAGCTAAAAGTCAAAATGTTAGGTTAGGATTGTCGACGGATGGATTCCAACCTTTTAGTCAATCCAGCCAGCAATGTTCATCATGGTCAATCATAATTACTCCTTATAATTTCCCTCAATTGATGTGTATGAAGGACGCATATATGTTCTTGACAATGATTGTGCCAGGGCCATCAAATCTAAAGCATAAAATTGATGATTTCTTACAACCATTGATAATTGAACTGTAGCATCTTTGAAAATATAGAGTTCAGACATATGATGTGTCTCTGAAATATAATTTTATGTTGAGAGCGACTTTGATATGGACCATTAGTGATTTTTCAGCATATGCCATGTTGTTTGGATGGAGTACAGTAGGAAAACTTGCTTGTCCTTATTGTGGCAATGATTTTGATACGTTTTATCTTCCAAACAGGGGCAAAATGTATTGGTTTGACAATTACGAGAAATTTCTTCCTCTAGATCATCCATTTAGACACAATAAAAGGAAGTTCATTAAGAATAGGATGGTAAAAACACCTCCTCCTCCTCACAAAGCTGGTGAAGAGATTTTGCAAGAGGTTGATGAATTAGGCTTACTGAAATTTACAGAATTTGAAGTTAATGAAGTAAATACAAGCATCATTAAAAACTTTGGTTAGAGAAAACGAAGCATCTTTTGGGATTTTCCATATTGGAAAACTAATTTGATACATCATAATCTATATGTGATGCATATTTAATTTTTTTTTGACAATTTGTTCAATACCATAATGAACATTGAAGGGAGGACAAAAGACAATGCAAAATCACGAGCTGATTTGTAACTTTTTTGTAGAAGGAATGAGTTACATAAGGATCTTCACACCGATGAATATCCAAAAGCATGTTACACTTTAGACAAAAAACAAAAGAAAATATTATGTAAATGGTTGAAAAGTCTAAAGTTTCTCGATGGCTATGTTTCAAACTTAAGAAGGTGTGTAGACATGAGGAAGTATAAATTATTTGGGTTGAAAAGTCATGATTGTCATGTGTTTATGCAAAGGCTAATTCCAACTGTATTTTGGGAGTTGCTACCAAATAAGGTTTGGGAAGTGATAATAGAAATAAGTTTGTTTTTCAAAAGTTTAACATCATCTGAAAATAAGTTGTCTGAAATGGAAATACTAGAAAGTAAAATTCCAGTAATTTTGTGCAAGTTAGAAGGAATTCTCCTCCAAGCTTCTTCGATTGAATGGAGCATATACCTGAGCATTTAGCACTTGAGGAAAAACTAGCCAGTTTAGTTCAATATCGATGGATGTATCTATTTGAGAGGTAATTCAAACTCGAATTATTGTAATTGAAGTAATAACATGTTTTAACTAGTAAACTTGAATTATTATAATTGAAGTAATAACATGTTTTAACTAGTAACTTGTAATAACCATATTCTCTAATATAGGTATTTGCATTACTTGAAGAAAAATGTCAAAAACAAGGCTAGAGTTGAAGGTTCGATATGTAATGCTTATTTAGTAGAGGAAGCTAGTACATTTTGTTCACATTATTTTGAACCGCATGTTCACACTAGAGAAAGAAAAGTTCCTCGTAATGATAATGGGGGAGGAATGAGTAACACTGATGGTAATTTATCCATTTTCACATATCCTGGGTGAACATATGGATGTGCAACAAAAGAATGTTAACAGAGGAACAATTTGAGGCTGCTCATGGTTACATTTTATTGAACTGTCAAGAGGTTCAACCTTTCATGCAGTAAGTTGAACATGATTATTTTGGTTTTCAAATTTTGTGTTGTTCATAACTGATATACATAATAATGTATTTAGATTATATGAAGCATTGTTATATGAGATCATGCCAGGTAGCACACAAGACGAAGTAAATAAAGAAGTTGGAAGACACTTTCTATTATAATTCGAGAGATATGTAAGTTTCTACTTATAAATATTCTCATAGTTGAATTATAAGATTTAAGTGTTAAAATGACATTATACTCATTGATATGATAATTTCTTTTTATGTAGGCCTTAGAAAATTCAATAGAGAACAAGTTCATTTGTGATCTTGCTAAGGAACCTTTATGAACTGTTAAATCGTATCTGGTGTATTTCGTTAATGGATATAAATATCATACAGAATATCATGATTATAGCATGTCAACAATAAATAGTGGAGTTTTCATACAGGGATAATTGATGGATTACTATAGTAAAATTATTGAGATACTTGAAGTTAAGTACCCTGCATTGCCAATAAAGCGAACTGTGATATTTAAGTGTGTTTGGTTTGACCCGACTCCAATTGTTGGAACAAAAGTGCATAGCCGATACAATGTAGTTGAAATCAACAACCAAAGAAGACTGAGATAATTTGAACCTTTCATGTTGGCTATACAAGTGAAACAGGTGTATTATGTCCAGTGGCGGATCCACAGTTACTTTTTTAAGTTTTGCCCCCACAAAAAAATAAAATTTTACTCCTATTAAAATTTTGCCCCCATTAAAAATAAAATTTTATCTCTATTAAAATTTTGCCCCCACTTAAAAAAATTTCTGGATCTGCCCCTGATTATGTCCCTTTTCTCATCTTACAACAAGATAAGTTAGATTGGTTGGCAGTTTGCAAAGTTAAACCTAGAGGTGTTTTTGAATCACATGGAAAAGGAAAATAGAGAATTGAAAGTGAAGTGTTTCAAGAAGATGCTTATTTTATAAATGCATCTGTCACATATGATGATAATGAACCTTTGAGCGATCCATCTAACGAATATGTTGAAATTTCATCTGGAGAGGATAACGAGGGTCAGAGATCTAAAGAGGAGCCAAAATTTGATTCTTATTCTTTAGAAAATGAAGATGATTGTAATTTAGAATTAAGTTATGATAGCGATTAATTTATGTTTGTAATTGAATATTCTATTCAACAAAGAAAATTATTTCCTTTTCAGTATATTGTGTCAAATATTGAATTCAAATTCTTAATCAAGGAATGTGGCAAAATTGTCCCTGCTGAATTAATAAACAATGTAGCAAAAATCTCCACTTCTTCTAGTAATGATCGTTTACCTTCCATAATCGATCTTCTGCTTCAAGGTGTTTAGTTTTATCTGAACAACATCACTTTCAATATTATGTCCATCGCATTTCCTTTTATGAAGCTATTATATATATTAACATTTAATGGTATATACTACTTGTTGTTTTAAGCTTGCTTGAATCTCAAAGATGACATGTATGCTGATATAGGCAGGAGTAATGTCACAACGGTGCATAAAGGATTAGGAAAATCGGTTATTTTGGAAAAGTTTTCAATTCCATAGAGATCATTTGGACATTCACGTATGTATATCACTCCAGGATTAGTTCGTTTAACGATTCTCTAATATGACAATATCTAAGTTCTAAACTAATTGTGTTGTACGTAAACCGTTTCGTACTGACAGTTCATCTGGAGAGTTTGTCTTCAATCCTAAATCTGGCCACTCATTCACTGTATCGTCTACAAGTTTAGCAATAGCAAAAACACTGTTGCAAGAAGGTGTTGAAAACCCTACATGTGAGGGAAGAACTTTCACTATTTCCATTGGTACGTTTGAACATGCCAGGACCCTTCTCAGGAATCCAAACATCGAGGACTCATTTACCCTTACTGACTCTCATGTCACTTGAAATTCAAGAAAATAATTATATCATTGTGATTTATCAATGCAATACACCAGACTCAGCTTTAAACTAATTATATTATTGTTCTATGACTGTAACAATTATTCTCAGAATTGAATTCAAAGTTTGTACTTGAATATGATTTTAAAAAAATTGCCTTGTTTCCTTTTTCATATATTGTATAAAATATTGAATTCAAATTCAAATTCTTATATTTTTAGAAAATTCAATAAACAATGAATTTTAGGTAGAAATATGCCATCAAAAAGACAACGTGATGTAATGCAACCAAGGTTCAGACGCATGTTCAGAGGTACTTACTATAAAGGTGGACCATCACAGTCTCCAGCTGCAACTGAATCACCACCTCCCCCTCCAGGGCCTACAGTTACAGATGAAGCATCACCTGCTGCTCCTGATGCTACACCATCCACCACTTATACATCATCCACTATCCCTATAGCGGATAAAGGAGACGACCGCCAGCCTGGAGCTGAGGGACCTGATAGATGAAAATACTTAACAATTAACAATAATTTGTAAGTGAAATCGCATGAAACACTATATATGTATATAATTAAGTTATAGGTTTAAATTTTTGCAAATAGTATAAAATTATTTGTTCTTATATGAGGTTGATTCCGTTCGAATAGTGTTCCAAAAATATGACATCTACATTTAAGGAGAGGATTGATCATGAGGATTATGTATGGAAGAATATCTCTCAGGCGACAAAGGCATTTTACTTTCAGGAGTTTGAGATACAATATGCAAATTATTTTCTTTTTTAAATTGATTTGTATACATTAATTAGATAAATATTATTAGATTATAAGTTATCAAATTTTTTGTTTTTATTTTAGAAACAATTTTTTAGGATTCTAGTTTCAACAGGGTCATAGATCAAGTATGGAAGAGACGAGCTCGTACATGTTATCACGACTTTATTGGTGTGATACATAAGGCTGGTGTATGACCGCCTTATATTTCTTAGAGCATATAGAGTCGTTAGCAGGAGTATTGGACATCACCTGAGGCAATATCCATCTCAGGGAGTAACTCAACCAACAAGCATGGAGGCTTAGGGGGAGACAGTCTTCCCGTACATACGGGAGGATTAATTACCCACCACAAGCATGCAGAGAGACTTGAAAGTATCTAAACTTTACACTTATATTCTAATTATTTTACTTTATTGTATTTCAATTTAAATTGATGTGTGAATGTTAGAATGAAAATATGTGTATTATGGATAATGATTATAGTATAAATGTCCGGTGCCATATATGGCTGTGTTGAGTTATTTTCTTTGTTCAACAGGGAATAAATATCATAAAAATGGAGGAGAGTCTTGCCGAAATTCTTATAAATTCTAGTTAACTTATAACATTTTATTATTATACAGGAAAAGTCTATGGGCTTGAGGCCTACATCCCGTCAGCTGTTTTTGTACACTCACACTAAGAAGCATGATGATGTGACATTCGTTAATAGCCGATGTAGAGAACTGAATGTATGTGAAATTTATGCTTTAATAGTCATTCTTAATAGTTATCACTTACTGATATAAACATTGCCTCGTAATAAGACCAAATATAAGAAAGCATTCTGTGATAGTCTCAGGGAGAACAAGCTGTTGATGAGAGTCAGGCATATCTTGATACAGTGGATAGTAGGGACCGTCGTGGAAGGATCTTTGGGCTAGGCTCATTTGCGAACACATATTATTCGCAATACTCTATGTCCAGTACAGCAGCATCTACTAGACGACCGACAATGAATGAATATCATGAGCTTCGGAGCACAGTGCAGACATTTACAAGTCAGTTGCAATAGACGATGGAGCACATGACTAAGCTCCAAAATAATATGGAACAGTTGAAGGACAGGGTTAGCACCTCAGAAGATCCACCATCACCAAGACAATAAGATTGTTAGTCATTTGGTTTGAATTACTAAAGACATATTATGTACAATTTAATTTATTATTAATGAAGAAAATTTTAAGTTTATATGATCAATCAACTTTCTGTTTAAACAAATTAAATATATAAACAAATCATAAAATTATGCATAGATAACTCATAACTGTTGTAATTATGCATTAATCATAAGATTATGAAATAAAATTTAATGTCAGGATTTTTTTAAAAAAATTAGACTGTCTTTATCGACAGAAAATAAAATTCCATCGGTAAAATGTATTATATTTACCAACGGTTTATTATAAATCGTCAACAAAATGTAATATATTTACCGTCAGCAAAATGTTAGATATTTACCGACGAAACATTTGAATTGTCAGTAGACTCACTGATAGATTATTCTATCCATCGGTAAATTTACTGACGGCCTCTTTAACGACACCTAATCTTAAATTTCTCAAATTCTACGTGCCTAAAAGACCATACGGATGCTTTGAAGAGCAAAGTAATCTACGCCTCCCTCAAGGCCTTGATTATCTTCCAAATGAGCTAACATATTTTCATTGGGATGAATATCCATTGGAATCTTTTCTAAGCAATTTTCCACCAAACCATTTGATTGTGCTTGGATTACCCAAAAGCAAAATAAAAAAATTCCACGAAGAAATCAGGGTACTTATCTTACGCCTTATATTTTCATATAATTAATTTTTTTTATAAATTTGAAAGTAGCAACAAATGAGAATTAATCCCTTTTCTATTTGTTAACTGCCGGATGCGAATTGTAACTTAGCTTTGAATTAGGATGAGCGTTTAGAGGCCCATCAAAAGGGAGTCTCAAGTAGTATTTCTGCCTAGCTAGTAATACAATAGAAAGAATTAAATAATTATAAGAGATTAAAGAATAGAAGAGAATAACATATAAAATTTAAATTTAATTCAAATTAAATTAAATTAAATCTTTCAAATTTAAATTTCATTTAAAATTTACTAATTTAATTTAAATTGAGTGAAATTATTTTAATAAAATAATATTATTTAATTTAACAACGAAAGAATCTGTCACGACAATCGAGGAGTACTAACAATTTAATATATCACCTTTCATGATTGCTATCAAATAGTAAGAACTTACTACAAATTTAAGAAGAGGAGTAAGATTAGGAAAGATAATAAGTTGATTGGTTTGACATGACATTTATAATGATTTTTAAATTAATTTTTAAAAATATTATTTAAAAAAATTATACAGTTTGATGTAAAATTTTCAATTAAAATAAAATCGAAAGACAGAGGCATAACCGTTAAGGCAAGATGATGGAGATGGACGCTGCCTAATAATAATACAAAATGACTGTCGGGAAATTTGTATACATTTTATCTCAAGTGACGTCACGTCAATGCATTTCTGTCGGCATTCACTTCAACAACAATGGCTTCTTACTCTTCTTCTTCTTCTTCTTTGGCCTCCCAGTCTCCTCATCCATGGAGGTACGATGTCTTCATAAGCTTCA
>JANVCQ010000005.1:26128247-26147911 GCA_025531925.1 Erythroxylum plowmanianum | reverse complement strand
TGAGATATGGTCCCCATAAATGGATAGCTCTTAGAATGGCCATCATTTCTTTCTCATAAATTGAGCATGACAGCTTCGAAACTCCAAAGGCTGGACTCATATAACCGATTGGCTTTCCATTTTGACTCAAAATTGCTCCTAATCCCAAGCCTGAAGTATCTGTTTCTACGAAAAATAGCTAATGAAAATTAGGAATGGCTAAGATGGATGTGGTTGTCATTGCTTCCTTTAGTTGTTGGAATGTTGTCTCCGTTGATAAAGACCATGAAAATTTCATTCGTTTTCTTAACAAATTAGTGAGTGGTTTGGTGATGATGTTGTAATGTCTTACAAACTTACGATAATAAGCAGTGAGTCCAAGAAACCCTCGGAGTTTCGTTACAGTGACTATTCAACCGTTGCCTGAATTTTTGTTGGGCCCACCTTAACACCCGCACCCGAGATGACATGGCCTAAATAAAGAAATTCCTGTAAGTTTGGAAATTTGAAATAGAGTTCAAGCCTTTGTAAAATCTGAAATGGCCCCTCAACATGTTATAAGTGACCTATCCATGTAGGACTATAGATAAGAATGTCATCAAAGAAAACAAGAATGAACTTCTAGAGATGTGGTTGAAATATGTTGTTCATCATTGATTGAAAGGTGGATGATGCATTAAAAAGCCCGAACTTCTAGAGATGTGGTTGAAATATGTTGTTCATCATTGCTTGAAAGGTGGATGATGCATTGCAAAGCCCAAACGGAATTACCATATACTTATAATGCCTATTGTGCGCTCAAAA
Source organism: Erythroxylum plowmanianum (assembly GCA_025531925.1). Taxonomy (NCBI): domain Eukaryota; kingdom Viridiplantae; phylum Streptophyta; class Magnoliopsida; order Malpighiales; family Erythroxylaceae; genus Erythroxylum; species Erythroxylum plowmanianum. Next base: position 26,147,128 of record JANVCQ010000005.1, on the reverse strand, counting down.
TGTCGTATTGCGAATGTCTTCAACTTGCATTCTAACTTGGTGATAGCCTGAACATAAGTCTAGTTTCATGAAATAAGTTGCACTGTGTAACTCATCCATTGTATCTTCTTTATTTGGAATTGGGAAGTGATCTTTGATAATGATAGCATTAAGAGCTTGATCGTCGGTGCAAAATCGTCATAAGCCATATTTTTTCTTAACTAGGAGCATTGGGGAAGAGTACGGACTGGTGCTAGGTTGGATGATTCCTTTCCTTAGCATCTCTTTTACTTGCTTCTCTATTTCAACTTTTTAGAAATGAGCATAACGATAGGGTCAGACATTGACTGGTTCTGCTCTCTCTTTCAAGTGTATATGATGTTCAATTTTCCTCTGTGGTGGAAGTTGTTCAGGTTCCTAGAATAGCCCTTCATATTTTTCTATCAAGCTCCACATAGCAGGTGCAAGATGGTTCTTATCTTCTGAACACAATGGTAGCAAGAGAAAACATTGATTGTCTTCTGTGGCCTCTTTCATGATCAATTCTGTAGATATCAATTGTGGAACTCCGCTCCTAATTCTCTTTAATTCTTGGATCTTGCCATCCCACAAAAATCTCATTGACAGTTTTCTCCAATCACTGATGACTTCACCCTGTTGTTCTAACCATTGTATGCCTATAACAACATCTATTCCCACCAATGGAAGAGAAAATAAGGTGATTCTATAAGTGACATTTTGGATGTTTACCGGAACCGAGTCGAAACGTGCCTTACACGGCATCAGTTCTCCATTAGCAACCTTCACATTGATTATATTCATCAGAATGCACGGCAACTCAAGAGCTTCTGCCAAACGATCTTAAATGAAGTTATAAGTAGAGTCACTGTCTATTAATATTATGAGTTGTCATCCATTGATGGTGGCCTTAATCCTCATTGTTCTACTTGCGGTCCAACCGGAAAAGGCATAAAGGGAGATTTTTGTTGGATCCTCTTGCTCCAATCTGGTTGCTTTAGGTTCTTCTACTTCTGAAATTTCTTCAGCATATTCCAGTAACAATAGTTGTGGCTTGCGGTAGCGGTGTCTTGGTGTGTATTTTTCATTGTAGCTGAAATATAGATTCTGTGCACGGCGCCTTTGCATTTCTTCCCAAGATAAACGTCGTATATGTGCTGCATTGGATTGCCCTGTGGCCTCGGTGGTTTGGCGTGGACTAAGTCATGGTCATGCTGTAATTTTCCTTGCCCTCAGCAATTGCTCATTTTTCATTCTAGCTAGACTCACCAACTCTCGTAGTGACTTGGGTTGGAACAATTAAATGGCTTCTGCTATTTCAGATTTTAGTGCTCCTCTATACACTCCCATTAACGCCTCTTCAGACCACCCATAAACTTGATTGCTTAGCCTCTCAAATTCTTCGTAGAATTCTTCTAAAGACCACCCTATCTATTGAAGTTTATTAAGAGTCTCATTGAAGTCAGTTTTGGCTGGCGGACCGAAACATGCCCACTATTCTTCTCGGAATACTGTCCATGTGATTGGTTTCCTTTCGTGCTGGTAAGTTCATTTTAACCATTGCCACCATTGATTCGCCCTTCCCGCAAGATGATAGGTGGTTATGGGTACTCTCTGATCATCAAACACTTCTACAAATTCAAAGAACTGCTCCACACAATTGAACCATTCGGTAGGATCATCATCTGTGTACTTCGAAAAATCAAGGCAGTTGAATCTGGGTAAGAATTTTTTTTTTTGTCACGTTCCGCATTGGTACATGGACTTTTGATTTCGCCCAAGTTGTCATGTGAACTGACATGAGAAGCTTCTACCCGAGAATTAAAACTGTCAGATAATTTTTTGAACTCATTGACCATAGTGGCAACGTCGTTCTGCATACGACTCATATTAGTCTGCATCTCAGTGAAACTCAACTCAAGGGTGTCGATCCTTTTCTGGTGGGTTGCCATTTGAGAAAGGCTCTGATACCAAAATGTTAAATATGGAATTGATCGTCTAGTTGAAGGCAAGAAATTGAGTGAAGAAGTCTTTGCCTTATTCTCTCAGAACTGAAGCTTTAAATAGATACAGATTGAAATAAAAAACATACCCACGTTGCAATGTGGGGCTGGAAGAAAGGCATGATCAAATGTGCCTTATTATTAGCTACAATAAAGAGAAAGTGATAAACATGTAAGCTAAAAAAGCTATGAGACCCGTAGCGTTTGGTTAGCCTCCTCAGAGGCGAGGACAGAGGACAAGGACATAAAAGTTCTGTCCTCCGTAGTGTTTGCTTACTGTCCTCGCCCATTTTCGTCTTCAGAAGACAAAGACAGAAATTTTTGTTCCTTCCAAGACTGTGGTACAAAAATTTTTGTCCTAAGGACAAGAACAAAACACATAATGAAATCTCCGAAATACCCTCCCTTCACTCAAAAAACGCTGCGTTGAGTCTAAAAAATTACGAACCCTCTCTTGTGCAGCTCTCCTTCCTTCTTCCCTCTGCTTCGTCTCCGCAGGTAATTGTTTGCTCCGTTGATGAATCTCCCCTTCTTTGCGTCTCTTTCGTTTTTTTGTTCCCAATGAATCGTTTTTCTGGCTCTCTGGCTCCGAAATGTTTGTTGCTCTCTGGCTCCAAACCCTATTCTCCTTACCGGTGCCACCATGGTTAATCCACAAATGCTTAGATGTTTTATTAAATTATTATGTAGTAGAATATATAGCTTGTAGGATTTTTTTATTCATTAACTCATTTTATTTAATTTTTAGGTTTCGCATTTCAATAAACTTTAGGTTGCTCATTTTATTTCATCGTAATTAAAATATTACAAATACACTTCAAATAAATATTGATACAATTGTAAAATAATCAATAGACATTATAAATTCATTGCAGGGGTTTTTTTGTCATTCACATAGTTTTTTTGTTCTGTCCACTGCAACCAAACATATTTCTGTCATAGGACAAAAACAGTTTTTTCTGTCCTAGGACAGAAACATTTGTCCACCGTAACCAAACACCTCACTGTCTTCAATTTCTGTTATGTTCCGTCTTCAAATTTCTGTCTCGTTCCGTCTCTGCCTCTTGAAGACAGTAACCAAACACAGCGTTAAAAACTGCAGAAGACTTTGTCAAATCTTGGACAATACAACCTAACCCTTTTACATTTGCTTTACCAACAGATTGATATATGAGGTGTCATCATAATATTTTGCAATTGGTTTCATTAACCTCTTTGATCATTGTAGCGCAGTCTCATCATATTCACTATCCTTTGAACAATCTATTGAATGTGGGAGTCTAAGATCTTGGACTTGGTCTATAAAAGAGTACCATACCAATCAAATCTTAGAATTTCCTATCTCCAAAATGGACCACAGAATTGACTTGGCATTGGTCTAAAGTTATAGTCCCCTAAGAAACGGAACTAAACTGGGTAGAGAACACATGCACATGAACCAATTAAGGTACTCACATGTATGATCGGGCCTAGTCTAAGTGGGCAAAGGAAACATATTGTGGTTGCTTCAATTGATAATGGGGACTCTGGCCCCAAGTTACCTCAAGTAGAATCAAGCCAATTGTCCTATTCCTATATAATAAAAACAATAGCAATATTTGCATGATCCCATGTGCTTATACAAGGAAGAAAGAGTGAGGGGTTTTTAAGATGCTCCCCTCTTATGCTGTTATATATCCACATCTTATATGTTGGAAAATTAATTGGAACAAATCATGATTATAGCGATTTATTAATCTTTATAAGAATTTAAAATATAAATTAAGGAATAAAAGAGTTAAAGAATTTTTAATTTAATATTTTTAAAACTTTTTCTTCAATAAAATTATTTAAATATCTAATGTCTAATAATATAGAATCTCCTTTAAGTATTTAACTTGAATCAGTTGATTGCTATTAATTTGATGCAAAAGTTAAAAAAATTACAATTTAACTGTATAGTAAATTTGTGTTTTGGGAAACACACTGACATATGTTCATAATTGTAGTTTCTAAAAAAATTGATAATTATTAATTTTGAAAATCATATATTGATTGAATATGCTTAGCCTTTGACGTTTTTAAAAAATTATTTATGGTATTGACTATTGAGTCCTTCTAAGGAAACCTTGAAGATTAGGATTATTAAATTTGTCTCGGTGTGTCAGGAACATCACAGCAGCTTGCTTGCCGTTGGTGCGCTGGCCGCATGATGTCGCCCACACCAAAATAGTAATCATGAAATGACCAAAGCCAGCGAGAGATGAAGCTGGTGATTGAGAAGCGTGAGTCACCACCAACGGCAACGGGGTCTGGACCCTCACCAGGCGACGGAGAACAGAGGATCCAGGTGACGTTAGCTAGGCAAAGAGACAAGCGGCGTAAGAAACATGATTTGAGAAAATGACGGGGCACATGTCCTCTTAAGGGAGCCAACTGCACATGCTAGAGAGCCCCTCCTCTTGAATTTTTTTATTTTAAGCTTTAATTTTTATTAAACATAGTTTTTCTTAATTAGATTAAGATTAAATTAATTTAATTCTTTCATAAATCTAAAAAATTATTTTCAAAAGAGTTAATTTTTATTAAGAATATTTGTGAATTTTAATTTTAATTTTAATTTTTTAATAATTAAATTATTAAAATTATATTAATTATCAACAAAATTTTAAAGGACCATCTTTCATAATTAGAAACAAATTATTAAGAGTATCAAAACACTTACAACTAATCCAATGGTGAGTACTTAGATTATAAGTTTCTTAATTACTTAAAAGTTAATAAGATTCTCTCGCAATAGAATTCACTTTAAACTCATAATATAATAAAATATCTGAAAGGAGAAATCGTATTGTTATTAGATATGATATCTTTTACGATGAGACATGAAAACCTTCTTTTTATATTTTCCCTTCTAGGAAGATACCTCGGGAACTGTTTCTTATCTTTTGAATTGAACTCCATCTAAATTAGTTTATAAGATTCTACATGATCAATGTGGACTAGTAGTAGACTAAGATTGTCCTGCCTAAAGATCCAAAGATGTGAAGCTTATATAAAATGAGCAATATCTGATTATCATTCTATTAAATAAAAGGGGTATATCTCAATATATGTTATATTGAGATAAAGAGAATTTATCCTTAAGAAAAGTAGTGGAAGGTAGTGGCCAAAGATTATAAACAAAAATAAGTTAATTTTGATGAAACATCTATTATGATAGTTTTTTTTTTAAAACCCTGCCTCATTACTATATATATATAATGGTCTTCTAAATTATAATACAATAATATAATACTTCAAATCAAGATATAATTACTTTGGAATTATCCTTTTTAATTAAATTAGGATAAAGGGTTAATTACCCTAAAAATACATAATGTTTCCTGCGCAAAACAATACCAAGGATTGACTTTATATATATCAACAAACATTCGTTTTGGACTCGTACACATATGGAAGGAATACAATTAGGCTCGTGTCTTTTTGGTTTGGGTGGGTTTTGCACCCAACAAAATCCTGAGGTCACAGGTTCGACTCCCCAAAGAGGAGGTAGACGACCTAACCAAAGGGGACAAAACTCAATAGTGCGAGCCCACCCAAATCACTTATAAAAGTAAATTCAAATTTACCACCTCCGAAAGCTATTATAGACACAATACACAATTCTAGTAGACAACTTATATACATTCATTTGTATATGCAAGTGCTTCTATGGGGTGTATTTTATTTGGTCAACTTCCTGAACTTGGGGTGGTTAGCTACTTGGTTTCGATGTCAACCGATTTAATATAAGCAAATAAAATGTTGATGGCTTTTAGCTTCGTGCATGCCATGCACTAGTCATGGTTCTAATAAATGCACTAGTCCTGGTTCTTATTATAAAATCTGACGTGACCTCAACTGAATTTATTTCAGATCTGCAATAGCTGGGTTAGGTATTCAAAATTTTCAATACTGATATGCCCTGTCTAAGATCATTTTAAAACCAATCATCTTATACAATGCTAAATTAAAAGTTCATTTGTATTCATGAATCATCTTATGTCAAGTCACCAATCATCCATGGTCTCTATCGCTTTGACCTTTTAGATTCAAAACTTTCTCGTTGGATGACATCTAATCTTTCGATTTGATATTAGGCGTGTTAGGTCGACGGGTTGCTGGGTGCCACATCCCAATTTTCCATATCTATATTAACCGCCAAACTGCCAACCCCACATTCGTTGTTAAATAAAACCACTTCTCTAGTTACACTCAATACTATAGGTCATAAGCAAGCAAAGTATAGAATCTTCAAGTCTTACCAAACCCATTTCCTTTATGTGCCTTAAATTACGGTCTTTTGGTGTTGTATCTGTTTCCACGAATCTATAACAGGTAGAAGACAGGAAGGGATAATGACCATAAACATTAAGGGCATACTACGTAAGTATTCCGATTATAATTCATTCACGGCATAATTGTGCTCAGAATGAGTGGAGACTTTAAATAATCTTATAGTGGGCGAGTTTAGTGACAAGGCAAAATTTCTAATCTTCAAAACTTCAAACAATACTTGTCTCCCATTTATTGAAAATCAATTGCTAGCTGTTGAAAGGTCCTGGGACCATTTGCACGTTCCGTGACATTAGTGAATCGCCTACCTACGCAGGTTTCTCGTTTGCGAATTTTGGGTGATCTATTATGATCAATGAGCCCTACAGGCCCCACGTGTCCCACTTCTAAAGTTGAAATCCGGGCCCATTTCACACCCAACCCTCACCCGAAAACATTACAGCACAAATTCCCCATGAAAGGTACCCCAGTAAGAAACAAACACAAAAAAGGGGGGTATAATTTAATTAACAAAGAATCTCAAATGTCAAATTTATAATTATAACTTGAAATTTAAAAAATAAAAAATTTTAATTTTATTTTTTGTCGAATTTTAACCTAATGTTAATTTTTTTGATTGACGTGACATACCATGTTTTCAAAAACTTTTATAAGTAGTAGTTAACATTAAAAATCCTGATTAACGAATGGTGTCGTTTAGAGCTAACCCTATTTCTTAGTTTGCAAAACCCACTCTCACCCTCTTACCCGTTCATTTGTGACCTAGGTGATTAAATTTTTTTTTTTTTTTTAGGGATGTGATTAAATAATATTGTTTTATTAATAAAATTTTTTAATGTTAATAATTAATAACGTGTAATAACTATAAACGTTTTTCTACGCGTGTTATGGTATGTCAGTAAATATAATAGTCACAAATTTTAAGCTAGAATTAAAAAATTAAATATTTTATTATCATTTTTAAAATTTAAACTATTAATTTAAAATTTACTAAAACTAGAAATATTTTTAATTAAAAAAGGTCATATTTTGGGCAATAAAAAATTATAATATCACCTGCAGTTAGTGCCTCGGCCTCGTATTAGGTTGTTTAGGGTTTTTTTTCTTCTTTTGTTTACTTAAAAATTATAATGGTAAAGATATATTAAATATTTGTGATAATAAATAAAAGATCACGAATAAAACTCTTACAAGAATCTAAATATTAGATCTAGTAATGATTCTTTTCGTTGCCTACATTAACATTTGGAGAGTCGGAATAGTAGTATAAAAGCTTATAACATTCAAATTAAAGTTATATGGTCTATTTCATTGGTTTCTGTTTTGGTAAACTTTTATTTAAGATCGTAGCTAAAAAAAGACTTCAATGTGGTAAAGTATAACACTCCTCAATCTTAAGTACATTGTATAAAAGAAGTAATAAAAAGGATCCTTCTCTAAATAAACCAATCTAAAGATAAATCTTTAAAATAAAAAACTATCACTTGTTTTCATTTTCACTCACCTCCTCGTAGGAGCACGTTGTCTCTCTCTCTCTCATTCCTTCCCCGGAATCTATCAAACTTAAGAGATCAAACTATTTCTTTCTCGCTTCCCTTTCAACTTTCTATCTGATCTCTTTTTATCTCTCTCTCTCCGTGTGCGTGTGTTAGCTCTTACTTCTCAAAAACATGCAACCGTCTTTAGTTCCAAACGGCTTATATTACCAGAAACCAAGGTAATGTTCTGAATAGCACTTCCATATGTCTGTTTTTTTTTTTTTGAAAATGTGTTTAACGTTCATTCTTGGCCGAAAAGATTTTTCCTTTTTTGTTTTGGGTTTTTGCCCTTCGGAGGTTCAGTTCTGGTCTTCTTCACATAAATTTAATCTGTGGATTTCTTTCTGTTTGAGGAAATTGGGAAAAGGAATGAAACTGTTTCTTGGGTTGCTTTTGTTTTTTCCTTTATATTTCTTTTTCCATCTCTCACTTCAAAACAGTCTTAGTTAACGCTTTAAACGGTTGACCTATTGTTATTTCTGAGTACTTGTTGCTTCATTTTGGTGCTCAAAGCTCCATAGTGAAAATTCTGTTTTCTTTTTGGACAATACCATATTTAGAAATCCAGTTCATGGCAATGCTTTGACTGTGTAAATCACGTTTTTCAGTTTCTTATTTGCGTCTTTCTGAAGATTCCTTGTAGTGTCGTTTGGGTAAGAGTTTTCCTCGTTTACCTTTCTTTTTAATGAAATTGAATTTTTTTTTATAGCTTTCGTTGACATTTCCATATTTCTGAAACTTAAATTTCAGAGGAATTTGGTTTCGTTGATTCTCTCCGATTCTCAACATGCATTCTCTTGGTTGTAGTGAAAGAAATATTTTATAGATTTAATGTTTATGTCCTGTATTACCATTGCGATGAAGTACACGTATAGTTATTGTGAGTGGTTCTGGAAGTTGATTATCTACAAAAATTCAGAAAGCTTGAGAAGTACAGTACACTTGTTTGACTGATTTTTACAGGGGAAATAGCATGATTTGACGTTGCCTTTCCATTATCTGTCAATGGATCAGAGGCTTCAATAGCAAATATACAGGGTAGGAAGGGCAAGGAAATGAAAGGGGAGTCATCTGGATTAATCGTTGGGATTTCAATAGGGGTGGTGATTGGAGTACTTTTAGCTATATTGGGTCTATTTTGTTTCCGGTACCATAGGAAACACACACAGATAGGAAGCAGCAACTCTAGAAGGGCAGCGACCTTACCAATCCGAGCAAATGGTGCTGATTCATGTTCCATGTTATCAGACTCAACCATTGGTCCTGAATCACCAGTGAAATCTGGAAGAAATGGAATGCCCTTCTGGATTGAAGGATTTAGGAGGACTAATGTCGTGTCAGCATCCGGAATACCGGAGTATTCTTACAAGTATGATTTACCTTAAACCTGCTCCTTTACTGACCATGTATTGAGTATTTTGTTGCATAATAGTTGTATGAACTAATTGTTTCACTATGGTTGCAACCCAAACAACAATAAATTCAGATGAAATATAAGTGCTTTGGATAATGTTTACCAAATACTGAAAAACCTTCTGAGTCAGAGTCTTGTAGTTTTCCTTGTAAATAAAATATTCTAGTGGTGGTAACTTGAATCTCGTGCAAAATTTGTGATTTTGGTTCCTGTTAATGATTGTCTCTTGTTCTTATATATCTAATCTTATTTGTGATGTCAACTGCTCAGGGATTTGCAGAAAGCAACATGCAATTTTACAACACTTTTAGGCCAAGGGGCATTTGGTCCTGTTTATAAAGCTCAGATGACAACTGGTGAGACTGTTGCCGTTAAAGTGCTTGCAACTGATTCTAAGCAAGGAGAGAGAGAGTTTCACGCGGAGGTATTATTGACTAGCATATGATGTCTCACTGGAGTGGGCATTATGAGACATCTTCTTTATAGCATGATGCTACAACTTGGACAAACGTGTCTTTAGCATCAGAACCACTGGTTCTTCATCCATTGTTTTAAATTACTTGGTACAGTGGCAAATTCAACTAATGGTATCAGTGGACTACTCCTCAGTTGGGCTAGATTTTTTGTTTTTTTCCACATTTTCTTTACAAAATAATTCAGAAATCAAACCCTAAAGTTAAGAAGAACAAACATACCAGCTATATGTGCTAGAGACATAATTCAGCTACATTATTCTAGCAAACCAGAGTAGTATGTTCAATTGAAGATAAAAGGGCATTGGCATCCAAGAACATTCTCCAAGGTTTACAACTCCTGAGTTTCACTAGTTGTAGTATTAACTTGTTTGATAAAATAAAAATTTATAAGAAATTAGACTGTGTAAAGGGACTGGACAAGAAGAAACTTTTTCTTGTTTCTGTTTGTGAAATGCTATAAGAAATTAGCCTTCTGAAGAGATGGCTCCCTCATTCAGAAAACATTTTCATGTTTTTCCATCGCGCAATCTTCACTGAGCTAAACGTGGTTTTCAGTTCCATTTCCATATAATTGATTTTGTTACGTCTATTATCGATATTTCTCATTACTCTATATCTTACAGCTGGTCCACTTTCTATCAGGTTATGTTACTGGGGAGATTGCACCATAGGAACCTTGTGAATTTGGTGGGATTTTGTGCAGAAAAAGGACGAAATATGCTCATCTATGTCTATATGAGTAAAGGGAGTTTGGCTTCGCATTTGTACGGTAAGCTGGCATCAATTCCATTTACAGAAAGTTGCCTTTTTGTCTTTTACTCTCCTGGTGGCTATATGGAGATGCATTCTATTGTTCTCTAGTTGGAGGTTTTAATAAACTTCTCCTTAGAAAATGATGGTCAGATTTTTTATAGATGCTTCACTTATAAACTCTTTCAAACCTAAGCTTCCAATAAATGAAGAACCTGTTCATGTTAGAGTTGCACCAAGAATAACTCTTTCAGAGGTTTTAAAAACAATCAGAAACTTGAATGAGTTTCTCCTTCGGTGTTGTGATGACAAGAGATACCTTGTTAAGAGATCCTGTGGTTGTCTCATTTCTTTTTTGTAAATACAGGTGAAAACAACGGGCCACTGAGCTGGGATTTGAGGGTTCATATTGCTTTAGATGTTGCAAGGGGCTTGGAGTATCTTCATGATGGGGTAACCTTCAAAATTTATTGACTAGTCCTTGTTTATGCCTATATTCTTGTTTGGTCCATAGACTGTGATTGCCTTTAATGCTGTGAATCTCATTAGTATTTTCTTCTTCCTTTTCTTGGAGCAGGCAGTTCCTCCTGTGATTCATCGGGATATTAAATCATCCAACATTCTGTTGGATGATTCATTAAGAGCAAGGGTGTGTCTTTTTTAGAATTATTGATTCTTTTTCCAATAGAAGATGAGACATTATGTTAAAAATGATGTTGTTCCTTGAAATATCAGTAGGTTCTCATGCTAATTTGTTAGTAATGGTTTTTCCATCCATACAGGTAGCTGATTTTGGGCTTTCAAGGGAAGAGAATGTCGATGGACATGCAGTTAACATAAGGGGGACGTTTGGATATCTTGATCCTGAGTATATATCGACACGTACATTCACTAAGAAAAGTGACGTCTATAGCTATGGGGTGTTGCTCTTTGAACTAATTGCTGGCAGAAATCCTCAACAAGGTCTCATGGAATATGTTGAGCTTGTAAGTCTCTCTTTCTCCCTCTCCATAATGGAAGTTAAACTTTTAGATCTAAACTAAGAGCTTGTAAGCCAGTATTTCTGCAAATGAACTTCCAAAAATGTTGAACATAAACATATTCTGATATGTCTCCACTGCAAATTCTTTAGAGATTGTAAATATGTGATTTTCTTTCTTCTCTGCTTGCTAAATGAATCATATTTTAGTATATTCTGGTTTTACATTTGGAACTGTGTTGCAATAAACAGGCAGCGCTCAACATCGGGGGAAAAGTTGGATGGGAGGAAATTGTGGATGCACGTCTAGAGGGGAAATTCGATGTGCAAGAACTGAATGAATTGTCATCCCTTGCGTATAAATGCATCAGCCGAGGTTCAAGGAAACGACCATCTATGAGGGACATTGTACAAGTCATTTCCCGAACCCTCAAATTGAGGCATAACAGAGGGCATCACACAAAGACTCTTTCTGCGGCAACGGATGATGTTTCTGTTGATATGGATCAATCAGAAATGAAGACTCCAGCCTCTGAACATCACCGAAGGGAGGAATCTGTAGACAGCACAGACACATGTGAAGTTTAGATGACGGCTTCTTTTTTTTTTTTTTAAAGAAGATTTTTACATTCATTTTAGTTTGGTTCTTGTTTTGGATATCCAAATGCAGGTTTTGAGAGATAGAAGCAAGATTGTGGTACCTCCGGTTTCTGCTCGCTAGGGTTAGGACTGTTATTACTATAGGGTCTGTTCCCGTTTTCTAGTGGTGACGTTGTGTAAGATGATTAGGCCTTTCTTTCTTTTATTCTTTTTTTTTTAATTTTTTCTTTATCTTTTGTCATTTGTAAATTGACAGCTTAGATGGGAGGGAATGTTCATCCATCTTCTCTTTAGATTAGTTCTGCAGCTTGCAATTATTATAAGTGCCAGTAAAGGCAAATATTAAGAAGAAAATGGGAAATAAAACATAACCAAGCAGATACTACTAGTGTTGGAGCATTTTAAGTAAGGTGACCATGAATCTTAAGATTCATTATAAACTCATCTTATAAGAATTTTTTGTCTGTCTTAACTATTTAATAAGCAATACTAAATTTTTTTTTACCCATTTAATTGGAATACATTGACCCTATTTGGCAACCAATAGATTGCACTAGCTATTAATTGATTCTATAGGTAGTTAGCTAAGATCGGATTAATATAGCTAATTTGATTAGCGAATAACAATAATTGTTTATTTAAAGATATTTAGTAATATTAACTGTTTAGTATTAATTATTTATATATAAAATAACTTATTAAAAGTGTGACTTAAAAAAGGATTTATAATGACGTGAATAATAATGTAAGAATTTAGATAGAGCAAAAGAAAATAATATCATTTAAAGCAAAGGTTTATAATAATCTAATAACGATATCTAACTGTCATTAAACTAGAACTAATATTATTACGAATAATTGTCATCTCCCGAGTTCTGGTTCTTCAACACCTTTTTGTGTAGAGTTAATTTTAATATCTTCAAATACATCTAAAGGTATAAATTCAAGATCTTGATCGATGATTTTGAAAGCCAAGTCGATAATTGTGCTTCTTCTAATATAGTTATGTATCGCAAAAATTACACATTATTTTATTTTGATCCATCAATGAATACTTATATATTTTCTCCAATATCTTCCATTGAGCTTTAAGAATACCGAAAGTCCTCTAAATATAACTTCTCATTGATGAACGAGACTATACCTACCTATTGAGCATTCCTCAATTCCTCGTCCATGTAATTTACTAAATCTTTTCAATTGTCTTTATGTTTATTTTCAAAATTCAAATTTGATATTAATTCAACTTTAAAATTTAAAATTAAAAATATTAAATTTTAATAATAAACTCAATATCTATCTCTATCTCTATTTGTTTTAGTAATTTGTAGTAATTTTTGGATATAATAGTTTCTTAAATTTTTGAAAAAATACTCCTCATAAAGCATTTTCAAAATTAACAAATTGAGTTCAATTCGTCAACTTAATTAACTAATTGCTAAATATAATTATCAACATATTGATACGGTCAAATAATTAAAACATTTTAATCGGACTAATAAATCATTTATGTAACAAGTAATTGTTTTTCGTCAGACAGTTTGACAATTAGGCAAATGTCAATTATATGTCTAATTAGTTTTGAGCTCAGCCCAGGGAAAAGGGGATAGCCCAATATCGTTATGTCCTTTTAACAACGTAAACTGTAAAAATAAAAATTAAAAAAAAACTAAACGCCCCCGTTTGCTGCTCAATATCCTCTTTTCACGTAGAAACACAATTTTGTCATCCATCTGCTCTTTATCTGTCAATTTATCATCTGAGCTCAAAAAGCCGAAGCTTCGCAACTAGAAGAAGAAGAAGAAGGAAGATGGCAGCCATGGCTGCACTTCAAAGCTCAATGGCATCTCTTTCTCTCTCCTCAAATTCTTTCTTTGGCCAACGTCTCTCTTGTCCCTGTCCCTCCTCTCTTCCTGTACGCTATTGTCTTCTATTTCTTTTTGCTTTGATTTAAAAGTTTCAACCTTTCCTATTCCTTATGTGCTTTACTCTCTTAATTCGATTGCTTTTGGACTACTTTTAATATGTTTTTGTTATGTTGAGGAGGTTCTTGCTTAAGTTTTGGAGTGAATGGCTTTTTTTCCTCGATGTTACATTTTGTTCTGTCGCTTTCGGATTTTGAAGATGATTTCAAATTTGTTTTTTTGGCTGAGTTTAATTAATTTTGGGTTGTCATACTACGCTTCATAGTCTCCATTCTTTCAGAAAGGGATGAAATGGGAGTAATCAGAGATAGCAAGTAGTGAACTCTTTGGTCGCTGTTTGAAGGTTTCTTCAATTTTTGAATTGGTTGGTTTTGCATTGTTTTATTTGGTTTAGACCACCCAGAAGAGGTTGCAATTAGTTCAGCTTTTGTAATGCGAAATCATACAAGTGTAGTCACAACTGAGTAGACGTTTCCTGTTCAGTTTTTCAGCACCTATCCCTGGTTAATGGATAGGGTCCTTCAGTATAATGAATAGCAAACCAAAACTCTGATTTCTAAGTTTTCAAACTTGTTTGACAATAATGTCACCTTCTTTTAACCATTGCAATCTCTAGTATATTTGTTTAGGTTCATAGTACCTTGACACCACAATTTTTTCAACTATTTAGTGTTGGAGATTGATAGTTGGGTTTTTCTTTCGTGAATGCTGTTTTGCCTCAAAAATTGAGATCTAATTCACATCACAAAATGTTCTCAATATTGTATTCAGACTTGAGATACTAGTTGCTATAGCCATTTGACAACGATCTTTGTATTTGTTTGACATGCAGGTTAAGTCACCAGAGAAGCCATGCCTTATTGTTGTGAGGGTTAGTATCTTTGGTGCTTGTCATGTCAGTGCCTTTTAAATGAACCAATTTTGAGATCTTACGACTACTTTAAGCATGGTATCATCTCTGCGTAGTGTTTATTTGCTGATGGGAAGTAATTATGCTTTGCTTATTAAAATTTGCTGATTAACCTTCTCATTTGATTCTTTCCTCTCATCTTACAGCTAAAACGGTGGGAACGGAAGAAATGTAAACCCAACAGCCTTCCAATTCTACATAAAATGCACGTTAAGGTGGGAGATACGGTTAAAGTTATATCAGGTGATGATAAAGGTAAGGTTGGAGAGATTACTAAGATATTAAAGCACAACAGCACTGTGGTATTAAAAGACATAAACCTGAAAACAAAGCACGTGAAGAGCCGGGAAGAGGGTGAACCTGGCCAGATTATCAAGGTTATTTACACCTGATATATGTTTTCGTATATGGAGGCTTTTTACTGTAGCAAGTTCTTTCTTCTCCTACTTCACTCCGTATTCGGTGAACAATTTAATGTAACTGGAGATATTTCAGATATCATACTTAGATCCATTTCATCCGTTCTTGATAAGTAACTGACCCACTTTTACCTGCTTCTTCTTATTCACAAAGATCAAATTTGCTATTCCAGATTGAAGCACCTATTCACAGTTCGAATGTGATGCTGTACTCTAAAGAGCAGAATGTTACAAGTAGAGTGGGTCATAAAGTCTTGGACGATGGTAAGCGAGTTCGTTATCTTATAAAAACTGGAGAAGTAATTGATAGTGAGGAGAACTGGAAGAAATTGAAGGAAGAGAAGAAGGAGAAGACTGAGGTAGCTGCTGCTTCCTAGGAAAGCAACACATAGCTTGTCATTTTTCGTAGCTCCTAAAACTCAGCTGTAATTTTATCCTCACATTACTGGTCTAGATGTTTTGTATCTGCCCCTTGTTGATTTCCGACATTGGGAAAGCTTAAATGGCCCGTTTGTTGAATGGAAAAGTTGTATGGATCTAGAGCCTTAAAAGGTTAACTGCATTCCTATTGTATAATTGCTATTCGTCGGTCAAAATTCTGCAAAGTACAGTACTTTGGAGCTGACATTCAATGCCAATAAAAATATTCAGGGGCACTGGTGACATGATAGTTCTAATACAAGCATTGTTCTAATACAAGCATTTGGGAATCTTCTTTAAACAAAAGTCACTGGTCAACCAATTTAGCACTATGATCAACTAATGTGGTAAGTTTTGAGACAAAAGTTCAGTCTCTTTCTCTCTTCCTCGATACTACAGCTATCTTGTCGACAAATTATGATCGATCAGTGTAGGTATGTGGTTGACCAATATTCATGATCTAAGAGCCTTTTCCTTCTATTTTTCTATTTTCCATATTGTATGTTTATGAAGATTTATGTCTTCATAAATTCTAAACAATTCATTCTTCTTCTTTTTTTTCAATTATCATCCCCCGTTTCATTAGAATCAAGTTAGATTGCATTAAATTTAAAATTTTTCATTCTTGAATTGTCATAATTTGAGTTATTTTTCAAATTGATACTTTCGCAGTCAAATTGAGAAAAGAGTCAAGGTTGTTAACATTACATTTATATCTATAAATCTTTGCTTTATTTAAATTTTGATATTTTGGGCACTGTTTTCATATCATTATGTTTGAAATTTTTGGGAGTTTTAAATTTATAGTCTTTTTATAAAATTGATGGTTGGATATTGCAATTATGTTTAAATTATTTTTACAATTCCAACTCCTAATTTTGTCAAAACTTGCCATTTTCACTTTAATTAAAATTTTAACTGAAATACAATACCAAAATTGAGGATTTTTCAAAAATAAACACAACAAAAATATTCTATCAAAATTGAGCTTTTAAACAATTGTTTTGACTCTTTAAACATTCAATAGCATTCTTTTTTTAATATAAAATGAATAAAGATTGCATTACCCATAACAAAAGCTATTTCAACGTTACAATGGATACACTGGCTTCCTAATTTTATAAACTAGTAAACTAGTCAAACAAGGAGAAAATACATTTTATGTGATTACAAAGTTCATCTGATTTGCACTCCAAAGGACATATTGTTTTGAGCATTTTTTTGCTAGTAAAATAACTTTGATCCAGTTGATTATGTCTTCAACTAACAGAAGTTTGCCAATTTCCTTTCCTCTATATATCCTTTTGTTTATTTCTTTCAACAAGGTATAGATTGTTATGGTGAAAGCAGACTTGTAAAGCACTCCATTCTGTTTATGGTGATTTGCTAGTTTAATTATCCAGTCAAGATCCTCAATCCATTCGTAGGTTTGAGAAAACTTTACCAATATATGCAAGATTCCACTCCACACTGATTTAGAGTACTTGCAATGGAAGAATAAGTGACTTCTGTCTTCTTTAACTTCTTTACACAAACACAAATGGGATCATATGAACCAAACCATCTGTTTTTGGTTCTAATTCTATTTTTTATAACAAGCCAAGTGATTAGGGAGCTTTTAAGATTCAAAGAATTCTTCCACATAAGCTCAAACTATGGAACATCCCTACTACTATTTGGAAGACCTTATAGCATGATTTGTTTGAGAAGACTCCTTTGGAATATGCAATCTAGGTAATACTATCTTTATTATGCTAGTGAGTGATTTGAGGTAGACAATCTATTAAGGAAGTGATCCTTTGAAGTTGCCTGACCACGCTCCATCATGAATGAGTGAGGAAACCTTGCATTAGGATGAATTGTGTTCCTCAAATAAGAGATATCATTTCTATGTGAAAGGGGACTAAACTCTGACTAATTATCATACCAAAACCGTATTCCTCATTTTGTATTTAATCCAAAGGTATAACTGATTTCGTAGGTTTAACATATGAATGCAGAACTATGAATGTTCCCTGGAAATTGACATCTGCTAGAAATTCTGATTTTTGAGATATATTTCATACATCCACTTGATCCAAATAACATTTTTATCCATATATAGCCTACATATCCTCTTACTCAAAAGGACTTTTTGTATTAATGGTATGTGAATGATCCCCAATCCTCTTTGTCTTTTGGAGTAGTTACTTCACTCCATTTGATTTTTACTCCCCTAGAGTTTTTTGCTTTCAATGACTATAAAAAGGCTTTGATAATTCAATCAATCTCTTTAATTACTCTTTTTTCAAGATAATGTGTGTCATCCAGTGAATATGCATATTATTTAGAACTGAGATGATCAAGGTAACTCTAACAACAAAGGAAAGAAACATATTTTCTAAGCATTAATCATGGCTTTGTACTTCTTAATTAAAGGAATAAAATCAAAAAATCTTGGCTTAGTAGTTAAAATAGGAACTCTAAGTTATTTGAAGGGATGGGGTAGTATACTCAGACCTGAGATCCTGCTTAAACCAGTTGGATTTCTCACATCAATTGATAGAATCAAATTGCTTTTCCTTGTATTCACTTTGAGCCCTAACGATTATGAGAAGAGCTTGAGGATATCCATCAATATTTTAAAAGAGTGAACATCTAGATCGTTTAGTAGTATGAGATCTTTTACAAACATTAAATGTTAGCTTGAGTTCCCTACATTTATGGTGATATTGAAACCATTGCAACTTGCAAATTTGTTGAGAAGTATGGTCACTAAGGTAAATAGATAAGGGATGGAGGATCCCTTTGTCTAATCCCCTTAGCACAATTAAAAGGTTGTGTAGGAACTCCATTAACTAGGATGCGAAGTGACGAAGTTTGAATGCACACCATGATCCATTTTGTAAATTTAATTGGTAATTTGACTGTTTTAAGACATGATTGAATTAATTTCCATCTCAATGTGTTAAATGCTTTGTAGAAATCAATTTTCCAAAGAAAATTGTTAATAACACTTCTTGAATTGTATTCTTTAACATCTCTCATATTAGGATAATGTTATCTCCTATTGATCTTCCTTTGAAGTTGCCTGACCACGCTCCATCATGAATGAGTGAGGAAACCTTGCATTAGGATGAATTGTGTTCCTCAA
>JANVCQ010000005.1:26048704-26073168 GCA_025531925.1 Erythroxylum plowmanianum | reverse complement strand
TGATAGCATGATGTAATATGAATTATATGATGCTTGAATTGGATAGAATATGTATTGAGTTGATGATGAATTGAGGTCTAGAATATGATACTTGTTTGATAGCTTTTGCTTTGGATTTTGATGTATGTAAGATAATGACTTGTGAGTTGCTTAATAAATGATTTTTGAGATGGTTTGGACAAGAATTTGATGAGGTATTGAAGCATGAATAAGGTAGAATTGAAGTGAAATTGATGAACTTTGGTGAAGGTGTGTCGAATGGAAATGAAGAAGTTAAGTTTTAGAAATAAAGTGAAGGTTGCGGGTGAGTGAACCTTCGGTTCACTCATCCCATGATCTTGGGACTTATAAGGCACATTCCCACGGTCATTCGAAATAGTTAGGAAGGGAAAAAACTTGTTTATGTGCAATTGTTGAACTATATAAGGTTGAGGTACTTAATAATGGTTTAATTGGACTTAATTGAGGTTAAACTGAACCTAGATGATGTTAGATTAATTGAGTGATAGTTAATTTAGTTATAGATTGTTAATTCAGGTAATTACTTAAGGAATGTTTGGATAATGAATAATGTGTTTAATGTTGAAATGTATGGTTTGTTTAAGGACAAATGTGTCCTTATGATTAAAAGTGTATTTTAACGGATTTATGTGATGTGAATTGAATATGATTATTTATGAATTGGAAATTTATGTGATTATATGTAATGTGTAAATACATAATGCATTTAATGGTACATTATTGCAAATGTTTATGGTCATAAAGCATGTTATGTTTGTTTGGAGGTGCATGCATATGCTCAATTTGAGAAAAATGGAATAAAGACATATATTATGTACTACATCTTTTGCATGTAATTTTGAAATCTGAAATATTTTGTTTTAAAACTGCCAAGTCCTAGTCGTGGGTAAATAGGCAAGCCTAGAAGGGTTTGCAGCTGCTCCTATAACTAGACACTAAGGTGTCTTTTGTGCCAAAGATTCCGGTGTCTTCTAATTTTATACACTTTTGTGTCTTTTGTTTCAGAAACTTAAGTCTCTTCTGTTTCAGATACCAAACATAAGTATCTTTTGTTTGGTCCCGTTACCCACTTCTGTAAAAAGGATTAGTAGGCTAACTTATTTTATATTCTGTTACATGCTCAGTTCTGATATAATAAAGCTCAGTTCTGAAATAACTAAGTCCTGTTCTGATATAATTAAATACTATTTTGATACAGACAAGTTTTATTCTGGTACTTTAAAGTTCGATTATGATATTATGCTATTATGTTTTGATACTTATAAGTTTTGCTCTGAAGTAAATATGTCCTGTTTTGATATGTTATATTCTATTCTAAGATACATATTGTTTGGATTACGATTTAATATGAACAATTAAAGATTGCTTAAAAAGTGATCTGATTCTGTATATATGAATGTTAGATGACTGATAGAAACAATTGCCAAATTATATATTGTTTAGTTATTTCCCCACGAAGCTTTACTCTTAACACGGTGGTTTTGCCTCTGTGTAAGCTTTACTCTTAACACAGTGGTTTTGCCTCTGTGTAGGTTTTGATAAGAAAGTTTAAAGACAGGGACAAAAACAACCACAGTGGCTAAGGATATTGTGTTTTGTTTTGGAAATGTTTAGTTTATTTTTGAGTTATATTTAATGTAATGAGACATATTGGAATTTGTATTTTGTTTGATGGTTTGTAATAACCTTAATCTAGATTAGATTTGGAATTTAAGGCTTGTATGTGATAAGTACCATGTGGATGTTATGTTCTGAATATGACCCAACCTATGAAATGAAATGTATGTTACTTAAGTTTTTGGAAATGCTTTAGCATGTTTTAGGTTGTTTCAGTACTGTTGTTTGTGGCACCTGTATATCCTCCCAGGGGTATATGGGTGTTACAGATTGACACGTCCTCCATCGTCTTCATCGCTACAGTAAGAGTTAATGTCTCTGACACATTATTTTCCCCCACTAGACCTGACTTGAATCGACACGACCTAAGACTTGAATGTATTGAGCATGTACTTGTTGATCTCCTTGGAATAAAGCTGAAGGATCTTGAGATCATCTTCCTTGGAAGAAGCAGTGTTTGCGAGGATGTCAGCCTCCTCCTCAATACTGCAAGTGGTGGTCGAGGCCTCGTCTTCAGGAATGGTTCCATACTGCTTGGATAGGACAGACTCTGGAATGAAATACAAACAAGTTGCAATCACTTTTGCTCTATGAATGATTGGCATGGAATTGCTCTTTAGGTTTCATCACCTTACAACCTTTCCAAAGAGGATTACAACATCTTTACTATAACATTTGCTTCCATAGTAGACTCAATATGGTGAGAAAGAAATGCTATTATCTTTAAAGGCATCAACTCAGACAATCAAGTGCTTGTGGCTAAGAACTTCAACAGAATACGCGAGCTCGTCTTAACAAGAGGTACCGGCCCAGACATTCCTTCTAAATTAGCTAAAAGATGGGATCTCTAACTTAAGTCCTCAACCATTAGGGAATGTAGCAAACCATGTCTCAAAAACTACAAAATATGTCTTCCAAAAACGTTAAACTATAGTCTAATTTAGTGCTTAAAACTTTGTCTTAGTTTGTCTTATTTTACTAGTTATTTTCATGCATCTCAAAGAAGAGGAATTTAAAAGAGAAAAATATTTAGTAGTTCCTTCTCAATGTCAATATAGTTAACATATTAGTAACTTGCAAAGCCATATATGAATGTATAACCATAGACACCAAGCCTAAAATATTGATCCATAAATTAACAAAAGATTTTTATTAGAGGAAGTTACCAAAACATTTCACTAGATAAATGTGACATGTAATAAAGATATTAGTTTTTAGCAACCATTAAAAGGAAAGGATGAAGAACAGAGGAAACATTTCCCATAAACTAATTACTTTCCTTAAAAATTAACTAGTTTAGAACATTTTAAGTCAAATACAAAAACTAAAGATGTTTCTTTGCATAATATACCTATTCCTAGTAGTTTTTTTTTACCTTATCAAGTTATAAATTACGTAGTCAACATTCACCATAACTTCTTTTATTTATACCGAAATTACACAAGTTGGTTTGGCAAAATAGTAATAGGAAAATTCACACATACCTAACACTCATCGGGAATTTTCTTCATAACTCCTAACATTTTTCTTAGAATTTTGAACTTTTTTTTAGTAAGACTCATAGTTGTGAAGTTTCAAGAAGTGGAAACAATTTTAGCACTCCTCTTTGATATTTTTTTCTTTGAAATATAAGTTTTTACTTTAATGCTCTATATCTCCTTCCTAAACAGATTTTCTTCATAATTGTTGAAACTTCCTTCTCTTGTAATAATGAGACAACATTAATTCGTTCTTTATTTTTTTCTTTTTATGATTATGCTATCTTTTTACATAAGAATCTTGACAAGAATTCCAAACTCTTTTTTGACATAATAAAGATATTTTGACGTAAAATCTATTTTAAAAATATTTTCTTCTTGTGTTCCATCTTGAATTTTAGTTAAAGAATTGTCAAAATCCTTTGCTAATTTTAAAATTAAACTTCACAACTTTCTTTTACTTTCAAAATGAAGTAATAAATGAATCTTGTCAAACCTTAAAATTTGCTACCAGTTTCATCTTTATTAGTTAGAAAGCTTCATTATCATTCAAATTCTTTCTCCTTGATAAATGCTTAATAGACAATATTTTTAATCCCATGATTAGTGCATTTTGTTTATTTACTTGAGAGTTTTTATTTTTTTATTTAATTACTTTATAGAATTTTTTTATGTCTTAATTGCCTTCATGACTTGAAAAGAGTGGAAGTCGAGAAAAATCAAGGCAAAAACTAAAGAATTAAAGTTATTTTGGAAGGACATGCCTATGCTAGTGAAGGACACCATTGTGTGAGACTTATACAAAGTTATGTGGGAGACTGTGTAAGTCCTTGTAACTATCTACGAGTTAAAAGATGTTGTTTTGTCTTGTTGAGGTCAAACATACCTGTGTGCAAATGGACACATCCGTATTCAGTACTCGTGTAAGATGTTAGAATTGTGTTTTTGTACGACTATTAAGTTTTGAAGTGATTTTGAGGAACCCAAACACCATATATGGCTATGTGGGTGGCTCAAAAATTTTGAAGTGGAAATTGCAATTAAGAAAGTCAACAAGGAGAGCTAGAGTTTTAAACACATTTTTGAACCTTAAAGCGATAGATAATCAAAGATTGACTTAGAGATCTGAATAGAGGAATATTTCTATCAAAGTATCAGTGAATTTTATTAGAAAAAAGGGATGTATAATAAATTATCTTGTTTTTAATGCTTCTTCTGAATCTTTTGACATGTTTTATATTTTTATGAACTAAATTTGTTTAGTTCCCAGTTGGAATAAACCTTGAGATGGACTTTATGGTTTGATTATTTGTTTAACGCAAATTGATTATTAATTTATTGGATTTAATTATGTGTTTTGATTATATCTTGAATTAATATTTTTGGGATATTATTTCATATATGATTTTATACAATTGAGATTAAGAAATCCTTTGTATGAATATATATATATATATAACATAATTGAAAGGAGTTGTATGCAAACTATAGATAGGATGACATAAATCATCTAGATTAGGGTCAAACCTAATAGTGAAATTGATAGATGCATATTGGACTGTATTTATACAACCATATTTGATGTATTTTTGCTTGATATTTTATATTTTTATTGTATATTTGATACTTAATTTGCTTCAAGTGCATTTATAGGTTATAATTACCTTCATAGACAAAAAGGAGGAATTTGATTGAAAACACATCATTTTGAAACAAATATAGGATACACTACCCTATCTATGGTTGTATAAGTCTCTCAGCCTATATAGAATCACAAATATTGGAGATTTTGGGCTATACATGATCATGTATCTCCTAACAATCCTAAAATTACTATAAAAAGACATGAGTGGAGGCAAATTAAGAGAGCATACCTATAGAGGTGATTCTAGATGTGGAGAACTTTTATAAGGGAAATATTAATCCAAAGATGTGGAAAACATGAAGAAATCATTGACAAATCCATTGGATTACATCATTGACAAATCCATTGGATTACATCATCAAACCTCTACCTTGTAAGAACATTCGATAGAAGAGAAAGGGAGATTTAGAATTATAAACTCTTTTTTCTATTTGTTTTTCTTTCTGTTTATGTTTGATTTTGTTTTCTATCATGTGTAATTAAACTCCTAGGTGTAATAAACCCTACTCTATGCTATAATATGTTTTAACTCTTTTATTTGATGCAATTGTTTTGATTGATCTAATGTGATTCAATTATGTGTTTAATATATGTCCTAATAGATCCGAAATATTAGTACATGATCTAATCTCTTAATATAGAGATTGAGAAATATTGTGTAGAAAAAAATTTACCATAATTGAAAGGAGTTGATTGTAAATCTAGAGATAGGTCAACGTAAATCCTTTGGATTAGGGCCAAGCATAATAGCGGAATTCAAAAATAGATAAATGAACCTTATAAACTCTAACCTGAGTAATTTGGTTGAAAAAACTAAGAGTAATTGTTAGTAGTCTTAGGTGAGTTATTATCAATAGTCAATAAAAAAATTCCATAATAAAAAGTTAAGTTTTATTGATTTTAGGAGGATTCATTATCTAGACACTGATTCTTGATATTGATTGTTTTTTAAGCTATTTCTTTATTCTTTCCTCATTATTACTTTTTACTTTATTTGATTTTCTTATGTATTATTTTTAATTAAAAAAACCAACACTTGATATTGATTGTTTCTTAAGCTATTTCTTTCTTCTTTGCTCATTATTTTTTCTACTTTATTTTATTTTCTTATGTATTATTTTTAATCAAAAAGCCAACACTCAATTCGTAGACTAGACAATAGGATAACAATAATTATTAGTATTCATTGTCTTTGTGGGATTTAACCTATACTTGTCTATGCTAGCTACAGTTACGCCATGCACTTGCGATTAATTCATATTAGTATAAAAGGAACCAATCAAGTTTTTGATACCGTTGTCGAGGACATTGATATTAGGAACACCTTAATGTTATTACTCTAGTTGTTATTTTTATTTTATTTTATTTTATTTTTATTGTATCTTACTGTATTCTTCACTTATTCATTTAATTATCTTTTGAACTTCTCTACATTAACATTGTGTTTGTGGTTTATCTTAGGGATTAAGGTTTAAAGTCATCACCATAACTCACAATAGAAGGATGGAGCAAACAATACTCTTATGGGAGTTAAGATATGTCTGCGCAATACATAACATCACCATTTAGGAAAAAGAGGTTTCCTTGTATATCTTCGGAGGCTCAACTAACATCAATGCCATGTTGCAAAATTTGTAGGAGTAATTAATACAATCATAAATGTCAAGCACCAACCTATATATGGAAGCAACTGAGCACATACAGTCAACCTCAAGGTGTACTTTATGAGAATGGTTATAATTCAAACTGGAGCAACTCTTACATTTATAGATAGGACGATTACGTTCCATCTAAATATTTATAGTACCAAGCACCTCAATTTAAGGAGCCAACTGTGGAAGATATAATAGCTGATTTTATTTAAGAATCAATCATGAGGCATTAGGAAATAGAGACTCATATACAAAATATGGTTAATCAAATTGATCAACTGGTAGAGATAATATCTAATGAGATGCAAGAGAGTTTTCCTATTCCTGGCGAACAGATCCTAAAGAACATAAAATGGCAATCACTATTAGTAGTGAAAAAGAACTCCTAGAACAAGAAGAAGAAGAAGAAGAAGAAGAAGAGAGTATTATAGACAAAATAATAAAACTCCTGGTTGAAATGAAAGCTAACTGATGTGAATTCAAAGGAAGATTTTCTTTACCTTAATATCTTGAGCATAATATATACTATTTTTTGAGCTTATCAATGCAGAAAAATGAAGAAAAGACAAGAGTTGGTTACATGAACGAAGCGAAACTCTCAAGAAGAGCGTCTGAAAGAAGGAGACATAGAAACACCATCCAAGAAGAGGAAGAAGAGGAGTGACTAGACATAATTGAAGAAGACGAGGTAGAATCTTTATTCAGGAAGAGAAAGAAGAAGGGTGGACAATGGTAGTTAAGGAAGAATTGGCGTAAGAACCATATACGAAAGAACTAGACCTTCCCAGACCCCACACCTCAGTGGAATTTCTACTGGGTGTTATTGTTGTTGTCTTATTTATTTTTAATTGTCAAAATAATAAAAATAATGATCATAATCAATTATGTGATTTGTATTATGCATATCCATAAAACAATGCTTAAAGCCTTAATAAATTATCAAATTAATAATAATTAAACTTTCAAAAAAAAATCAAACAATTGAATCAATATAAACAATTAAGGAGAGTTTGATACCACATTTAAAAATTCAATTGTGAATGAATTACGAGAGCGTAGAAAATTCATTTTACAATTTTTTTGTGAAATCTCTTTAATTGAATAACTTAAAACATATGAATTGGAAAAAAAAGAGTTAAACTGTACCTGATTTAGATTCCTAAAAAAATATTCTTCTCAAATTGTCAACTATCCTCTCGTATTAGTAAGATTCATATTAGGTGTTGTCGTTATTATTATTGAATTATCAACTACAATTTGTTTATCTGTTTAACCTTTAAGGGTATTCATAAAGTAGAGAAAAAATTCAAACACTTTTGAGAGGAAAAGTGAATAGTGCTAACTCCCTAATATCTTTTTCTTATTTATAGAAAAAGACTTTATGTTTTTATGTCTTTTTTCAACTAAAAGTAACTTCTAATTGAAATATAATTCAATTATAATTGTAATTTAGTAATAACTAAATTAAATATCTCATATTTAATTTATGTCCCGAATAACCCATTCTAGTAACATGAAAAACGCCAAAACCTAAATAGGCTACCATCGAGAGAAATAAATGAATTCTAGAGAAGTTTCTCAAATTTCAAAATTAAATATAAGTTAATTTAAATTGGTTTTTCTCTTTTAATGTATGAGTCATTAGGTTTATAATATGTTGATAATAATTATAAATTCTAATTCTATTTCATAGAAATTATTTCTTGAACAAACAATTTATAATCACCTATTAAGATTGACATTTAAGAATATGTCATAATTACCTAAATAAAAAATATCAAAGTGGTTTGACTTAATCTATTTATGTATAGTTATAGTGTATAATTTAATCATTTCTTTATCTAATATTTCAATTCGAGATAAAGTAGAATTAGTATATTTTTTATTTAAATTCATTCATGTTCGTTCTCACTAATTAGTAATTAATATTTAAATACAATCTTTTCAAAACTCAATCTACTTTGGCTAGATATTTCTTTATATCATTATTAATTAAGAACAATATAACAGAGTCCATAATTATTTTAGGAAGATGAATCATTTATTGAGTTATTCAACTAACTTCACATAATTCATACGATATCTAAATACTAGCAATTGAGTTGTTTTAAATATAATAGGTCATAAGTAACATCAAAATATATTAATTATTTTATAAAATATTTTGATGATCTCTAAGTCTAAGGATCAATTATACAACTATCATAATGAAGAGAGATATATATATACAAGTAATATTCCACACAAGATAATTAAGTCAATTCAATTATCTTATTCTCTAATAAACACTTCATGTTTAATTACGTATATCCATACTTTAATCTATGAGATCAATTACTTCTTTTATATAGAATAAACACAATATATAAATGACTAACAATAAACTAAGAATAATTTAAAGATAATATATAAATATAATATAAATATATTAATTATGAAATTATTATAGTTTATTTATAAAATATATTTATCTGATTAATTTTATTTTATATACTAATTAATTAAATATATAAAATAAAATATTTTCAATTAATTATATCAGAAGACATAAATCAAACAATGTCAATGTATCTGTATTCAAGATCGTGGTACATGCGAGGCAGGTTTATAAACTGACAGGAGCACAAAATGCAGAATGGCGGTAGTAAACGATTGCCGCCCAAGCAGGAAAAAAGTCGAAAGGGTCCCATAACAAGCAAGAGAGATTGTGTACTGGCTGGCGTCAAATCAAAAGACTATTCGACTGTGGGCATTCCATATGAGACATATATGAAGGGAAGAATTCAGATTAGATTGTAGACCTGACATGATTTAAGATGGGAAAGGAGGTTTGAAACTGTCAAACATAATTGACAATTGCTTTCGATTATCTTAACAGAAGGAGAGGGAGAAATCAAAGGCTTTTTGACCTTTCAATTTTAGGAAAGACTTGGTATGTTATTGGACAGCTGGGACTTGCTGCATAATTTCATCAACAATTAACAATTCATTTTGATGTGTTCAACGCCTTTCGGGGACTTGCTGCATAATTTCATTAACAAATCGTTGTCACCAACAAGAATAATTCAGTGGGAACTAAGCACAAGTTATTATGACTTAGGTATTCAAAACAGCAGAAGACCAAAACTATTGAACACAAGGGCATCGGCTAGCGTTTTTGCATAACTATGCATGTGTTGCCATTCACCCTATCCTGGGAATCAACACATACTCTAGAAGCCAATCATAACTATTTTTTCTTGGATTTAGTGAGAAAGCATTATCTAATATTTATTATGAAGATATTTTATCCGTAGCTTGTGCCCCACCACTTTGAAAGGCTGTGGTATTTGAAGGAGATACTAATCCTGCTTTTGAAAAAAACAAAAAAAAGAAAGCAACTCAACAGATGCCTTTACCATAGACAAATGTGATGCAGAAAGCACCCACTTTAAGTTCTGACCTGCCCACTAAAAAAAGGATTACAGATATCAGGAATGTCCAAAAGAGATAAGGGTTAACATGACTATTGGCGTTCAATGCACAGAAAATATTCCGTTCACACAACTTTCTCTCTTAAAGAAGACGTTTGCATCAAGAAATTTACGCAATTTTAAAAGGAAAAGACACGCAGCAACAGTAGCTAAGTACCACACAATTCTTCTGCAACAGTAGCTAAGTACCACACAATTCTTCTTTCTTACTTTCTCGGTAGTTCATTTATCAAACTAATAGCCAATCAACCTGAACATGATAAGCTTCTGCAGGAAGAATGCAGTAATTTCACATCAACAACCAAAGACATCTATGTATAACCCAGATAAGAAAACTGCACAGAGAAATCTAAATCTGTTAAACGTAAATATTTATGTTATCTATCTGAAGGCAGTCGTTATGATGAAAACTATTGAAGCATTTATAATTTTATAAATTTAGCAGATCTGAATAAGCTATAACTAACAAAGATAATATACATTTTTTTATTAAAAAAGCAAAGATAACATACACATATGAATACATAACATACTTGCACTTAATTTTCCATCTAGATAGATGCTCCCCAGTGGTGTTCCTAGCCAATTCGGCTTTGCTTTCTCAATGATAAAATCGTTTTTCTGTTTCCATGATCACAGCTAACAAATATTACGTCAATAAATGCTTAAATAAAATACTTATTATTCTCTTTGCACTGTCCATCTAAATTGATGTTCTTATATGGTATATCCCAGCTCTGCCCCTAATCATTTTTTTTTATTATTAGCTCAATTTATCAGTTTAAGAGTTTCTAATTTATTTTCTATTACAAGAATTTACGATTTCAATTTGTAAGTTTATGAAATTGATTTTTTTAACTCCCTAAACTATATTTTGACAATTTAATATTAGAATATGATTTGTAGTCAATCAATTAATAAAGATAATCTTTATTTTATGCATATTGTTAAAATAATTATTATATAATTGAAATCAACAATAATCATACACATTTTTAATGATAAACACAATAATAAAGAGAATTGGTAAAGAGACATAAATTTAATTTTGGTGATTTGGTCAAATAACCCTTGATTTATATTTACTCTTCAAGTTCTTTTAGATAAGTTCTTTATTTCTCTTTTTTCAATAGGTGACTAGGAACTCTTTGTAAAATGTTTTTCACAAATGAAAAAGAATACTTATAATTATTTTTCTCTGTCAAGTAAGAAAAGGATCATGTCATGACTCTTATTTAAGGCCACTAGCACAATTCCATACAATTCAAAACCTCATTTTCTTGTTTACCAATGAACTAGGGTCCAACATGGTTCATTCAATACACAAATGCACTCAAATATATTCTTTAGCTTCTTAAGAACCTTAGCAACTCTCTAATATTCTAAAAAAGTCAAAAGTAATTAGGTGCAGCACCATGACCTCCGTCACCTGAGACTGCCATGACCTTCGCCACTTGAACTCTGACAACGCCTCCTTCACTCCCACCTTCCTTCCCCCAGCCATTTCCATATATCCACAGCATAACAACCGCAATAACTTTCAAAATATAAAAAACAAAGAAGAAAAAAACTTTGCTTAGCCCTTTTGTTCTCCATATTTCTTGCTCTTGCAAACCTGCAAACAACAAAAAAATTTAGCCCCCAAACATGGACACAGATTTTCCAACCCTGCTATCAACCATCCATATCCCACCAAACCCTAATTCTAAATCTACTCTTCCTTCCCCTCCTATACCCACTGCACCTCTTCCCTCTTCCCCATCTTTTTCTACAACTACCCCTATGCTTGCTATGGTTGCTCCTCCTCTTAAGGGATCTATCCTTACCATAGTAGACAATGGTAAAGGAACTAGGAAAACATGGAAATAGGTGGTTGGGGATAACTCAAACTCCTCTTCTATTTTCAACCTTCTTGTAGAGATGGATGGTAAATTAATGGTGACTCCTAGTTTAGAAGTTTTACAGCAAGGAACTAAGACATGGGAAGCTACTCTTGTGGGATTCTTCATAAAAAAAGGCCTGCATTTTTGGTTATATAAGCATGGGCTGTGAGGAATTGGAAAGGAAGAGGGCTAATGGATGTAATGCTAACCAAAGAAGACAACATAATTTTTACCTTTTCTTCCAAATTAGAAGCTCAAAAGGTAATAGAAGAGGTCCCCTGACATATCTTTCAACTTCCTCTATTTCTCAAAAATTGGCATCCTGGTATAGAGCTTGAAAAAAATAGAATGAAGAACATTCCCCTATGGGTGAACATTCATAATATTCCCTTGGAGTATTGGATTACAAAGGGGTTGAGTATGCTTGGAAGCTACTTGGGAAAACCGATCTGCATGGATGAAAATACTGCATTGAGGAAAAGTGTTGGTTTTGCTCAATTATGTGTGAATATGGATCATATGACTAAGGAAATGAAGGATAGTATTTCTATCCTAAGATTGGCAGATGAAAACTCTCTAAGAGAAGACAAAGTCCTAGTGACTTATCATTGAAAACCATCTCTTAGAGCTCAAGGCAAAGAATGGAAACTGACGGGAAAGCTCTTCATCAAAGGTGATTATGGGAAGTGATCAGAATAAAAAAAATGAGATTAAAGAAATTAAGGAGACGGAGGAGATAGAGCAAGTAGCAGAAAACCAAGATATGGTTCAAATAGTACATAATTCCCCTAAAATAAGGAAGGACATTATGAAGGAAAAAATATAGTTCTTGTTCAACAAAATGAAGTTCTACATAATCCATAAGAAGATTTATACAAGTCCACTATGAATAAAGAAGGAAATGATCTAGAATTTATTGGTACTAATCAAAATGAAGGATTTTCAGTGGTTAAAAAAAATGAACAAAGTCTATCAAGGGTTGATGTCCTAAATGGAAATAATCAAGAGGAGTCGTTTGAGTAGGTCACTTCTCAAAAAAGTAGTAGGAGCAATAGGAAAACTCCAAAGATAAAGCAAATTGATTATAAATTTGATTATATGGAATGTGTGTGGAATAAATAATCCTTCAAAGCTTAATGCTTTAAGGGATTTTGTGTTAAGGTAAAAGTTGTGGATTTTTTGTATGTAGAAGATTAAAATTAGAGAAGAAAATCTTAATAAATTGGGCTGTCTAGGCAGAAATTGGCAGTTCATTACGAACCATCAAAGTCATGCTTATGGAAGGATTATTATAGCTTATGATGGTAACATTGTGAAACTAAAAGTGCTAGAATCTAGTCAGCAACATATTCACACTATGCTTTATTTCAAAATAGAAAATTCTTGAGTTTTAGCTACTTTTGTCTATGAATTCAACACTGTGTTTCAAAGAACTGATCTATGGAATTACTTAAGAAGGATCAAGGCTTCAGTAAATTCCCCTTGGATGTTATGTGGGGATTCGAACACTACTTTGTACAGTTCAGAGGCTGAAGGTAGTTGTAACTTACTCAACTACTCCCCTGATATGTTTGATTGTATGCAGTAGGTGGAAATTATAGATCTAATTTACTTGGATAAATAAACAAAGTTCTATTTGACATATCAAGAAAAACTGGATAGAGTTTTGGTAAATGTGGAATGGCTACATTCTTTCTCAAGAAGCTTAGTAAAATTCCTAAACCCTGGTATCTCATATCATACTCCTATAAAGATAGTTAATTTGTTCACCTCCTCTAGAGTCCATCATCCTTTCAGATTTAACTATTTTTTAGTTAACATGAACGGTTTTCAAGAAGCAATACAGAAGGGATTGGAGCATGGATGTTATGGGACTAAGCAGTACATTTGTATCCAAAAGCTCAAGGTTATGAAATAGGAGTTGAAGATTCTTAATGGTAAGAGAGGTCTGAATCTTACAAAGGAGATTGAAATATCTAGGGATAAGCTCTCTTCTATTCAAAAAGCATTGGCAAAAAATCCCTTAGATGGAGCTCTGGCTACAGCAGAGAGGGAAACTTTTAAAAACTATTTAGATGTAATGGACAATCAACACTCTTTACTGAAGCAGAGAGCTAGAATAAATTTTTGAGAAATAGAGCTAGAATAAATTGGTTAAAAGAGGGAGATAGATGTATAAATTTCTTCTTCAATTATATGTTAGCTTGAAAGAATACTAACAGAATTACCTCCATTAAAATAGAAGATGGAGTGCAGGTTTTTGGACAAGATGACTTAGCTAAAGAAGACATGAATTTCTACAGTAATATACTTAGATCAGAATCTCTCCTATCTGAGTTGGATTATGACCTTAGTCAGTTTGTAACCACTAAGATTTTTGATCATGAAGTTTATGGGTTAATAAAACCTGTTACAGATAAGGAAATAGATAAGGATGCCTTTAGCATGAATGGATCTAAAGCTCCAGATTTGGATGGATTGAATGGTTTTTTCTATCAGGAAGCGTGGAATAGTTTGGGGGGTTAGTCAAGGAGGCAGTGCAGGAGTTCTTCCTAAAAGGGGGTTTACTAAAAGAAATAAATAAGACCTTCCTATGCATGGTTCTTAAAACTCCACCTAGAGGCTTGGAATGACTACAAACCTATATCGTGTACAAATTTCTTCTACAAGATCATTGCTCAAAATTTGACAAATAGGATGAAGAAGGTCTTAAAATTTCTCATCAGTGAGAATTAGGGGACTTTTATGACAAACAGAAATATAGGTGACAATATTTTGATTGTTTAGGAGCTCTTAAAGGGGCATAGCTGTAGGAGAAGTCGCTAAAATTGTACTATAAAAGTTGGTCTACAGAAAGCTTTCGATAGTGTGAATTAGGGATTTATGCTAAAAACATTAGAGATAATGAATTTCCCCTTAACATTCTTCAAACGGACCAAACAATTCATATTTATTGCTTCCTATGGAATAATGATTAATGGGTGCCTCATGGGAAAGTTCAAAGGAAAAAAAAGGTCTTAGGCAAGGGGATCCCCTTTCCCCTACCTATTCCTAATCTGTATGGAAGTCCTCACTCAGCTGCTCAAGCACAACACTTCAATTGATCGTAAATTTAGATATCACTCCAAATGTAAGAAAATTTCTATAACTAGTTTATGTTTTGTAAATGATCTTATTCTCCTAAGTAAGGCAAATGTTCAATCAGTCTCTCTTATGATGAAAACGCTCAATCAATTTAAGGAGATGTCAGGATTATGTGTCAATCTTCATAAGAGCTTTATCACACTCTCTAAGAGTGCTTCTCACCTCTCAAATGTGTTAGCTCAAACTACAGGTATGGAAACTAAAGCTCCTCCTCTGCATTACTTGGGGATTCTTATCTCATCAAGGAGGCTTAGATTCTGTAAATGTATTCCTTTGATAGAAAAGATCCAAAAAAATTGGGGTCATAGAGCAATAGAGAACTTTCCGATGGAGGGAAGCTTTATTTACTGAAATCAGTTATCTTGTCTACGAACACTAATTGGTGTTCATACCTTTTCCTTTTAAAAGGGCTAAGTAAAATAGCAGAAAAATTGATGAAATAGTTTCTATGGGGGGAAAAGGAATGGAGAGAAAGGAATAGCCAAAGTAAGTTAGAAGACAATCTGTCAATTGAAAGATGAAGGTGGGTTAGGACTAGAGTCAATCTCTACTAAAATAGATTTCTTATGTCAAAGAGGATTTGAAGAATCCTTAGTGACAGAGAATTAATGTGGACCAAATGGATTCATTCTTTTATACTGAAAGGAAGGATTTTTTGGGCTCTAAAACCAAGTTCAGATACACTTAGTTTTTTAACCAAATTCTTAGAATGAGGGAGGAGATCTACCAGCACATTACTTATCAGATAGGGGTAGGAGATAGATTTTCCTTATGGTATGATAACTAGTCAGGAAATGGTCCTTTAATACTAAACCAAATGGCAAATTCCCCTTTAAATCAATTCCCTAAGGATACTAAGCTCCAAGAAATAATAAGGAATGGAAACTGGACTCTATCCTCATATGAGACTACACTTCTACGCATTCCTTAATTCAGAAGTCATGGGGAGAGAGATAATTATTTATGGAAGGGTATCCCCATTTTTGTGATTACTGCTAAGGAAGACAGAAAGATGAGGGGAAGGCCAGAAAATTGAGTAGGGTGGGATGCTTTGATATGGAATAAGGCCTTTAGACCTAATGTAAGTTTTCTGTTATGGCTGGAAATGTGGGACAGACTTAGTACTATAGATAGATTGACATTCCTAACCTCCTTTAAACTATGTATCCTATGCAATCCAGTGCATGAATCCAGAGACCAGCTCTTCTTTGAATGTGGCTTCTCCAAAGGAATATGGGCAAAAATTTCTACTCTATGTGCCCCTGATTTCAACTATGACAGACTCACAGATATCATATAAGAGCTTCCTAAATTGAACATTTCAAAATATGATAGGGCTATAATACTACTCTCTATGGCTATATGTTTCCAGGTGATTTAGAAAGAGAGGAATAGCAGAAGGTTCAAAGACTAATCTACTTCAATAACCTCTCTTATAGGTCTCACTACTGCCTGCATAAGGGAGCAACTGATTATCAATCATTTAAACCTATACTGTAGTAGGAGAATGACTTATGTATGGAGAATATAGCAATAGCTATTTTAGTTCCAAAGAAGTACCTACTCAATCCACTATGCAGAAACTAAACACAACCAAATTTCACAAATGAACCCAGGATTTACAAGCAGAAGATCCTATGCAATTATAAGGAAATTAAGAAATTACTCAGTCGAAAATTATCCCCCCTTTTTCAGGAAGGAACATAGCATGAAGAACATTGCTTTTTATTTACCATAAACAGATTATTATGCGTACATTGTTTAAACAAGTGAAGTTTTTCTCAAGGAAGAGAAAGGAAGAGTAGGAAAGCATTAAATCGCATACATGTTTAGGGATGTGTCATCCTCCCTGTTCTATTATTTTGGGGTAGATGCTGAAGTCTCTGTAAACCTTTAAGGAAATAATTCAAGACAAGTGATTTCAGATTAGCCATATCAGTTTTGACAAAAAAAATCGTTTGAAGAAGGAGTAGAGTAGTTTATGAACAGGAATCAATACTGACCTGAGTCGTGATCTCCCTCATTAGACTATCATTGTAGAGCTAAGCCCTCAAAGAGTTCTCTCCCTACTATGGAAATGAAGCAAACTCTTAGAGATACATAAAAAACCCTAATCTCTAAAACATGACTGAGATGGAGTTGATTACATAAGAAGAATAGCTGGTTGAGTGTAGAACGGAGAAGAGGTTGCTCTTTGGAGCCACCAAAAACATTGCCTCCAGAGCATCAGAGCATCGTCAATCGCCCAAATTAATCGAGAAAGACGTGGCACATTTTACCCTAATTGACTAACGTTAGGTATTTTGGTTGAACGTCATCATTTACTGTAAACTTTTTATGTTCCATGTATTATGTAGTTCTTTTGCACGTGAGAAAGACACTTCCAATTGTCAACTTATCTAATTTTAATGAAAAATTTTAATTTCTAAAAAAAACCCTCTAATTTTCTAATGGTTCTTCACAAAACTTATTTATGATCCATTTGTAATCAAAATACTTGCAAACTAATCATTGCTGTGACTAACTTTTAGGTATATTTAGATAGTTAGATCTCTTACCTTCAATTACCAGACGTTCGTTCTATTTGAGTATTGGCTAGTCAAACACCCAACGGTCAATTTGTGACTATGATTGGCACATTGACTACCTATTGTTACAGCTAGTGTTGCATTACTCATTCTCTTTCTAAAAGTTACTAATTGGGCTAGTCAAAACAAACCCTTAGTTAGCCAATCTAAGCATTTAGGTTAGTCAAACTCCTTCATAAACAAACTTTTAAAAATAGTTTAATTCATCAATTTTTAATACTTCATGTTTTTTAAAAGTATCAAAAATACCTTATTTTGATTAAAAACAATATTAAAAATCATTTCAAAAGTTTTATAATGTTTGTTAGAAGATTAAGAGGTTTTTTTTGATGTTCAGAACCCATTTCCTCTTGATTAGGAACACACTTATGAATAATGCCCTATATGCAATGATTGGTCCACTAATTCATCTAAACCTGCAAAATAAGATTATAAAAAAGAATATAATAATTTGTTAGTCATGGAATGATGCCAGTCTTTCTTGTTTTTGATCCATTTTACTTGAATTGTCTTGAAACTCTCTTGCATATTTGGTAGTTTCACTTTGGTTATTTGACTCCTTTTGATAATTTTTCCTCTAAATCACTTTGGCCTTGAATTAAACTTAATTTTTCATATATTGATTGATTGTTTTACATATTACATTACTATTATCTTCAAAAAGGGTAGGAGCACTAGTAACAAAATATATTTTAATGATCAAAATCATAGGTTAGAGCCTCACTTAATTTAAAAAATCCCTTTTAATAATGATGAAAATTATTTGGTAATATTAAGAGCAAAATATAAATATCATACTCATGAGGATGCTTCTCTTGTATATAATACTCCCCTTTGATTCAAGTGTATGAAATCAAGTTTCAATCTCACGATACTCTCTCCCATTTCTCATCATTAAAAAGGGTGTGACATGAATAAATGAGAAAATTGAATGTAAAACAATTCTCTTCCAATTTTTTTAAAAAAAGATCATATGGGAGAAGCTCTCTAATTGGAATCCATAAAATAAAAAACTTCTTAACATTCTTATGTATCAATTTCAAAGATCAAAATTTTTTCTTCTATTATGTTTATGTAACATTATTTTCTATCTCTCTCTCTCTCTCTCTCTCTCTCTCTCTCTCTCTCTGTGTGTGTGTGTGTGTGTGTGTGTGTGTGTGTGTGTGTGTCAGATTTGATCAATATACAAAAAATGGTTACCATCTTTTATATGCTACTAATAGTTACCTTTACTTATTTTTCACTTTGTTTAATAATTAATCTTTTGATATCAAATTCCTTGTTTGACTCATGTAAGGGCTTTTAGTGATTTTTATTTTGGAAATAATTCTTGGAGATATCATGTTTATTCTATGTTTATTGACTATAAAATTTACACCAACTATTATAATTCATTTAATATCAAACTATAAGGAAAAACTCAACATGTTTTAAGTACCAAACAGATATAAGCCCTTTGAGTTTAGCTCTTGATCTTCTTTTGGCCCATCTTTTACGAGGCTTACTTAATAAACATTGTCTTAAAATGTATCCCTACTTGTGTCCATAATCACCATAAAGCATCTTATATGAAAAATATTTGAAGTTATATGGCTAATAAGAGTAATAGATCTTGATGGATGATATGGGTGATTTAATATCCTCTTTTAGATATTTATAGGATTAGGATCTCTCTTTATTTGGTGAAAAAAACTAGTTTATAAATTGATACATGTCATGTTTCTTTCATAAAATTTTGGCTTATGAGAATTTTGAATGTGTTTTAATTGCTTGTAGAATGGCTTATGATGATTGTGCACATAAGTAATGCATTTTGATAAATATTGAAGACTATAATGATAATGAATTTGTTTTTATGTCATTTTAATGATAAATATGTCTATATGAATGAATTAAATATTTCATACTATTTTGGTATGGCTTTGTAAGAAAATTGTACCTATCTTGTATTAAGAACCATATCCTTTAGGTATAGGTTATGAATTATACATAAAAGTATAAAATTTCCTTTTTACTTGAGACCTAAACGATGATGCA
Organism: Erythroxylum plowmanianum; assembly: GCA_025531925.1. Taxonomy (NCBI): domain Eukaryota; kingdom Viridiplantae; phylum Streptophyta; class Magnoliopsida; order Malpighiales; family Erythroxylaceae; genus Erythroxylum; species Erythroxylum plowmanianum. The sequence continues at coordinate 26,053,630 of JANVCQ010000005.1, read as the reverse complement.
TGAGCATTGAATTTTTATGTACAAAGTTAAAGTCTATATACTTAAGTGATGACTTAGGTAATGACTCATTATTATATATATGTATTCCTTTATCAAAATATTCTTAACTTTGGATGGTGTACTTCCATAAGTGTCCTAATTTTATGCACTATATTTTTTCACTCCCTAAAATTAACTTACATTAGGATTCTTTGATGACAATTTTCTTCTTCTTAAATATGTCATTATTATATAGTAAATTATGCTCCATTTCATTTGCAACAACCACATTCTTAAATTTTTTGATGTCATGAATATCACATTTTAATTTCTCATTCTCAATCAAGCATGCATCTAAGAGTTTTTAAGCATCTTTATATTTTAGAATATACTTTCTTCATTTTCATAATTATCCCCTTTAAACACTTAATAAGTTTGACATATCATCATAAAAATAAGAACTAGAGAGTACATCATCATTGTTAGTTATAAAGCATTTTCTTGCCACTACATTTTTGGATTCTTCACTCTCTGAATTAGTAGTTGCCTTTTATATGGCTTTGAGTGCTTCCTTCTTCTTTAAATGTTTGCCTCTCTTCTTATTTAATTACTTCTTAAGTTTAATTATAATGAGCTTTCTGTCTTTGTTGTTGCTCTAATTTTTGAAGTTCTCCTCATTATTAATTATTACACGCTTTGAGCCTCTAAAAATTACTCCTTACTTATTAGAGCCACTTTCTGTTCATTCGATTCATTCAAACACATCTCTCAAGGAGTGATCTGATTAGGTCTTCTAATGACAAGTCTTTTACTTCTTATATGACTATCGCCTTTATTTGCTAAGCCTTTGGTAAAGACCTAAGCAAATTTTTTGACCAATTCATGATTAATATAATTCTTACTAGGACCTTTAAAAGAATTTACATAAATGAAGCAAACATAGATATTAGAAATGGAACAAATTTTCTTAAAGTGAAATAGCTCATATTGATGCACTAATAAGCTCATTTAGCCATTTTTTAATTTTATTTTATTAGTACTTTCAAATTTAATTTAAGCATTTTTTAAATTAAAAGATGGATTATCAATAGATAAAAATAAATCAAAAAATTACAAGAGATCTTGACTTGTTGCCAACTCTTATGAGGAGAGTTTACTAATAATTACAATAGTAGGGAATAATCCAATAGAATATAAAACATGAATCTCATTGAATAGTTGAGATGGAACTAGAAGTACTAAGTTCATTGCATGTTCATGGAGAGTGAGTGCTGTGTATTTTTGGCATAGAGATGAGCTCTGATGAGGTTAAAAATTTGATTTGTAAGGTTGTATTTTTTCTCCTTACCTATAGCTTTATGACTATTCCTTTCTTTCCAAATGGTGTATTTGATTGTCAATGCGGCTTTGAATAAAGGAGCATAGTTTTCCTAATTTTCGAATTACAAATAGCCCATCTCAATGAGTGATTCTTGTTGTAACTACAATTGCTGACAAGTATTAGGTGTAAAACTTGACTCCGTATAGCTTTGGAATATTGAAATTGAAAGAAATGGTGGTCTTGATTCTTAACAGCTATGTCACAAAGCAAACATGTGCTATCTTCATGTCTATACCATTGACTCTTTGTTTATAGTTGATTCCTGGTTACTAGCCATATTATAAAGGAAGTTTTGGGGCTAATATAATTTTTCCATAAGATTGTAAACCATGAAACCTCTAAAGAGTGATCAGTGAACAATTGATGACAAGATCGTGTAAAGAATAGAATGTTCGAAGTCAAGTTCTAAGAGATAACATCTTTATGGACAACATTATTTATTTGAGGAAGATAATTCAGTAGAGTATGAAATCCACTAAATTCACCATGTTATGCACCATTGGTAATTTGGGGCTGACACTTTATAATTGAATGGCAATCGGGTTTGTAATTGTTAAAGATTAGGAACTTAGGAAAGAGGGCTTATATCAAGCCACTTGTTGAAAAAGAACCAAGTCCTAACACCATTACCAATTCGATGCTGAATGTAAGAGTAGATAGCCTCCTACTGTGCCATCATCTTTTTAAAAATGGTAGAACCTATCTGAAAACAATCCAGCTACCATAAGTTAGTAGACTTTAAGTAATATTCATGGATCCATTGGATCCATAATGTGTCATTATTAGTGTACAATCACCACAGCTTCTTACACATCAAGCTTTTCTACATTTGTGTTATGGAAATGATCCTAAGATCTCCCTTTCTTTTTGAGATCATGATATCGCTCCAAATGATTTTAACTTGCTTGATATTGACGGAGGTGCCACTCCTTTGAAATTTTTTCATAATTCTATCTAGCTCTTTTATATCTTTTTTAGATAGGGCTACGTGCGTAATCCAACGGAGATGATGACTATTGAGGACCAAAATAATAAGGGTTATCCTGATAGTATAGGATAAGAACTAATTTTGCCAAGCCATGACCCTTGATTTTGCTCTTTGAATAATAGCAAGTAGTCTCTATATTTGAGTTCAAAAGTAGTAATGAGAACTCCCAAATAGAAAAAAAGTATGTTAGGCAGTGTTTATACTCGTGAGTCACTTTAACTCCTTCAAATTCCTTACATCTGCAGAGAGTTATAAGCTACTCTTATCCCCATTGTACTCAAAGCCAGGCCATTGAGCAAATGATTGAAGAGCATGCATCATTATATTGATGGAAAATGAATCAGCTGCATACAATAATAACAAGTCATTTACATATATAAGGTGAGTAAGTTTGATCTCCTTACAATTGTGATGAAATTTGAATACCCCATTAGAAGCTATAACTAAAGTAAACAGGTATGTAGATAAGGGATCACCTTATTGTATTTGTTTAGTTAGTTTTAAAGGTTTAGATGGAAAACCATTAACAAGCACACTCAATGTGGAAGTTTGAATACATGTCATAATCCATTGCATAAATTTGGGAGGGATGTGGGTAGCTTCAAGGTAGAGTTAAATAAATTCCCAACTAATGGTATCCAAAACTTTGAAGAAGTCTACCTTTATAATGTAGCTATTAAGTTTTTTCCCAGAGTTATAATCCTTCATGAGTTCTAGAACTAGTAGAATGTGATCAACAATTTTATGATTTGACATAAATGCTTCTTGTATAATAGTGACAATAACAGATAAAACCAATTTGATTCTCTTTGCTAATACCTTTGAGATCACCTTATAAATGGTGTTACAATAGGAGAACAACCTAAAATCATTAATGATACTAGGCCTATGCTTTTTAAGAATTAAACAAAGGTAAGTATGGTTGAGTTCTTGAAGAAGTTTGGTAGATTCAAAGAATTCTTGTACAACCTCGATAAGTAATTCACCAGTGATATCCCATATGTGTTGGAAAAGCAAGGTAGAAAAATCGTTAGGACCAGGAGATTTTGAAAGGTGTAGACTAAATAATATTCATTTTATGTCCTAAGTTGAGACTATGGAGATGAGAGCATCTTTAGTTTGTTGATCTAGATGGCATCCAAATAATGTGCAGACATTAGAACTAGGTATGTGTATTTTAGATGTACCCACAAGATTTATAAACTATTATCTCACAACCTCCAATAGGCTATTTTGTTCAGTGTGTCCTCTCCCTCCTCTGTCAAGTAGCATAGATATTTTTTTTGATATTTTGATGAGCTAATATAGAGGAATGAAAAAAATAGAATTTAAATCTCCTTCCTTCATCTAATTGCTTTATGTCTTTTGCTTGAGAATCAAATGGTGATATCGAAGAGCATCTTGATATTACTACATACATTTCATTTCTATCTATTTATGGCTAAGATCATGAGGAGAAGTATAACATAATTGTTAGGCAAGAGTAAGTTTGTCCTTGAAAGTGTGTAAATTGCGATTTCTGCCCTACATAAAATTCTTAATAGTCGCCTTCATTTTTTTTAAATTTTTGCATTAACTGAAATGCCTTATATCATGGGGTTGTAACCTACCAATGAGTGGAAACTAATTATGGTAAGCCTTCCATATTAGTGAGGGCATTAAAAAAGTCTAAAAGGAGCTCCTATATGTCAAAACAACATAAGTGAATGATTTGAAATCAGTTGTTTGTCAAAATGTATAAATAAGTTAGAGAAGTGATTTAACCAAAATGAGTTGACCAGTTCCCTGTCTAGTTTCTTCCTCACTAATAGACAACCTTGTTGGTTATTTGTCCATGTAAACAATTGACCAATTGAATGGAGATAAACCAAATCCATCTGCACGAAAAAATTGGAGAGCTCCTTCGTAATTCTAAGGAGAAATCTCCTACCCCCTTTTATTCCAAACTAGGATTGACATAATGAGGGGGAATACCTTGTAGTTGGTTGTTTGCTTTTCTTCTTATCCAATCTCCTCCTAGCATTCTTAGTTTAGACTATGAATTTATCTGATGTAGAAGTAGTTGGACCAGTGTCAGTTGAGCAATCTCCATCTTTCCCTTTAGCAAGATCCTACTTCACATGTTCTTCACTTATAGGTTCTTAATTCGAATACACATGCATAACCTAATCAGTAGGATTTGTATCAATCTCTAGTCTTTCAGTATTTGTGTTGGACCCCGAATTTTTTCGATTATTATTGATTTGTTTTTTAATTATTTATTTAGGTTTTGGTTGATTATTTAATTGTTTAATTATTTTTGGAATTTTGTCATTAATTTAATGACATGAATAGAGAATAGAATTTAGTTAGAATTTATATGGAAAGGTAAGAATTAAGTTAGCTTAAGGAGTTAGTAAAGGAAATAGATAAAGGAGGGGTAGATTTGGAAAGGCAAGGTAAGTGAGGGGCATAATTGGAAAAATAAACTAAGAAATGGTCTTGAATTATAAGAAAAGGGAGAAGTTTCGTAAGAACTAAAGAGAAATAAGAGAAAAACGTGAAAAGGAGAAGAGAAGAAGGAAGATCGTAGGAAACT
>JANVCQ010000005.1:26034794-26048604 GCA_025531925.1 Erythroxylum plowmanianum | reverse complement strand
ATTAGAAGTTGTGATGCTGTTTAGGATGGAACTTTCGGGACAGCCACATTGATTTGGAATTTTGACCCTTATAGAGGTAGAAATTGATTTTAAATTCTTCACAAAAGATGTATATATTTCTTTTACCTTTTCATTGACATCAAATTTTAAAATTTTGGAGTTTTGGATCAAAAGTTATGGAGTTTAGAAGTTAGGATATCTAAGAAGAAGAAGAAGTGGAAAAGCACCGTCGTGCAAAAGCATGACGGTGACTTTTAAGACCTTAGGCCAAAAACACCGTCGTGCAAAAGCACGAGGGTTACTTTGAGGGCCATCCAAAAGTCACCATCGTGCAAAAGCACGACAGCGACTTTTGGGATTGATAGCGAAAGTCGCTACGATGCAATTGCACGACAGCCACTTTGAAGTTTTGAGAGGCTGATGAATATCCGATAGTTTTTTGACCATAACTTTTTCGTTCGACCTCCGAATGACCTGATTTTTGAAGCATTAGATTTATAACACATTAATATATCTCTGTACCAATATTAATAGCTTTTAGACTTAATTTGAAAAATATTGATCGAATCAAAGTAAGGGTTTCCGTTTGAAGAGCATGAGTTGGATATTTGCACTGAACATGCTTCAGTATTTTGAGAATATCTTGATTTGTAGAGCTCCGAATGAGATAATTTTTATCTCTAAATAAAATAGAGACATATAGATACAAATTATCTGAAGGATTAAAATCTTAATTCGGACTATAAGACTTTCAATTTCTGGATTGAAATGGAGCATAGTGTACTATTTTGGTCTAAGAATAGTCCGAAAGTGTTTGGGCCATAACTTTCAGATTTATAAACCAAATTGAATAATTTTAGTGTCATTAGAAACTTAAGACAATGGGGAACAAATTTTATTAAGAAGTTACATTGCAATTCTAGTTTGAAGTTTCCCCAAAATCCATTCTGAAGTGGAAGAAATGAGGTTGCCCACACTTTTTTATGACTCTGAATGTTGGGCTTCGGAAACGGGGGACAACAATTTGTGTAGTGGCTAAAGGCTAATAATTTTGAGAAAATTCTTACTCCACTAAACCTTTTTCACTTACATCCCTTACCATACTTTGACTAGGTGAATTGGTAGAACTGCATTATTGATGCCTTCAACAGCTACTGCTTCCTGCTATCTAAAGGTGGAACCTACTTCCCCCTTTATTAACTCTAGAGTCCAACCAGTTTTGAATATTTTACCCGTAGGGCTCCATTTCTTGATTAAGTTATTTAGCTTCAAAGGGTATGTCAATTATATTTCAGCTAGGATCATCTCCCCATTTTTGCCTAATTTGTGGATAGATAACTTGTTTGGAAAAGAGGCATTCCTCAGAACTTCAATGCAAAGTTTAGCATATCTGATTCTCTGCATAGTAGTTATTTGTGTGTCCATCATGATAACCTTTCCTAGTGAGCTAGCAATGAAGGTCAATCCTTCCATGGCCTATAGCTCCATCAACAAGTTATAAAAATTTACCCACATTGGAAAGACTTCGATCTTAATATGATATAGGTCTAGCCCAGGCTTCCATTTTCGAACAAAGAGGGGTTGGCCCCCTATGTACTAAGGACCTTGCTCTACTATCTCAGTAAGATTGGTATCATCCACAAACTTAAAGAGGATGGAGCCATCTATTCTAAGCAATACCTTATCCAACCCTTTCTTTCCCCATGTAGCCTTAGCCTATGCATGGACGATGGGAAAGGATAGTTGTTTTGACCAAAAAAACCCCTACTAATATAAAGGACTATTCGTGAGCAGTGGCTTGCAAGAGTTCGAGCGAAGGGGTCACTATACCATCTTTTGTAACATTATGGTAATGTTTAAGTTAGCCTTTATAGTGTTGAATTTTGGAGCTTAGAGCTAAGCTCCGCACGGTTTATCTACTATAGGTTTTGTCCTTGCAATCTCTTGATTTCCATGAGGGGTTATCCCATTATTAATATTCATCACATTTTTTGAGAGAGTAGGAAAATCCTCTTGGGAGAGGAGAGCTTCCCTAAGGTAGTGCCATCAGGTTCACCCTTGTCCATACCCCGAATATGGCCTGAGAAGGCCTATCGACGAGACAAAAGCCTCCTTCTATCTGTCCAAAAAACCAGATAGAGGGAAGAAGAAAGGTAGAATGTGGGAAAAATGAATTCCTAATGTGGAAAGGGTGAGGGGCAAACAAGGTAATCTAGGTAGAGAGAAAATTTGATTCTAAAAGGTAGGAAAAGCTATAATAGAATTCTTACAGGCATTCATACAATAATAAACAATAGACTTGCTTATAACATTGACAATTTAAATCAAACTAAAAATCAAGGTGGCAGATAGAAACAAATGAAAATAGTAACCATTCAAAATTCCTACTAAAACAAATAACTTAAGTTATCTTCTAGGTTGATAGCAACTTGACCAATTGATTTCAAATGAATGTAATGACTACAGTTTGAGTAATTTCCTTAACGATTAATATGTGGGTTAATGTCAATCTATTAGATTGATGACTATTATTAGAGTCTAGATTGGTCATCTTCTTAATCTCGTCTTAGGCCCCATCTGGTAGCTACATTCCTCGTGATCTTAGATTCCCCAAATTTGATTATGAAGCATTCCTTTGTCCTAAAAAAGGTGTTAATGCAATGTGTTGATAAATATTTGCTTGTTCTTGAATCTTCTTTGATTCCTTTCTTTTAGCACCTTATAAATGTTAAGCAAGTTTTATATCTAATAAAACCCTCAATACATTGTAAATATGTAGATCGTATCTTGTAGTATATAAGGTTACCGTTCCCACGAGGATTATGTAAGGTTAACAATTTGAACCTAACTTTTCTATGGTATTTAGAATGTGATTTGAATAAAAATAAGTAACAAAAATTGAAACAAATAACAAAAAAGTAAAAAAATTCTAATAACAAGTGAGCTACCAAATAAATTTAGGGTTGTGATCAAGATTGAATACTTAGGACTTATTCTTACCTTATTTTGGTTCCTTAACTATTGTTGATTTAATCATGTGTTTGATCCTAGATTTCCTAAGATATTGATTACTCTCACTCTCAAGATCTAATCAATTAACCCTAATTGAATTACAAAATTCTAGATTTGTGACCTCTCAATTCATAAAACTTTTCCTATCTTATTCAATTAGATCTTAAGCTATCTATTGGATAATTAATTTCTCAAAAAACTTCTCTCCTCCAATGATTGTTAATTAGATAATTACAAGTCTATTAAACCACCAACTTTCATTGTACAATCTAATATGATTACTTTTGACTTACTATTTTGGTTTATTGTCAAGTATAAGCATGCACAATTATCACAAACACCAGAATATGTATTAAAATCAACAATAATCAAAGTCACAAAATAATTCCAAAATAAATCCTCATTTAAATTTTATAAATTCATGAGCATGTTTAACATCTTAAAATTTAGATTACAAATCAAGATTAATGAAAGAACTAAAGGAAAAGAAGAAAAACTCTACTTAGGTTTTGATCTGGAAAGCTGGAATTCCTAGATGTTCTTCTTGATTTCCTAAATTTGATTTGCTCTTTGGTGTTGACTATTGCATTTTTTGGTGTGTTTCACATCCTTCAATAGTGTATTAAGGTCTTGAGGATGTAACTAGGGTTTTCCCACTTTGATTGATTCCAAAAATATACTTAAACCTTAAAATAGATGAAAAAACTCGCACTTGGATAGTCTCTGTCACGATCGTGACATGGGAGTCATTATCATGACCTTGGGTTTATCCTCTCTGTCATAATCATGCGCTATGAGGCATGATCGCGACATAGGTCATACAGCCCCATACATGTCTATCACGATCGTGACATTCTTCATATAGCTTTTAACTTCCTTAACCTTCAATTATTTGATTTCCAACACTAACAAGCACATCAAACACCTCATAAAACATAACATTAAGATTGAAATCATGCTCTAAACCATACAAACACTTAGAGTATAAAAAAACACTCACAATAACAAAATTCTAAACCTATATACATGATAATCAATTAATAAACACCTAAAAACACACTAAAATACTTAAGAAAACATATTATAAACTATACCTATAAATAGAAACTAATGTATAAGGCTAGTTTGAGAAGAATATGATTGTTAGCTAGCATGGAAGCTCTACTAGAAGCCCAACTTATGATACTTTCCTATTAATCTTCTACATGGAATGTTTACAAGCAAGCTTAATTCTTTTTTATAGATCTCTAGAATAGTAGCATGAAAAGAAGATATTATCTTTAATTTCATTTCATCACTACAAAGTGTGTATTGGGGAGTTATGGCTAAATTGGTCTCTACAAATGTGCTTAGCCTATTCATAATTGTTAGCCATATGATGAATGCTACCTTGGGGTTAATTCTATTGAACTAGATTAGACTATGCTAGTACATTATAGGAGGTCGATTGAATAAATAAAAAGATGTTTTGTTTATCAATTGGTCATATATGTATCTATTCCATATCATTTATCCATCATGTTCTATCTTAGATTATAACTTAGTAGAGCTTTTTTATAGAAAGTTAAAGCCTCTAAACTTGATATGTCAATCATTTCCACTTATTTACTCCTTAATCTTATCAGTGAGTTTTAACATATATCTAAGATGATAGATTCTAGGGAGTAGATGTAAAAGGCCTTTATCACTCTAATTGTCAAAGCAAAGCCAATTTTGCTCTCGATTTTCGACTATGTTTTTTATTTTCCTATATAACATCTCTATTAAATTGATCTAAGAAATGCTGAATTTGGGTTTAAGCTTCAAAAAGCTTTATTCCCTTAAGTGATGCATATGTATCCATTACAGTAATAAGTTCTCCTTATCAGTGACTAATCTTTATACTCTTTTAGGAAGAATAATTTAATTACAATATCAGTGGTCCTTAATCCAGACCTCCTTAATCTTTAGGTTTGCTTATTTCATTCCAACTTACCTTAACTCTAGATTTCCTATATGCATCTCCATTCCATAAAAAATTTGTCAACTTTCTTTCAATATCTTTTGCCATCTTTTTAGGTAAAATCATATATGAAACCTAATAGATGTAAAGCTTGTTTAGGATTGATTTGATTAGTTGAAGTCTTCTAAGTATGATAAACTCCTGTTACACTCTTAATTGATCCTTCTCTTGATCATTTCATAAAGAAGTTTGCATTCTTATTAATAGGTCTATTAGTTGTAGTTGGAACTCCAAATATGTAAAAGGAGGTTAAAGGATTGTTAAACCTATTAAAGAATCTATTTCATGGTTGATATGGTCTACATCCTTTGATACCATGAGCAAACTTTTATCAAGATTCACCTGAATGTTAGAGAGCTTGTAAAAGTGATTGATCTGATTGAGGAAAGTGGGGACTAAGCTGAAATCTTATTTGTAGGTCATTAAAAGGTCAGAAAAGAGAATAAAGTAAACATCTTTAACCTATTATATCTTTTGAAAGATGGATTCCTTTCAATATTGGGAGCTTTAAGCCTTTAAGGGACTTCGATAAAAATGAAAAAGATATAGGGTGAGAGGGATTTCGTTTGTCTAATCCCTCTTCTCCTTTTAAGTCAATATATCTAATGTCTATTAACTAGTACATTAAAGGAGACAATTGTCAATCATTACTTGTTCTAGTTGGTGAATTTCATTAGAAAGCCTAGTACTTTAAGGGAATGAATCAAGAAATTCTAATTAGATAAATCAAAAGCTTTCTTAAAGTTAAGTTTTCAAAGTATGGTGTTATCTTGAACCTTTTCTCTAATAACCTTTGATTAATTCTTGAGCTAGAAAAATGTTGTCACTAATGTTTCTTCCTTTTATTATAGGCCCCTTGAGATTTACGTATAAAGGATCCTGAAACTTCCTTTAGCTTTGAAATGGATGTCTTGGATATAACATTATAAAGATTATTGCAATAGGAAATTAGCTGAAGATCCTTTAGAGAACTAGGATTTTGCAGCTTTGGTACGAAGCAAATGTATGTTCATTTATTTCCTTAAACAAAGTACTATTGCTGAAGAACTCCATAACTATTCTCTACACTTTTTCATGTCTATTCCTAAGGTTACTTGAAGAAATAAGCATTGGGCCCATCTAGACATAGGGTTTTGTTGAAGTTAAGGATTTTCATTGCATTATCCATATGTGAAGCATTTATTAGCCTTATTAGGTCATTTACTTAATTAGGAGAAATAATTTTAGTAAGACAAGTATAGAGAGTTTATATAGTAGAGTGACATTTAGAACTAGATCCCAAAGAATTTTTAAACACCAGTGTAATTAGTAAGGCCATATTTGTATTCCTCATTATCAAGATTACTTTAAAGAAGAAAGCTAAACATTTTGTACTTACCGTAACTAAAGAATTATGGAATTCTATCTCAAAGTTGGGTGGTGAGTATCTAAATCTTTGATATAATTATCCTAAGCTACATTTTCCTTCATTTTGGTGTTGACATTCTAAGGGCCCTTGTACAAGTTTTCTTATCCAGAGTTAAGAATCCTTTTTACTTCCTTTATATCCAAACTCTTACTACTAAAGAGGCTATTGTGCATTAAAGAATCTAAAAGGAGCAATGTTAGAAGGAAATTTTCTAGGTTGTGGACTTCCACTGGAAAGTGGTCTGAAGTTAAAAGGTTGTTGAATATAACCTTACTTCCCTGGAATTCAACTAGCATTTTTGGTTGATTAAAGCCTTATCTAGTTTCTTGCTATGGAACCATTTTCCTTATTTCTTATTAGTCCAAGTAAAGTGGTTTCTTTCATAATTGAGATCATTGAGCTTCAAGTTCCTTATGTAAGAAGGTTCCTTAGATCCCATACCTTTCTTAGATTTAGATGCAACGAGAGTTTAAGTAAAATCTTTAAATATTACCTAAAGATCATTTATACCCATAGACAAGTTACATAAGTCTTGCTATTAGGAGCTTCTTTGAAAAGAGATATTAGTTACATACAAAAATTAAAGCAAATATTCTTTCTAGTTTTTTTCAAATGGTAAAAACATGATGGGCATGTTTATTGAAACTATGGTTTATTAATTTAACTATTTTACGAATGGTGAGTAAAACCTAACTGTTTTGGAAAAACCATTGTTTCTTACACTTGTTCTCCTTGATTTTATGTCCAAAAGGCCAATGATAAATGACTTTATTATCTTTAAATAATAAACAGAACCTACTAATTATTAAGGTTATTTAAGCCATTAACATTAGGGGATTTTAAGGGAGATTTGGTCCCTTTATCTTTTTTCCTTGCTAACCTCCTAAAAAATGGGTTGAAATTCTCTTTTAAGTTAGCAATTTTTGCATGAGCTTCTTTGGAAGGAACTTCTTCAAATGACTTAGGAGTCTTGGTTCTTAGCTCTTCTCTATAGCTTGGTCTAAGTTTTGTTGACTTGTCTATGTATCCCCACTTATTTGATCCCTAAGAAGGTTATTATTGATGACATTAATTGTCACTAATGAATCTATTATATTGTCTAGGCGAGGATTATTACTTAAAGCTTACCCATCAACCAACATATCATTAGTTTGTACTTGAACGGTCCCATATACTTCAAGTACAAACTAATGACCTGATAGAAGCAAAAATGGTAATGGGAGCATCCCCTAAAGTGAGGCTTAAAGGCTTATAAGAGTTAGGAGACAATCCTAGCTTAGGAAGAGAAGAAGAAGAAGGCTAATTGAGGTCTAAGTTGAGGGAATTCACACAAGGAAGAAAGGATGCCATGGTGAGGAGGATAATGTGGTACAAGGCAGGGAAGAATCCCACCTAGTAACTTACTAGAAAAGGTGTGATATTTAAAACACCTCAAATTTTGTTCATTATCATATGTTTTATCGTGAATTAGTTTAGTAAATTATCATCTGCAGTCTTCATTATGATTAAGTAACTTTAAATTCTTTTAATCTACTTCTACGGGATCTGAAACCGAGTCATCTTACATACAGGAAAGAGCTGGGCATAACCATGAAAAAGACTAGCCTCTTGTTATTGACATTAATTTTGTAATATAATTCGCTTCAAATTATTTGGCTGGCGGGGGCAGACCCTTTTTTTAAAAACCTTTCCTGGAAAGCCACTGAAGATTCTCATCCAACGGCTAAATCAGCTCACTATTCCTCAGATGTTCCCATAAGAAAAAGCGAAGCTTCACCGGGATCGCCAGACGGCATTAATGCATAGTCTGCCTCTTCGTGGCATAAGTCCTAATTATAATTGAACAATGCCAAGTAGAAAAATATTCGTTTTTCACTTTACAGCCCTCCTAAATATTCTCAAGGAATTTATTCTTTGCCTTATTAATTGCTCAAAGGCTCCTACTCCTCGCTCAGCTATAATAAGAAGCTCAATGACCTGAAACTTTTCCCAGGCGAAAAAAAATCCATATTTTGTATTTCCCATCCTTCAATGGCAAGCTCTAGGCAGATTGAAGTTCATTTAGGAGATCAAACACCCCAAAAATGGAGTGTTTCATTAACGGAAGAAGTTTTCAAGAGAATTTTCTCGCAAGAAAATACTGTTTTGCTCAAGATATTTGGTGATGGTTCCCTCTTCAGCCCCTCGTTGTTCGGAAAATTTTTTGACCCTTCGGATGCCTTTCCATTATGGGAATTTGAGTCTGATATCTTGTTGTCTCATCTTCGAAGCTCTGGCAAGACTACTGTTGATTGGTTGGAGACAGACGATGCTTATGTGCTTAAAGCAGAGTTACCAGGTACGTGTTCTGCCTTCTTAGTAACTTGCAAATTTCTACTGATTATTTTGAATCTGAACTGAATTTGGATATAAAAAGAACTACAAATTTCATTTATTACTTGGTGACTGTTGTAATTTATCATTCTGAACAAGTAAACCAACAAAACCATAAACTGTTGTCTAACCCAACAAGGATATATAGGAATTCGGGAAGGGAGAAGAGATTAAGAAAAATACCCAGGGATAAGGCCTTGTTGTAGTTTATGGGAGGATTAACCCTGTTGGCGTAACTCCAAAATGATCCTTTACCTCATCTTCTAAATCATAAGAAAGAGAAAGTAGAAGCCAACTTTACCGTTACAGGGCTGTGGTTGTTTCTCACTGTCTGATGCTTTGGTGAAAGCAGGAGCTGGGAAAGAAACAATACATGTGTATGTAGAAAATGAGAAGACTGTGGAAATAAGTGGGAAATGGAAACAGACCAATGAGTCAAAGACAAAAGACTGGAGAACTGGACATTGGTGGGAGCATGGCTATGTCAGAAGGCTTGAGCTGCCTGAAAATGCAGATTGGAGAAAAACTGTGGCATTTGTGACTAGTGAAATTTTCCTAGAACTCAGAATTCCAAAGAACATTTCTGATGTCGGAAGGTCTCATCAAGGGAGTGTAACTGAGTCCTAGTTACAACACTTTTTATATTGAGTGAACATATATTGTTTAGAAAGGCTTAAGAAAACCTGCATAAGTTATCACAGCAATACATATGCATGACATGAACACTTAGTTCGGTTCAACGCTATCGTATTACAGTAACTTTCATCAATTTGAATCACACCTCAAGTTGGCAGTTTCTATATACTCAATCCCACGAAAAAGTTATATAGATCTAAAAATTTATTTTACTACTATTAGTTTTAAGAATGAGTCAAGATAATTATTTGATTTGAGTTTTTCTGGATAATAAAATAAAATGAAATAATAGCTAAGAGAATTAAAATAAAAATAAGCAATTAACCAGAGAAATCAATGAGAATTAATACTTAGAAAAATATTTTTCTTGACATTATTTTTTGTATCATGATTCAATTAACTTTAAAAGGATTTATTATCTAAATTGATAATTTTTTGTAGATTATAAAATTTTCATTTTCTCATGTTACAATCACATATTCCTTGATTAGTTAACCTATATCTTTACCGAGTAACACCATTTTTATTACATTAAGTTATATGAAATTTAATTAAAATTTGACCATAATAGTAGAAAGATCATGTAGGTCTATCTTTATCACATTCAATTCATAATATCAAAATCACGGTCCACTTATAAACAAATTCTCTCGAATCATTCACAAGTAAATTTAAATATCATCTAAACACCATTATGAATCAATTCATATTAAGAACAATTAAAGATATTTCACAAAGATATCTCATTCTATAAATCAAATTAAATTAATCCATACAAAGATAAGTACTAAGGTTTCCCTATCTAAACATAGAAAATATTTAGCCACAAATCATATTCAATTTAATAAAAACAATAAGCAAAACCAAAAAAGAATCATGATAGAAATAATCTTAGATGAAGATCTTAGTTTTGTTGACACCTTAATCCATCAAGAAGAATTTAGATCCTGTTTCTATAATAAAGTGACTTCAATATTTACCTCTTGAGGGTTGGTAAGCCTCCTAATGCTAACCTTAAATTTTTGAGATAAAAAAGAGTAAGACATGTAAAGTCTCTAAAAGTCCTCCAAAAAAATAGGCTTTTCAAATTTTAAATATATTTTATCCACTTTAGACATAATCAGGATATAATCATGGCCTAAACCGTGGATCTCTATTTATTTGTTATTAATATGTGCTTAATTGTTGATACATTTAATCATTTACACTTAGCAATTAATGATACGAAAATGCTTAAGATACTCATTTTAATTCATATATAATTTTAAATACAATTTAGAAGCAAAGAAATTAAAGTGAGTCAAAAATACTACATTTAAGCTATTTTTGAAAATTAATTGTTACTTGAACGAATAGAAAAAAATTGAAAGAAGAATTAAAGTGTTTGTTGAAAATATCAAGAAATACAA
Source organism: Erythroxylum plowmanianum (assembly GCA_025531925.1). Lineage (NCBI taxonomy): Eukaryota > Viridiplantae > Streptophyta > Magnoliopsida > Malpighiales > Erythroxylaceae > Erythroxylum > Erythroxylum plowmanianum. The sequence continues at coordinate 26,037,764 of JANVCQ010000005.1, read as the reverse complement.
GAGAGCAAAACGCATATAGCAGCTGAGAGTTGTTGGAAAAAATGACATGCATGCAGGTGGATTAAAACAAAGACAAAATGACAGCTGCATAGCCCAAAGCAGAAGTAAGCTGGCGTTTAATGCCGATGATGCTAGCGTTAAACGCCAACACTAGCATTAAATGCCATGCGTACGATAGCGTTAAACGCCAAATGCTAGTGTTAAACGCTAGTGTTGCACACATATGCTGCGTTGAGCAAGGTTTTAAAACACAGATGAATAGTAGCATGGTTCGTGAAGTTTTATTTGTCACATCGCAAACAGAGGAGCTGGGAGAGCTGCAACAGAAACAAGGGAGGCGTGAACAGGAGGATGGGTAGAAATTAAATGGTCATATCAACACAATAAAAGAGAGAAATAGATCTTTCTTTGTCAAAAAACGCTCTCAACTCCACTGATATTGACATTCATGATGCTAAGAAAGTGAGGATACGAGAGCGGGAAGAAGACCCCCCTCCACCTCCGGTTTTACAGAACCCACCGATGAGCTACAGCGTTGTGGTCTCAGGCACTTCCGATGCTGGCATTAATGCAAAAGATCAGGAATGGCCAGACGACGAAATCATTGAACTGGATGACGTGGATATTGCCATCATTCAAGGCATGTATGGTCTTGGAATAGAACTGTCAAACACTTTTAAAAAGAAATTAGATCAAGCCTGGGATACTGTGGTGATCATCAAATTGCTGGGTCAAAAGCTTAGCTTCACCATGCTCAAATCACGACCTATTGCCTTATGGCATCCTAAGGGGCCACTGAAATTAGTTGATCTGGACCATGATTTCTACCTGGTCAATTTCAAGGATGAAGACGATTACATTCGAACCCTCACACAAGGTCTGTGGGTTATCTCTGGGTATGCTCTATCTTTCCAACCATGGTATCCCTCCTTCCGCCCTTCCATTGGTAAGATCACCCATGTGGTGGCCTGGGTGAGATTCCCCGAGCTCTCTGTAGCTCAGTACCACCCTTCTATTCTCACTTCTCTAGGCAACCTGGTGGGAAAAACAGTTAAGATTGACAATACCACACAACTAACTCATCGAGGGAAGTTCGCTAGGGTAGCGGTGAACCTGGACCTCAGCGCTCCCCTGCGGGTGTATGTCAAACTAGATGGAGAATCGATTAAAGTAGCGTATGAAGGCCTTCCTTCTATCTGCTTCCAGTGTGGACTCATCGGCCATGGATCTGAATCATATCCTACTCGAAACCCCGACACGCCGACACTGAAAAACCCACCCCTTGGATAGCCACCGCTCGAGCCTCCTGATGCTAACGTCGTTGTGCCTACCGGCGTCGCACCCAGCTCGCCCTTTGAACCTTGGATGCAGGTCCAGAGACACCCTAGAAAATCCACGCAACCTCCCAACTGGAGCCTTGCCTCTGCCCCCGCCACTGGCCACGTCCATCGCCTAGGATCACGTTTTTCAGCTCTCTCCAGAATCGACCCGTTAGACACCTCAACGACTGCCACTCGACCGATGGTGTCAGTGACCCATCAATCACGTAACGATTCTCTTCTCTGAAGCAAAGGGAAGGCTAAATCCTTAGGACAGCCGTCTTCCAACGCACCATGCAACGTGCGTGCGTCGTTTCCCCAAGCGAAGAAGACATCTAACTCCCACGCCTCTACGACATCGTCTACCGAGCCTCAGGCCTCCATATTAGACCCAGCCCAATCTCGTGCAGGCCTAGCCCCCCAAGCCCCCTTGCTGGTCCAACCCTCCTCATGCCCTGACCAGGCTCCTGCCTCAATTGGCCCACGTTCTGCCCCACTACTGGGCCAGGCCACCACCCCTCCTTCTCTTAACCCATCCAAGACCCATGCAGCCATCACAATACCTTCCCACACTGAAATTGTTATCCATGACCCGACGCTAACTTTGCCCATTTCGACAGACTTGGAATGTCGGGCAATGGAGGCTGAACCCACTGGCAACGGTGATGTCGGGGATTTGGCTGCGACCACCCAACTCCTCTTGTTACCCTCGTCGCGCCCTCCGGACCCGAGGAATGAAACCACCTCTGACAATGGAGCACACCCTGATCCCGATACCCAGATGGAGGAATCTCCCCCGCTTCAAATGGATAGCCAGACATGGCAGGCACCAGACTTTGCAGTCCCCTCGCGAGTTGTTTAGTTGGGCCGCCTCTTTCCATATTCCGTTATGTTGATTTTTATATGGAACTGTCAAGGGAATGGAGGGCGGACCTTCAAGCCTATTCTCAAAATGCATATCCGTACCCATAAACCGATCCTCGTCGTTCTAGTCGAGCCTCGAATCAGTGGGCTCCGGGCCCAGAAGGTCATTAGAAGCTTGGGCTTTGGACAGTGGTTCCGAGTGGAAGCTGAAGGCTACTTCAAGGGTATTTGGCTTTTCTGGCACGATGATATTGAGGTTAGAGTTTTGCTCGCCCATCGACAATTCATCCACACTACCATCCAATGGTCTCATCAGATCTTTGACTTCACAGCTATTTATGCTAGCCTCACTTACCCCCTGCAAAAATTTCTGTGACACTATCTGCGTCAAATCACCTGGATCACTCAACGTCCTTAGCTTCTTGGAGGCGACTTCAATGCCAAGCTAGAGACTAGCGATAAACGTGGGGGTTCTCGCTCCCACCCTATTGTCAATACGCAATTCTATGACTGCATTTATCATTGCCAACTTGAGGATCTCGGTTATACTGGACTCAGATTCACTTGGAGACGTGGTCAAATTTTGGCCCACCTTGACTGCGTTTTTTGTTCGAATTCGTGGCATGATCTTTTCCCCTATACTGCAGTTCACCACCTTCCCTTCCTCAAGTCTGATCACCGGCCTATTCTCATTGCTTTTCATCTTCCTCTGTTGGACCCCAAATTTTTCTACATGATGTTATTAAGCATGAATTGTGTTAATTATATGTTTATGGCTTAGTTTGAT
>JANVCQ010000005.1:25990576-26004675 GCA_025531925.1 Erythroxylum plowmanianum | reverse complement strand
GATAGACTTATCTCTTCTAGGTTTATCTTCTACATCAAGCTCTACTTCATGTATCTTCAGTGAACCAAGCAATTCATTTAGCTTCAGCTTGCTTTAATCCTTGGCCTCTTGTATTGCTGTAACCTTGGGTCTCCATCATTGAGGTAGCCTTCTGAGAATCTTTCTGACATGATCTTGATTATCATAGATTCTCGCAAGAGCAATTGTTTGAAATTGTCCTAATATCTGATCAATAGTCTCCTTATCTTTTATCTTGAACAGCTCATACTGATGAACAAGAATATTGATCTTGGACTTTTTTACTTGATTTGCGCCTTCGTGTGCAATGACTAATGTGTCCCACATCTCCTTTGCAGATACGCATCCATGAACCTTGTTATATTCACTTCTGCTTAGTGCACAACTTAGAAAGAACTTGGCTTTTGAATTCAACTGAAATCGAGCTTTCTGATCAGCTGACCATTTGTCATGAGAGATGATATTGCCTTCATCATCTGATAGTGTATATGGACCAATCTCGATGATATCCTAAAGATCAATATGTGTTGATTCTATGAAGAGCCACATCCTGTCCTTCCAATAATGATAATCCTCACCATTGAATGCAGGGGGTCTTGTGACCGAGGCACCTTCAGCTATAAAAACATATGATTCAGGCATGGATCTTTGTCCTCACTTTGTGATAGTGTTTTTTGAAAACCTCGCTCTGATACCAACTGAAGTAAATCACGTGTTAATATAGAAATTCGATATGATATGTAAACTACACAAGAAGGGGGTTGAATTGTGTAATCTTTTTGAAAAAAATTAATCTTTTAAGACTTCTTGAATTTCTTTACAAAAATTCAAATGATTACTAAAACATTTTACTAAAGTTGATAAGCAATGCAATCATAAGTAATATTATCTACTCATCTAAGAACAAAAAAATTAAAAGATAATGGTTAAAGAATAGATATTGTGATTTTATACTGATTCACCAAAAACCTTAGACTACGTCCAGTCCTCAGAGTTTGTCTAAAAGTTCACTATACTCTTCAACTTTACAAGTATTCTTTCTACTCGTAGAGCCTCTTCAGGTCTTTCTCACAAAGTATTCTTTATTTATTGTATTAGCCTCTCCGAGCTCTAGCCTTCCTTTCTCTCTCTAAGTAAAGTATTTTTGAGCTTTCACGTTACAGATGTATTCGCTCACTTCTTTCACACTATGAATACAAAATTTTTGCTAATGTAAAAACGTTCAATGTTATCTTAGTCTTCGACTAGAATTAATATTTATAGCGTAAGTCTCCAACTGTCATCTTGAAAGCTGCTTATTGAATATTCTAGAAACGGTTATTAGTTGAGTCCTGTAACTAACTCAAACTAACTAATTGACTGACATTCTAGAATATCTTCCTTTTGTAATGTTTGGAATAATGTTTCTTCTGTTACTACATTTCTTCTGTTATTCCGCTTCGTCTGTTGTTTCGCTTCGTTTGTTGTTGCGATTCGTCTGTTGTTGCACTTCATCTGTTGTTGCGTTTCGTTTGGTGTTACTATATCCTCTGGCGTTGACCACGCACCTTCTGAGTTGACTAAGTGTTACTTATATTTTTATGCACACTTAACAAACTTATTAAAATAGTTTATACATTTCTAAAATTATTATTATTTGATTGTCATCAAAATTAATAGAAGTGAAGTCCTCTTGACTTAACATAAATTACTCTAAGATTTGGCCATTCTCAATCAAAATAAAATTAGGATCAAATGTTATTGATATTCTACCGTTGGCATATACCTGATGGTTATTTAAAGTTAACTAATTCTTTTCTAAAATCAAAGGTCTCTTTTAAGTTAGTAAAACAAACAAATATGTTTAAGAAGAATAAATAAATTGTTGATTTAAGGTTTGGGAAAACTTGTTATTAGGAAGAAAAAAACAAATGCATTTATATCTGTAGTATTTTTTGTTTTAATAATTATAATCTAAATTTTTATATAATTTTAATAATTAAAAATTGGCAAAATATTACTAAGAGTCATTTCATTATTTACACGACAAAAAGTTGTACAACTAGTATACCACACATGGTGGGATTGACAACCACATAATGAAAATTCATTAATATGGTACAAATAGTGTCATTTTATAAATATTATAATGTAAATTAGCATGTGAGATGATAGACATGAATTATTTAAATTTTTTACTAAATATTACAAATAATTTTCACTTTTACTAAAATAAATTTTAGTAAATGGTTAAAATATACATTTTACTTCTTTGTGTACTCACAAGAAAATACAGTTATAAATAGAAAGAATTTTCTTTAAATATGAATTACCATCAACCCTAATGAAAATATATTATAATATTTTTTAACTTTTATATAAGAAACAAAGGCAAAAGGGTCATAGTTAATCATAATTTTTTCACTAATTGACAAGCTTGACCTTAACATTCTAGCATGAACAATTATAACTCAAATATTTGGAAAACGTTAAAGTTTAATCTCAGTATAACATAAAATTTACCGACTTTGTTAAGTGATGACTTGACATTTAAAAAATAATTTTTTATTGAATTGAATGGCTCCTGTGCCACGTCAGTGCTAATTTGGTATGGTGGAACCCATATTTTAATTAAATGAAAAATATTTATTTTATTATTAAATATTAGACCCACCATTTTTAAGAAACATTAAACAAACCTTAAGTAGAAGGATTAGACTACTGGTAAACAAAACGATCCCACTTTCTGTGTTTTGTTTACCCTTTTTCTAAAATCCCTCCAACCCTCTCTCATTTTTTTGACCCAGGCTTGGCCCTAAGTAAGGATAGGCAAGGTACCTGCTTAGGATCTACTCTCATGACCTTTATAAAAAGTAACACAGGGCTCCTATTTTGCTTCTTTATTTTCACTTTTTTATTTTCATAAAAAACAAAAGAAATAAAATATGAGCCTTTTTTACTTTAGCGGGGCCAACAAAATGTTAGGAACAACCTTCCCTCCCTTATCATATTCTGTTTGAGCATTTAGAATCGTTTATTGTGTGTAATCTGTCAACGTTTGGAATTCCTTACCTTCTCATTTCTGTTTCATTCGTCACTATCATTTCAAGGTGAGGCGTTGAATTTGGAGAGAATTCACCGCAAGCATCATTATCTAATAAGAGACCCACTCAATTTAATAAAAAATTATTGTCCAAATATTCGGTTAGCGCTAACCTAACATTTAACATAATTGTTTGAATTTTTTTAGGGTGGAGATAAACTTTAACGTTTTTTAAATATTGATTTTATATTTGTTAGAATGTCGATCGGTAAAAAAACATATGATCAAAAGTGACTATTTTATTAAAAAAAAAGTTTATAACAAAAATATTTAAACTTTTGTTACTATTCGTATAGTACTCATTGCCCCCGTCCTCTTGTTTCTCGATCTCCTTTGCTTCAGTGTCCAAGGTCCAGTTAGCATTGCTTATTTGCTTAACGGTTGTGTTAAGTACAAAACGATTGATTAATGTATGGCGCAATTGAAATAGTCATTTATCAGTCAAGGTCTCCATCAAAACCTAGCAGTGCGCAAGACCACCTGCTCTTGTTTACTTGAGGGTTTTAAGGACTTCTTGTAACTACGAAACTTTTCACAATTTGGTGGTGGGTTTTGATTAAGCCATCACCAATATTGCAGAATCAATGTCCAAGTTGAAGACCCTTAGCTCTATGTTTCGCTCTGCTGTTAAAGAAACTAAAACCACCGCCACCGCCACCGCCACCGCCACGTTAAAGCAGCCCTCCACCACTTCTAAGGCCCTAAATACTTCTTCTTCCTCTATTATCAAGCTAGACGACTCCGACCCAGATTCTGGTACTTTGTAGTCTTAATTATTTTGATAGCAATCCTTTTAAATCTTTGCTCATCGTTTGGGTCAGTTTATAATTCTTTTCTTTTTCTTTTTATGTTGTATTGATTATTGCAGAATATAGGACAAGACATGTTTGTAACGAGATAATGGCTGTACTGCGTGGTGGTAGGTAGATTGTCTGTAAAGTTTGGATTTCGCAGACGATTGTAATGAGATTATACAGTTTCAAGCAAGAATATAATTCTGCTCTTTTGAAGTTGTGTCCTTTTGTTGCGAATGAATGACCAGCCTATCTTAACTTGAGAGGATTTTTTTTTCATTTGATGTTGATATTTTCTTCAGATGCTGCAGCTGATTCTAGAGGAATCAAAGATGATAATTCATCTAAAGCTTCATTGAAAATACCATGGGTTTCAAGTTTATCTCAGAAGAAAGCAAATCTGCTTCGCAAGGAACAGTCTCGGACAAGAAAACAGAAGTGGATTTTCAAGTCTACAATGCCAAATAGGATTAACCGTTTAATTGGGATGTGCGCACATAATCTTGGGACAGAGGCTATGATTGACGTACTAGGCAAATTGGGACGTGAAACTGGGCAAAAGGAATGCAGTGCCTTCATAAAGATTTGTGTAGATGAAGCTAGGAGAACTAATGATGAGGATGTTTCATTGGAACAAATTTCAAAAGCATTTCAAATTTTAACATATATGAAAGAACAGGGTTTCCAGCTAGAAGAGGAAACCTATTGTCCAGTTCTTACATATTTAATTGATATGTGTATGTTGGAGGAGTTCCATTTCTTCTGCAAGGCAATAAAGGAATGTAGTCCTAGATCAATTCCAAGATTAGGGTATTATGAGATGCTATTTTATATTAGAGTTGATGATGAAGAAATGATTGAAGAACTCTGCCGTTGCATTTCCGTCAATAGAAGACCTGAGACTATGGACTTGCATGGTATCTATGTTTGTATTGAACTACCTAAAAACTAATTGCTTTGTTGGTATATGGACTGTAATAAATATGGTATAGAGATAAAGAAGAGGTAGATGGGATAACAAATACAGCTTATATATACTCTTTGTGACTTCTTGTTTGACATTGGACACTTGTTTTGTAGCAAATTACCTGTTGGCACTTTGTGAGAGAGAACAGAAGGACAAGTTTTTGCAATTGTTAGAGGTTATAGACATAACCAAGGTTTCGACATTTGACAGTGTATGCAGTATCTTTAAATTCTTAGGCAGATTATCCTTAGACCCCTTTGCTGAGAAGTTCCTTCTGGCTCTCAAAAATAGTGGTACGCTTACACACATAATTTCTTTTGCTAAATGATGCATTTTGTTTGATTTCATACAAAATGGTATTAGTGATAAAATTATTATTTTTTTCTAGTGTATAAGAATATTACTTTGTTAATTCTCTTCACTAATAGATATTGCTATTTGTTTTTAACGAAATTATATAGTTCTGTTTGTGACCTTATTTTTTATTTTCTAATATATGCAAAATGTTCTTGTGATAAGCTGCAAACTGTGAAGCAGAACGTATCTCAACTCTCATATTTAATTATGCTACTAGCACCCCAAATTTAGCGGTGAGGAACTTCTCATGAATGCTGCTGGTAATGTCCTAGTCTGAGGCACATTTGCTATGCATGCAATTTGCTTGTTTATGGTAGATTCATGATATGAATCACTTGCTTGGGACTTCTAATGTCATTTGTATTTAGGTTAATGATCATTGTATACAACATATGATGTTTTGAAGCATGGTTGTTGCTCTGTTACATGATATATATTTGCTCTTACTCAACATTTATGATTCAATAATGACCAATTCATATTAGTATAACTTTCTCCTTCACTATCCTGAAGTTAAGCTGACTACCAAGATAGTTATTTAAGGTAGGTTAAAAACATTGTTGACCCATGTGATTTGACGTTTTTCTATTTCAATCCTCATATTTGAAAACTATCACTTACCCATTATAGCATTGTTTAGCTTTCTAACTCCCTCCTTTATATCCATTAGTTTTCCATCTATTTTTTATGCAAAACTACATAGTTTTTAAATTCTTAAGGAACAACCAATTTGTATAGCATGAAATAGGTTCTTTTCTTCTTTTCATTTGTTAAGATATCCCACATTCACTAAGTGCAAAAGCAAAACAAACCTAACATGATTTTGGTAATCCTCTCCCCATAAGGTTCCTTTCGGGTAAAATTAGGCTGACTTTTATCATGGTATCAGAGCCAACATTATTTTGATGTTGGATTGTCTGTAGATGCCTAGTCTTGTGAGCTTTGCACTCTGAATGTCCATTCTTAGGCATGAGGGGGTGTATAAGATATCCCACTTTGATTAGGAGCAAGAGCAAAGCAAGCCTTGAAGAACTTTTACTTTACGAAGTAAACAAAGCGGAAATGATATTCTAGTTAAGTAATACAAATGATGATTTTAAAGTTGAGGGACTTTAGATGAAACTCTATAATTGATTCTTTCAATTTTTTTGCTTGGGATTCTGGTTTTTAGTTTTAAGCTGAACGATCTTAATATTGAATTTAGTCAAGTAATGTAACTATCTCTTTGTCTTGTGCTGCAATTAGTCTTCCTCGTGAAGTTTTTAAGAGTTCCTAATGCTAGATATTCTGTTGTCATTACCTATAAAATTGCTTGAACATTTAACATGCTATGTCTTTTATTTTTCATTTTATCTATTAAGATATTATTTATATTTTAGTTAATTATATCAATCCTAGCATTTTCTTTTAACAACTCTTCGGTTTTCATTCCTCTGAGCATGAGATTACCTATAATTGATTATAAGATGTTGTGTCAAATGATAGTTTACTACTATTAACTCATCTCTTTACTACTATTAACTCATCTCTCCCAATCTTTGTGATGTATTGGATGTGGAAATGTTTACTGTTGAAGGCTGAGGATGTGATTTTAAAATTCAACAACACTCACACTGATCTTGAGATCACACCTTCAACACAACTGTATGAGAAGCTGATATTATATTGTTGCAACTTATCTGAGGTATGACTAAATCTTCTCGATGGCGAGACGAAAATAAGTTGATATTCCTTCCATTTCAACATATGACTTTATATAATTACTTCAGGAAGCTATTTTGATTATTCTAAATTTCTTTTCTTGTGATCACAATATTGCCTGTCGTAGGTGCACGTGGCTCTTGATGTGGTGGACCTTATGTGTAAAGCAGGTTTATCATTATCCATAGGCACATTACACCACATATTGCTTGCTTGTGAGACAAGCTATAAGTTTGATCTGGTATTTGTCATTGACTACATGTTCCTCTGCTTTAAATTATTTGACCACATGCAGTTTCTATCACATGATTTATTTTCAAACTTGAAGTTCTTTTGTATTTGGACATGTAAAAGAGAGAATTGGGCTTTCTAATGAATCATCAGTTATATTATCAGCTTTGGTAGCTTACTTCTTCCTAATAAGCATTATATGCACTGAAAGGGCACATTATATGAATCTCATGGATAACCCTCAAAATTGTGAATTCATAGAAACATTAGCCTAGACCTAGCTTTGACCATTTTCTTTTCTAAACAAACTCTTTCTGTATTGCATGACTGAATTAATTGGACTGCCCAAGACTTTGGGAGCGTCACTAATCTCACAAATATGTTCAGTGGAATCCTCAGAAGAAATGTCTTTCATAGTCAGGATGCTTCAAAATCCTCTGCTTTTTTGGTTGAAGGAGAAATCTTGCAGGCAGAATAGTGGGTGTTTGTGTCTCAAATAGGCTCTTTTGGAAGTGAATTCATCCCTGTGCCTTTTTTCATCAAGTATATTGAACATGAACATAAAAAGGTTGCGTTCCATAGAAAGTTTTTAGTCCTGTTCCAGTTAGGTTCAGGGAAGAAGCAAGAAAACGTTCCTTTTTTTTTTTTCTCTTACTGATCTGGTTGTTGTTACTTCCTATAGTTGACTCCTTTTTAGCATTTCCTTTTCTTTGGTCTACTTCTCTGAATTTCCCAGACCTTTACATCCGTTTCTTTATCATATTGTTAAGGTGAGAAGGATCTATCAAATGATTTGCCAGCATGGCTTGCAAACAAACCATGATACATTTAGGAGCATCATAAATTTGAGTGCAAAAATGAAAGATGTAAGTTGTTTAATCTCTCTCTTTTTGCATATGCTTTGCATGCACATGCTTGTTTGCATGTGATTGTAACTCTGAGCTTCTCATCTCCCTTATTGCAAATTAATATTTTCTAAGATGCTTTCTTTAAATTGATTCTACTTTTTTTTCCACGGTTTAATGCAGTTTCATGGTGCATATGCGATACTTGATGACTTAAAGAGATTTAATTTGAGCCCCACTGTTGGCATGTATAATGCTCTAATTCTAGGATATTTTCGAGAGGTAACTTTTGACACCTTGCTAAGTAATGTGCATGGTTGTCATGTTTTAAGCTAAGATTCTTACCACTTATTGGTTTGGTAATTGGAGTTTCTCAATTTATGCTCTACTTCCATTACTTATTTCTTCTGCAAGAATTGATGCTATTCTTCGGAGTTTCACTTCTCTTATTCAAAGAACAAGTTTCTGGCTATTTATATGTTGAAGTTAAGGCTTATCTGTTTTCATCTCCCATTTATATCGATGTTTTTCTTTTGCTGATTGCCCACAGAAAAATAAAAAGGGTGCATTAACGGTTCTTAAGCAAATGGAACGTGCAGCTGTAAAACCAGATTCTGAAACTTATGGCTATTTAATAGCCAACTGCGAAAATGAGGATGAAATTGTGAAGGTAATTGCAAACCTGTGTTTTGGGTGATCTTGCCTTTGTGGTGTAGAAATTATGCAAAGCAAGTTTTCTGGAGGGTTGGCTTTTGTTTGTCGCTGTGGTGTCTTTGTAACAAAACATGATTTGCTACATGTAAAACTGTAATATAAATTATTGCCCTTCTGATTACTGTACTGTGTCATTATAATGAACATAAGTTAGCATACATATGGAACTTGTTTAATGCATATGTGTCTTGAAGCTGGAATATGATGTTACCTCCTGATTACCGTGATGCAGTATTACGATGAACTAAAGTTGGCGGGAGTTGAAGTTTCAAAACACATATACATGGCACTTGTTAATGCTTTTGCAACCTCTGGTCAGTTTGAGAAGGCGAAAGAGGTATCTACCAGTTCTTTAGATCTGACGGTAGCTTCTATTCAACTAACTCTGTCAATCTAATGTTTAAGAAAAAAAGTAAATTAAAGTTTCCATCCTATTGTCGTTAAAACTTTACATCTTTATATTATCTTGCATTGGGGACAGTGACCTAAACCAATGATTATTGAGTTGTTATTCAGAACTAGTCTATTTGCATACTCAGCAACTTTATGTTCTTTTGGGTTTACAATTTCAAATGGCTCATATTAATAATATCCTACCAAAATTGCATGCGATTTCTTAGTTTTAATTTTTCAAGGATTTTCATTAGTTATATAGCTCACGTTATATTGTCTTAATTCTCACACTTGTATAGTCTAGTAATCCATTTTGTGTTGAGTTGGTGTAGGTGCTTTTGGACATGGACATTCCAACTAGGAACCTTAATGAAATAAAAAACGTGCTAGTCTCTGCCCTTGTATCAAATGGACAAATATCTGATGCCTTGATCATATATGAAGAAATCGAGCAAGCTGGAGGTCATGTGGCACCAAAAACTGTTCTAACCCTAATTGTAAGTCTTTTTGATGAAATATTTTATGCATTTTGTCTTGTAACAACTACAATGATCTATTCCACATCCTTTAGGAGCACTTTCAATCTGAAGGAGAGTTAAGTAGAATGCTCAAGCTACTTGAAAGGTTGGAAGATTCTAACCATTGGATGGATGGTTGCTTTAGGGCCATCTTATACTGCATTCGAAATAAGTATTTAAGGTAAATAAGATCCATTGCTTGAGTTAAATATCTATTGACAAAATATATCTGACCAACTTCTGATCCTGGGCTTTAAACTAGTTCTACTGTGAACCTGTTTAAGCAACTTAAAAATAGCATCTGCAATGACGAAGTGGCCATGGAATCTATGTTTGACGAGGTACGTCCTTGTTCCTCTATTCACCAGCTTACATTCACTTTCTGTTTCCTATTTTATATGTCTCCTACCGTGGAAGTACTAACATTTTGTAATTGCTCAAAAGACTTTATTGCTATGAGGACAAAGATAGGCTTGAAGCATGTCAAACATAAGTATCTAAATAATATGGTGCCAAAGTTTAGATTACCAACTTCTAGGCCTTTCTCTTTTCTGTGATGTAGGCTTTTGCAATGGTTGCTGGGTTAGAGCCTACACATCTGCAGTTTGGTTTGGACTTGCTTCAGGCTATAAAAGATGAATTTGGTGTATTCCCTTCACGAAAATGCCTCGATTTTATGCTCAATGCTTGCATTAAGGCCAAAAATCTACAGAGTTCTATTCTCATTTGGAAAGAATATCAGGCTGCTGACATGCCTTACAATGTCTTGAGTTATTTAAGGTACTTAGAATCGTTCTCTAATAAATAATTGACGATATAAAATAGTCACAGTGAAACTGCTTCCCTTATTAGTATTGCTGTTACCTTTTGAGTTGCAGGATGTATCAGGCTGTCTTAGTTTCTGGAGACCATAAATCTGCGAAGGTTTTGCTAACTAAAATTCCAAAAGACGATCCTCACATTGGCATTATTCTGAAGAAATTTAAGGAAATTTACCCTTCATCCACCTCCGAGAAGGGATTAGAGAAGAAGAAGAAGAAGAAGAACAGAAAGGAAATGAAGAAGAATAAAGCTTGATGTAAACCTTCGTCTAGTCGTGAGGAAGTCATTTGTGAGGTTGTAACCATGAATTCTCTTTACAAGCATAAGTATCATAATTGCTTAATGAGGCCCAGACCATGTCCCCAGTTCTCAAAGGCGCTTTTACAAACTCCAATTTCGGTAAGCTCTGGCTTCTCTGAGCTAAATTATAAATTAGGCACAGTTAATAGGAAATGCAAGAAAGAGACACTCCAATCACAGCGGTTAAGTAAGTTTGGCGAAGTAGCATTAGACAAATGAGAGGTTGGTTACAGCCAACCTGAAATGCCGTTGCTTTAAACTGCTGCTATTTCATGAAAGGCACCACTATGGTTAATGGTTCATAACATGTGACATTATTTTCAAGTGATTATTAGCAACGATGGTTTCGAAGTACTTGAATCAAGTGAAAATGGGAAAAGGAGAATAAATGGTAAGGTGATACGATATGAGTGCTTCGCCACAATTATTTACGTTTAATATATCTTCTTTTCTTTTTTTAAGAGAGTGATAACATTCTGTTTCTGTTTTTAGTTATCTTCCCCTCCCATGTAGGAAATGTCTTAGGAGAGGAGCGACGTGAGCCCACTCACTATGATTACAAACTAACTCGACAAACAGTACAAGCATAATATGATTTTGAATCTAATAAATTAGGATTCATAGGACCAAAGAAAAATTTTGAGTATCCTGAGTTATAAACAAAATATTAATTATATTTCAAATTATATTTTGACTCCAATAAAATATATGCTTATTTATTTTAATTAAGGATAAAACATAGTTATGTTACATTATCATCTTTTTAAAATTTTAATACTATAATTTTTTAGTTAAAATTTTGTGTATATGTTAAGAATAATTCGATGTACTAACTAAAAAATTGAAAAATATATAATTAAAAATTTTATACTATTGTAAAGATTGAAACTTCTAAAAATGTTCTAAATATGATGGTTAAGTTTATTTTAACATTGAAAATTATACATGTCATCACCGATTGAATGACTTATGTTCTCGTTCCTCCTTTTTATGTTTCACTTAAGACTTCCTTACGCCTTTCCTATTTAGTAAATGATGGACTATTCGTGCTTTCTTCACTAGCTTCTCTTTCTTGATTTTGGTTGGTTATGTTTGACCTCTATTTCTGCCTTCCCCATTTGTTAAATATCACTTTATTCTTTGTTTTTACTATGGTCTCTATTTCTTTACCTTTTCCTCTTATTCTTTGCAACTTTTCTCCCTTCATTTAGCTACTCAAGCGACAAGCAAATCACTTGAGAATTCATTCTGAGTTAAAAGGTAATTTACTTCTTCTTTCCACTTTTCTCCCACAATACCATTAGAAAAGATTGTGATTGAGGGAGGGCTTATTTAATGAGGAGGGTTTACCTTTTCAAATTTGATTTAGAGACTAGTGCTTAAAAGATTATTGAGGTTGGTCTATGACACTTCGGTAGCAAGCCAATTTTACACAAAAAATGAAAACCTAACATTCATATGGAGAAGATGAAATAAAGTAGATACCTATATGGATCAATATATACAACGTGGCATTAGAGTTGGTCTCCTAAGAGCCTACGTAACTTGCAAGCTATATTAGGAAAGATTTTATATGGATGAAGCTATAGTTGGAATAAGAAGAGTAAGTTATGCTAGGAATTGTGTAATGGTCAATGTATATTAAAATTTTCTAGAATTAATTCTACTTATGAGGCTAAGAGAAGATGACAAATTGTTTGAAGGCACTGTCATAGTTTCATATTAGTGGAGGCCTAACTTAATCTACTAAGGTAAAAAATGGATGTCAATCAGTAAGAAATTTAAAAAAGGGGATTATTATTAGTTAATGGGACTTGACATGCCTGAGGAACAAGGTACAGACACTGGTAATAAGCAGAGTCAGTAGCCACTGGCAATGAGCATAATCAGTACTAAGGAAATCTATTAGAAAGTTATGAAACTTTGTCTATAATAATGGAGAAGGATGCTAAAACACAATTAAAGGAGTTGAAATTGAAGAATATACTACTGTTAATGGTTCTCAGATTAAGAACAAATTTATTAACCAAAATAGTAGCTCTAAGGATTTACTAAATGAGCAAAGAGGAATGTGCTCTAGGTAATGATTGCAAAGTTGCTAATAGGAGGAGGTCAAACAGAAAAAATAGGGCTAAGAGCTCTAAAATTATTGGAATGTAAGGGACTTAATGGCCCCAAAATGAAATTCATGCTTACGTGG
This sequence comes from Erythroxylum plowmanianum, assembly GCA_025531925.1. Classification (NCBI taxonomy): domain Eukaryota; kingdom Viridiplantae; phylum Streptophyta; class Magnoliopsida; order Malpighiales; family Erythroxylaceae; genus Erythroxylum; species Erythroxylum plowmanianum. Next base: position 25,991,733 of record JANVCQ010000005.1, on the reverse strand, counting down.
ATGCATTTTGTTGAATAATTTGAGAAAAATTCATGCTTATATGAATGCTCTATGCAAGGGGCTTGATAGCGCCAAAATGAAATTCCTACTTATGTAGATGCATTTTGTTGAATAATTTGAGAAAAATTCATGCTTATATGAATGCTCTATGGATAATCCTTGGTGATCTTAATATCACACGATATCCTTCTAAAGTAGAAGGTAACATTTACTAAAGAAATTACAATGATTACTTTAGGAATTGCCATACAAAAGTCAATGATCTTAAGCTAAAATGGTGATTCTTCATTTGAAGCAATAAGAAAAATAGTACATGGTTCATAAGAAAGAATCTAGATAGAGTTCTTGTAAATGATCTTTGGTTATCCAAATTTCCAAAAAGTAAAGATATATTCAATAACCCTCTTTTCTTGGACCATACTTCTATTAATCTATAACTCTTGAAATTGAGGCTATAGAGGAAAAATCCATTTTGCTTTAATAACTACTTAGTAGAAGTTAAGGGGTATGAAAAAGTTGTAACTAAAAGGTTGAGCTTAAAATTTCAAGGATGCCAATCCTCTATCTGCATGAGGAAATTTCAAATGGTTATAAAGGAACTCAAGAAACTTAACCATAAAAACTTTAGTAGTGCTCATTAAGCATCTATTGAAATGTAAGCCAAACTAATCTAGGCTCATAAAGACTTACATTTGTCACCTAAAGATGATGCTAAACAAAATGAAGAGGTAATAAACTTACTCAACTATACTCGTGCTTTGGAAGTTAATTGATCCTTTTAAATAAAAGATCAAGATTCTAGTGGCTTAAATATGGACACAAGAATACTAGTTTCTTCCACAAGGCAATCCTCTCCAGAAGGAAAATAGAAACGATTGCACCATTGGTAAAAGAAAATAGCCAATATGGCTCAATCATAGCTTGGGATCCTACAAGACACTTACAAATACTTTATAAATACTTTTGATTATTCTACTTATTGTTGTTCATCTATTTAGGCACTTAAATAATTAATTTATGAGCAAATTATAGAGGTTAAATCTATTAGTTTAATTAGATACTTTTCTATGTAGTAAATATTGTTGGGTCCCAATTCCTCCTTCTTATTAAATAAGCATGTTTAAATTATTTTGAGGTTTAGTTTGCTTAATTTTTAT
>JANVCQ010000005.1:25954789-25970068 GCA_025531925.1 Erythroxylum plowmanianum | reverse complement strand
CCACCCTTGTGGGATGATGCCTAATAAGGGTTCATGGAAATAACCCTATAGGATAATACGCTCAGGCTTCATGATTTCGCAAGAGTTGGGTTCCAGAAATAGATACCCAACAAACTGAGGTAGTTAATAGGACTTTAGAACCATGCTGCGTGCAATTGTTAGGAAGAACTTAAAAACTTGGGAAGATTGTTTAGCATTCATTGAGTTTGCATATAATCGTTCTATACATTCTTCTATAGGTTATTCTCCATTTGAAATTATGCATGGTTTTAATCTATTAACTATGTTGGATTTGATGCTTTTACCTTTGACTAAGATTACTAGTTTAGAAGGCTAGAAGAAGGTTGATTTGGTTAAAACAACACATGAGAAAGCACGTGCACATATTGAAAAAAAGAATTGCATATATGCACAAAAAGCAAATAAATGTAGAAAACAAGTTCTTTTCGAACCAGGTGATTGTGTTTGGGTGCATATGCAAAAAGAAAGGATTACACAATAAAGGAAGTCAAAACTTGATACAAGGGTTAATGGACCATTCCAAGTGTTGGAATGCATCAATGACAATGCATACAAGATAAACTTGCCAGGTGTGTATAATGTTAGTGCTACTTTTAATGTTCTGACTTATCTTCTTTTGAATTTGATTTAGATTCGAGGACGAATCCTTTTGAAGAATGAGGGAATGATGTGAGCAAGATCATGGGGGAGCAAGATCATGGGACTTTGTAAACGAAATAGGGCCAGAGATGAGTTAGTAATATCGGAGGGACTAATAACAAGATCAAAAGCTAAAAAGTTCAAAGAAATGCTTCAATCCTACTTAGGCCAAATTGCAGCTGGGATGGAATCTCAAGAGATGATAAGGGCCAATGACATTATAATTAATCAAGTTAGGTGGAATGTGCAAGAAGACTTTCATTCTTGTTTAATTAATTATTTTAAGTTAGAAGCATAGTTTTGGATAACCCATTACTTGTGTTTTGGGATTTAGTTATTCTGGTGGGTGACCCATATTTAAAGGTCTTTTTCATAGTTAGGATTTCTTTCTTTTCAAAGGATATAAATACATCATAATAAACATTATTTAGGGATATACTGGATGAATAACAAATTCTATAAAGGAGGATTTCTTGTCTTCTTCTATTGCATCAAAAATATAATTCTTATTAAGGTAAACACTTGTCGCGAATTTTTATTCTTGTTTTCAAATCAAACTTATTATATGCATTTCCTTTTATATAATTGATTAGAGGTTCATTAGGGTTGGGGGTTTCGTCTTGTTCATGTTCTATCCAAAGTGTGTGTTTAAGGAGTTTTGGGTTCTTTAGCCTTGGGTTTCCACATCAACATGAATAATCTAGATAGGAACATGTTTCATTCTTAATTTCTCTATTTAATGACTATATTTCTAGTTTTGTATAAAAACAAACTTGTTGTTTATATATTAGGGTCCAACTTCAATAATTCATTGGACATAGGCTTCTAAATTGAACATGAAAGATAAAGAGATTCTTCTTATTGATTAGAACCTTTTATCATCCCATCTTCCTCTATTGTTGATGAGCCTAAGAAAATATAATTGAGTAACTTAGTCTCTTATCTATAAAGAAACCAACTAAGAAACATGACTATTTAGAAGTATCTACCTTTAGGACTTCCATAGGAGGAGACACTATGTTGATTCCATTTAGGTAAGGAGGGACGAAATTCAACTTGTCAATTCATGAGGATTTCCTAACTACTTAATACTAAGTAAGTTTAACGTTCAAAGACTCAGTTCCCCTCCAACATCTAGGATAGAGGCAATTGAGCTTTAAAGGAAGAGTTAATAATTTGAAATGAGTTTTATCCATGTAAAGGGGAAAGCATGATGGAAGGGCTAAGGAAAGTATTTATGAGATAGTAAAAGAAGGAGGGTTTAGAGTTACTATAGTTGAAGAATAATGTTTCGAGCTAGAAGGAAGAGGGGGAAAGGCTAAAGGTTCCTAATTATGACCTAATTGGGACTTAGAAGTCATGCTAAAAAGAAGAAAAGTAGACAAGTTGGTTGAAAATTGAAATATTGTTCCTGTAATAGAAAAAACAAAAAAGGTAAGAAAAGTAATGCCTGTGGTCAAATAGTACCACAAAATGGATCAAGATGGAATAACAGATTTAGGAACAAAGATTTAACTAAAGAGCAACAATAATGACTTAAAGAGATTACCATAGAGAGGGGAGAGGGGGGAGAGGAGAAGAACACAATGAAGAAAAGAAAAGGGGCAGATTAGATAAGAGAAAGGAGGTAAAAAATTACCAAAGTAACAATAGCAGTTAGGTGATAAGTAGAAACACAGAAAACAAAATTGAGTCAAAAAATGGGAAGGGGACAATTATTGGAAAAATCTAAACATGACTATCTCAAATACAAAGGACTCAAATTTAATGTGGTTATACAATAAACTTGTAATGGGACTAATAGCTTAAGTTGTACATCTATTAAGATCTATGTCTTTTCCTTTTTAAAATTTTATAGCTTTCGATCTAAGAAAAAGAGCATAAATAATATTGAACTTTGAATTTTTAAGTAATAGTAGTTCAGAAACTTTTATTCTATCCCTTTTTAGCATAACTTTTTGTTTTTGAGTCAATTTATTTAGGGACTAATTACAATACTTCTAAATTTTGCACACATAAAATAAAAAAGAGTAAAACATATGGATCTCTCTTATAGTTTAAATTTTTCTAAAAAATCTCTTAATCTTTAAAATTATAAAAAAAACTTCTTATGGTTTTTAATATTCTAGAAATTTTTATTCTTTTAGACTTCGATTAAAAATAACAATGAAACAATTGTGACATGAACATCATATATATATCAATAAAATGTTATTTACATAACGATTTAAGCTAACTCATTAACTCAAATCAAACTAGTGAAATCTAACGTAAATTGTAAAGGAGGTTTATATCTTTTACCTTTAAAATTTTTCCCTTATTTATATGTACACATTTTAATTATCATTTTCTTAGTCAACACTATTATTTATGTTAAGATATTTTAACTTGGATCAATTGTCTTGACATTTATTCTAACTTACACGTTAAAATATAAAAAACTATCGAAATGGTTCCCTAAATATTTCTTTTCTTATAAGAGCAATAACACCGGTTGAAAATTCTGATTCTCAAATAAATAGAATAAAATGCGTCTATCATTGGAAAAATGGTTACATTAAGAAAAATCTCTAATTTGGATGAACCTTAATTGTCTTCCAAAGCACGTCAATCTGTGCATCATATAGCTCTCCACATTGTCGGCAGAAAAATATAAAGAATTCAGAAAAATAAAATAAAATAGAAAAGAAGAGATTGTCATAAATCAAAGTTTTCCAAGAGCGACAGATCTTTCCCAGTTCAAGTAGCAAAAATTCTTGAATATAGTAATTTGATTTAATGATTAGACACAAATTCCGGACTTTGACTGAGAAGCACATCGATCAAAGCCGCCACTGAACTTACAATTAACCTGGAATTGACTTCGAATATGATGTGTTTTAAAATATAAAGCCACACCATTTATACGCACACACACATGTATATACACACCTACTAGAGTTACTTGTTACTAATGAACTAGAAAATTAAATAAAGCCATTGATCCTCTTCTTGATCTCTTCAGGGTTAGCACCCACCAGTTTATCAACCTGAGCTTCTTCCCTCATGAACACAAAAGTTGGCATGGCCTTCACATTCATCTTGCTAGCCACCTCCTACAAATTATACCACAGGGTTGGGAAAAATACTTGCGTTACTTTGGAAGGATACAATATAATAATGAATGGAGTGAAACAGAACCAATCGAACGAGGATTATATAGGTCAGATTATGTAATGGAGATTTTACAGTATCACAATTCCAACTGCAGCCAAATAAAGGAATGAGAGAGCAATAACGATTGCGTTACAGTTCTAATTATATTCTACCAAAAATCCATTGGTAAGATTATGGTTTAAAACCTTCTTTTCAATCAAGATCTTAATTTTGGTGAAATTTATGCATTGAAGTAATTGGTCTACTTGGAATAACAGCAACAGACAGGAGCACTAAGTCGCCAACTGGTCAAAAAATTCGGCCAGAGGACGAGAACCAATCTTAACAGGGGAAATAAAGGTAAACGCAATTGTCATTCATTACTAGGGACTTCCAGACAATACCGGTCAGATCGAGTTTCTTCAAAAATAAATAAATAAATGTGTTCAAGCAGGGAAGCCAATGGCTTTCAACAAGTCGTACCTGAACCTCATCCACATCCACGGAGAGGAAAAGAATATTTTTATAGCTATGTGCCAGTTCCTCAAAGAGAGGATTCATGGCCACTGAAGGCATGCACCAAGAAGCTGTGAAGTGTATAATAACCTACACTCCAACAAAGAAAGCTTACTAAATTAAACCAACATGCCATAGAAGCTCATATACCTTACAGGAAATTTGAACAGAATGTCTTAAAGTGTACGGAACTGAACATAGAACATGGGAATTGTCATGTGGAGCTGTGAATATCTTAGCTACAAGGAGAGGAGACTTACAGGGCAGCCTTCTTTGGTGGCTTTAGTCATAAAGAAATCCCATGTTTCTTCGGAGTCTATTTTGACAACTCTAGACTTCCTCACCTGTTCATATCCAGCCATTTCTTCCGACTTCCTACTTCCTTCTCCAGTAGAATGCCCCCTCTAAACAATGTAATTGGTCATAACATTTGTCAAATGAGGACCCACTTTTAGTTACTCGCTTATTTTAGCATATGTGGAATGGGTTTGGCTTTATCCATTCATACAGTCACATTAATCATGCATTCTATGGGAAGGAAATCATCTGTGCCGCTTGCCGAGTTCAAACTCAGTGCCAAACAATATCATCCACAAAACCCATTTATTTATTGCCAAGTTTGTGGAGGAGGTGCTTGGAACAGTGTTGAAACTGGGAAAAGGTACAGGCAATTTGGTCCCCATTCTAAGAGAATATCTAAACTGGAATATCGTTTTCAGATGCTTCGTTATCTAATGTACTGATTAATTAATTTATGGTACAGTTTTGAATAAATTTGCAAGTTGAGCCTCAAATGTTGCAAGTAGATATTCTTCCATTTTTATCTTCTTCATTGTTCCTTGGGAATTTACTAAATAACCACAATTAGTTTAGTTTCAGACCATTATGATCTTTTTTTCCCCGGAGAACTTAAAAGGAAAGGAAAGGCCAAAAGTGAAAATGTTTCGCATGAATTAATGTCGCTGCAGAAGAGTGACTTTGAAGGCTAATCAACAGCTTATCTTTTGCCAATGTCAAGTGCTTTCTAGTAATGGCTAGCTTCCAATACAATTATACAGCTCAGGTGAAGAGATATTCACTTGGATTTAGGAACACATTGCATGACTTGGAACTCTTACAACAGATGGACTTGAATGTAGTTCAGTAGATTGTAATGAACTATGGTTTAGTGAAAGTTTTATTTGACTGCTGTATTTGTGCGAAATTTGAATTCTAATTCTGCGTTTAGTCCCTTACAGATAATCTATCTCAAAACCATTAATTCTCTTATAATTTTTGCGTTTCTACATTTGGGAGACCAATTATAATGGTTGACACGAATGAATGCCAATCTATCATTTTTGGAATTGAAGGATAAATGAGTTACTACCATTGTAATAGCAAGTCTAGAATATTGAAAAAGCAGTCTGACATTGAAATTCAAGTTTTGCATGTAAGTATGGAATCTTTGTTGATGCAATATGATTTACTTGTGCATGTATGGAAGCTTGGGGTACGCTTGTAAATTGCACAGCACGTATGAAAAAGGACTATTCAAGGCAAAAGGGAACCGCAATATAGTTCTAGAGTCCACTTGCACCATATCCTAGAGATTTGACTATGAACCAAAACAGTTGGACAAATTGTCACTATATCTTAGATATGACTACGAACAAAAAAGACTTGGGACAAATTGAGGACCAAGTCCTTAGTATGAATATCCTTTTGCTGGTGAGTCACGACCGACACTTTCTTGAACAGATATAACGCAACTCATTTCTTCTGTCGCGTTACGCCATCTCTTTCACTCAAGCTTTCCTCAGCCATCCATTGGTCCATACCAAAAGATTATCATTTGCCCTAGACTTAGCACATATAGGAAGTTGATGGGGATAATGGCTTGTGGTTTGATCACCCTTTTCATGTACCTTCTGTGGATAATAGTAAGCTTTCAAATGCTTTTAATTTGTTTTGTGCTGGTACTATATCTCGGATACAAAAAAAAACCTTTTGTTGTTCATATTGTTGGGAAATTGAGAAGAGATCCGATCCAGATCGTAGTAAAATAATTACTAAACTTTTTTGTATTTTGATTTTTCGAAAACCAATATCACTTTAATTCTATAAAATAATCAACACATACTCATAATAAAATATGAACGTTAATTCATATCTTATTCTAAAATTTGATCATTTTCTTACTGTATTTTACGAACAGTTTTCAAAATTAGTTTATGTTAACTACCGTAGTCACACAAATATTCAATCTCTAATGGTATCTATAGAAAAGCACTAAATGCTTTAAGCAATAGTAAAAAGTGTAACTATAGGTACAATTATCATTGCCCTTTTATTAAGGCAACATAATTTATATTGTTAAATAAAATGACATTGATATAGGTATAATGCAATAAATTTTTTTGATTAAGCAACAAAATAAAAAATGTTACTTTAAGTTTTGACTAAGGCAACACGTTAGTTTCAAACTATATCAACAATGTTAAATAGATATTACAACACTTTTAAGTCTTTATAAGACAACAAAGGGACTTTTTCAGGCAACGATTTGTAACAATAAAAGCAACAATTTATTCTTTCGTTATCAATAATATATTAATGTAAAAGCAAACTCTTGTCATTATGTAGGCAACATTCATATAGAAATTAAAAGCATCATATAGATATTAATATACGTCTTAATTGCGTACATACTTTCAAATGTAAGTGACAAATTTTTTATTTATATATGATATATAGTCCATAAGGATTTATAAAATTCAACCTTTAACATACTCAAAATACAAAAGAAAAAATCACTAGCTAAAATATCTACCTACATTATCATCCTCCATTTCATATGGAATATAAGTGAATGAATCTAAATACTCTACAAAATCAATACATATGGGCACTTCAAAATCATTCACCAAGTACCTCCTTGTCCACTCCTAACTATCACCACCCTACAAAAAAAAGGAAAGAAATAAGAAGTGATTAGAATTGTAAAAGTACTATGCTCACAAACAAGTTGATGTATCTAAAAAATTGACATACTAACTGTTGTATTGTGATCTTAATTTTCAAAAAAAAATCGTCCAATAACTAGAAACATAATGACTTAGTTCTTTTTATGAACAAATTCAGAAAGCATAAATATTAGCAGTAAATCTCAACAAAAAGATAACAAAATGATGTACAAAAATAGTCAATTAAGGAAATTTGTTACCTAATATTCTTCATGTTGATATATATAGTTTGGAGGAATAGAAGATTTATTTCTTGATTGACTAGGTGTAATCAATTTACAAAGAATGTCTATGCTAGTGGTGTTAGCTTGCTTAAGTTGAGATTGAATGAGGGAGAACATTTGTTTAATCATTTCTTCTCTATCAACTTTATCTTATTCTAATTGCCTTTTCGTTTCCAAGCATCTAACTTTCTCTTATTTCAATTCCTTTCTCATTCTTTCCTTTTGAACTTCTACTTTTGGTTTATCTCTTCTTTTAATGCATTCATAATGGACTGAAAATACTCATTAGGATCTTTGTACAAGGCTTCACTCACCATATTATTTTCTTTCATGTTAGATGATTTCACACCCCTTCAAAAAATTTTATTATGTCCAGGTCTTATCACTCCCAAATCAGCCACAACTTCTTCAAACTTTTCACTATCATTTTCCTTTTTCACTTCTTTAATGCAAGCCTATAAAAGAAAATTTACAATCACAATAATGAATGCAAGCACTATATATGATTGCAGAAAACCTACTATAATTCTAGTTATACGAGAAATAACTCATTTTGACAAGAAGAACAATTCAGCAATTAAAAAAACAAATACAATGGAATTAGAAACACATGAAATAACAATAAATTTGGGCATCTCAACAAAAGTAGCAACAATACAGAAAATTATTGCAAGAACAACATTACTCACGATTTTCTCCCTTGTAGCTTCAGTAGATTGCTTGTACACTTTGCCAGGCTTTCTTTTATAAGTTATGAGATGCTTTTTAACATTAAAGAGTGGAGTTTTACCCACTCTTTCATTTTATAATCCATGGAAACAATTGTTAATTATAATTTAGAAAATTGAAGCAGTTTCTTAATAGATTATAACTCATTGAAGAACTTAGCAATTTCGCATAAATACTTGCAATGCTCTTAGGACCAGCTATCTACATTTTAGTTTGTTGTTTGCTAGTTTGAATATTTGTTTCAACAATCTGCTATATATTAAAACATTTTATTAGTTAAATATCATGTAAATAGTTTGTAAAAAGTAATAATAATTATCATATCTTCACATTTAGGTGGTTCTAATAAGAAATGAGATCCTCAAAGACTTCTTTCCTTATATAGTTGGGATGATTGGCCATTCTTTTTATATTTGTCGTATACTGTTTGAAATGCTTTTGCTTCACTCTACACTTGTAACTTCTCCATGCATCTCTAATAGTTTTCAAAGTCCATTCTTTACCTTCTAATGATAAAATACATCTCTTTTACAATGTAATAATACTCATTTAAATTTTATAAATCAAAATTGAAAAGAGCATTAAAATAATGATTTCTTACATTAACCAACTCTAAATAGGTTCTTTAGGAATCTTTCGCTAGTTAACATGGTTTTGAGGTACAAATTCTTTTTACTAGCCATAGTTGCCAAGAAAAATGTGAGTTCAGTCAGCATCTACTCATCAGGACCAATTGCCTGATTAAAGGCATTGAAAAATTATTTTGCATTATTCTATAGATCTTGCATGAACCTCCTTGAGCAAAGTTGGACCTCTTCCCTTATTTTTCACAAGTTCTATATTCAAAATAATTCTTAATGTTAGTATACAGAAGATAAATTATTTAAATAATAGTATAATATATGATTATCTTTGCATTAAGTAACAACAATTTTAACCATATCCATACTTATATCATACCCATTTTATACTACATCTTCATGTGTTTCAGATTGTTATTTCATAATTATAGTTAGTAGTTATTTCCACCTTAGAAACGTAGAGTTTTTTTAAACAATCACTTCCCCTACTTCGCCTTCTACTACATATTCACGTATTACATCCCCTCCACTTACTTGTTCCATTTATGGTTATTTCTTAACAACTTTATTCTGTTTCTTTCCACCTTAAAAGGTCAGCAACATTACCTAAAGAACATAAAGGTTACGATATGCTATTCTACTTAGAGGGTTGGTTCTTCCCTTTCTATTGAAATTTTTCATAATTAAAACCAATGGAAAGAAAAATAAATTCCAAGTTTTTTATTCTATATCAATATCAAAAAAATTTCATTCACATTACAAAGAGGACAAAAAAATTGTTAATATGGCAACTATAAACAAACCAAGTTTAACAGTAGAATAATCATATATATTTTACTAAAATAAATGAGAAAACATGTACCTTTTCTTTAATAAATTGGCATTGCTCTTCACTATCCTCAAAATGCTTTTCCTTTCTACATGACAGGTCATATTAATTTTTTAGTTCATAAGCACGAGTCTTCTTCTGTTGCTTTCTTAAAAATTAGCAATAGACCCTGGTGTAATAAATTTGGTCATATATGTTGGCTTTTTCCCTTTTTTCATTGTGAAGACCTATAATAATAAAGAATATTGTTGCTAATAACCATATATAAATAGTTAGATTAGTAAAGTATATTTAAACATACAGTAACAAATATTATCTTTTTAGTAAAGAAAGAAAAATGAATAAGGACCTTCTATAAAAAATTATTGATCAATATCCATCTAATCCCAGTCAGTGTCATTAAAGTCTAAATCATCTTCATCTTCATCATTTTTTGTTTCTATATTTAAGATATTTGGAGGTTTGTCCACAGTGTCTATAGGTAAATCTTCTTTAGACGAATTTGGGTCCACATCACCATTATTTCGAAAGAAGTCATTGACATAGTCATTTGGTTCTCCTTAATATGTTTCTTTAACATTTCATTATCATCCAAAGGTATATTAAACAGATACTTAGGTACCTTCTTCTCTATAAAGTGATAACCTTCCTTGAAACAATTAGCTACAAAAAACACTTTGTGAACTTGACTTCCTGAGATAAAAGGCTCATCAATATAATATACCTTTTTGAAGTTTATTTTAGTAAGCCCCATAATTGTCTTTCTCCTTTTGATACCAATAACATTTGAACAACATTACATTGAACTATCCCCAGTACTCCACTTCAATAATTTCCTCTATTCTTCCATAGTAATTCACATTTCCAAGTGTTCGACCTTGGACTTTAGAACTTGCAAAAATCAAAATTAATGTTGTAAAAAAAACTCCACTATTTTGACTCTTACACCTCACATCCTATTTTTTTGTTATAAACTTGTATCCATTAATAACATAACTTGAATATTTCTTTGTGGCATGTTATGGCCTTTGGAAAACCAATGAATATGACTTAGGTTGTCATTACAAGATATCACCTTATCTTGAAACCATCAAGGAAACTCATTGCAGTGATCTTGTTCCCTTGCCCATTGACTTCTTTTACTACTTGTCTCTTTCAATTTTTGATGCCTAAAAAGAAAGATATATGTTAATTATTATCATGGAAATAAAAAATTGATCTTAAGATGGATAAATAAGGTGTGTGTACTTGACCTAATGTACTTCTTAACATCTTTGTCATTCAAATTAAATAGAATGTATCAATGAGCTTAATGTAATGTATTTAAGTCTAAATTGATAGCTTTGCATTTCCTTCACCCTTTCCTCTAATAGGATGCCCAACTTTTGAGAAAAATGAAGAAGATACATCAACAAGATTTGTATTGTCATTGTCTTCTTTATACCTATTATATTTTTTTTCAACTCATAACGCATATAAATACAAAAAAACTACACATTCTTTAGCTAAGTATCCTTTAGCTATAAACCCTTCTAGATGGCTTTTATTATGGACAAATCTTTTTAACCCACCTAAATGTTTTTCAACAAAGTACATAGAGTGGCAATGCACTGATCCAATATATTTGATTTGTTTTGACAAATGAATAGGTAAATGAAATAGGAAGTCAAAAAAACAAGGTAGAAAGCTTATTTCAAGTTGAAATCATACTTCTATGATTTCCTTCTCCACATGCTCAAGATCGCCTGGTTTAATGACTTTACTATATAACCCTTTGAAAAAAGCACCTAACATACTCAAAACAACTTTAACTTTTTTGGTTAAGTTTTCTTGACAACAAATTGGAGTAAGTGATACATAATAATGTTGAGCATCATGACTTTTGTATCCTGATATTTTCTCTTATTAACATCAACACATCATGCAATATTTGATGCATAACCTTGCGTTAGTTTCACATTCTTCAAAATTGAACAAAATTTTTCTTTCTCCTTTGAGGTCATGTAAAAGCAAGTTTGGGTTATTGACACATGAGAGTCATCTACTTCGATAAGTTGTAAATCTTTTTTAATCCTCTTTTCTTTCAAATCAAACCTTCCATTAAGATGATCTTTTTTTTGGATCGAAAAAATAAAGCATGCATGATTTGGATAAAATGGTAGATTTTAAAAATTTGTAGAAATCAAAATTACAGCAGAAGCAATATAACCAAATCAACATGCATAGCCATACATGATATTGTATCCTCACTACAGCTTTAACTTGCCTCTGTGCTATCCTATCCTGAGCGATCTATCCTCTCCTACGTGATGTATCCTCTTCTTGTTATTGTATCCTCTTCTCGATATTGTATCCTCGACCAATCCGATCTACCACTTATTTTTCTTAGACAACTTGGATAAAAAGATCCTTTGGTGGGAATGGAGAAGAAAACTTGAAGAGATTTTTCCTTAAAAGAAAGAAGTCAATGATGAGACACTTCTCATGCAATTTTTGGCTCACATATGCAAGATAGGAGAGAGAGATAAAAATTCAACAACCTTGTCTTTTTTTCTCTCAATTTTGGTTAAGTCTCAAAAGGAAGAACTGAAGTGGATCCAATGCATCACTTCCTTTCTTAATCAATCATAAAGAAGCTAGTAAATGAGACTCTTCTCATTTATTTTAAGATGGCTGTATGAAAAGACCATTAACCTAAAAATACATATCAATTTCATTTTTGTGATGAAAGAAGGAAGATGGTCCATCAAATGCACCTCTTTCTTCTTTAATCCAATGAATGCTAATACGTTACATGCTATCATTAAAAGACCACCATTAAACCATTTAATGATAAGGTTTTACTCCATTTAATGATGATAAAGCATGTTAAAAAACCATTTTAAATGCAACAAATCAATGCTAAATGTGCAGGTGCACATTTAGCCCATTTAAATCAAAATTCTACCTCCATTTATCTTTAATAACTTTGTTCTAATTTGATTAATCTAATTAATCAAATTAAAACAAAGCCTAACCCATTTCTAATATGGGCTTATGATTTAAAGTAAGCCCAACATTCAATCATAGGCTTTAAAACCTCTATTTGTATTTCTTACTTTGCTTGATAACCTTCCTAGAAGCCAAATTGGGAATCTAATTAGACTTATATAATTCAAGCTCTAATAAGCCCATGATTAATTTAATCTCATTAGAATTAATTCCAACTTATTAACTAAATGTTATTCCACTAAAGACAATTAGTTGAACTCTTGAATTACTAAATATTATGAGAACACAAGTTTCAAATAATATATCCAATTGCAAACTCTAATATGAACCATATCGTAACTATCTGCACGATAAAGGATAAAATTACCATTTTGCCCTTATGGTGATTTTTCCTTCTAGATCTCCCGTTTTACGCTATATGGTGATCAACACACAAGATCTCATCTTATTGTTAAGACTTGATGTGTAGCTAGTTCATCAAACTACTGGCGCCAGTTTTATCACCAATCTCCACAAAACATCTAGAAGTGATGATATCACTATAAACTCTTTATTTGAGTGAATGTTCCCTAATAGATGTTTCAATTAATAATTCCAACATGCAGACACTGGATTGATACTTTGTAAAAATCCATTCCGATCATATCAAGAATTATAATGAAACATATATGAGTTCACCGCTCATCAAGATTGCAGTCTATAATAAGCGAATGCTTAAGTTGTATGCTTTAAGATTGAAGTATTAACCCACTTTATTCTTTAAAACATAGTTGATTCCATATTCATTTAATAGTGCTATTATCGATAGTCAACTATTATCATGATATGAAACTCATCATTCCCTTGAAGTAAACTCTTTTACTTGCAAGGAGATAAATTGCAACACTATAGTCCAAACCATAATCAAGCGATTAATTTGATTATTCAACTGTGAATTATTATTTTAGATTCTTATAATATACATGTTTCCCATACATCTCTATGTATATGTATATTACTTAAAAAAGAATCTCGGTACCTTATGACTAGATATATAATGCTCATAAATACTAAACTCTTTTATTTTATTAATAATAAATAGTTTCAATACAAAAGTAATTGGAAAAAAATTAAGTTATAAGTAAATACACTTGCTTTCCAGGACATTATATTTACATAATTCCAACACTTTTGACTTCCCCAAAATCTCCAACAAGGTTCCTAGAATATTATCACATACAGTTTTCTCAATGTGCATTACATTAAGATTATATCAGCACCCATTATGCTTCCAATAAGGTAATTAGAAAAATATAGAATTCTTCCTCCAAGGATTATGTCTTGATGTTTTTGATTATTTGCCTTTCTAAACACATAATGATACCCATTAATAAGCTCAAACACATTAGATCCTAATAGACGAATTGTTGGCCCCCAGATTTAAAGTGTTAAGGTAGTAAGATTTGTTCAAGGGTAGTTTTGGAAGACCACTTAAGGATGAAAGAACCTAAGCTTATAAGAAGGGCAAATTGGACATTTCTCATTCATTAATGGCAAAATTGAAATAAAAAGTGTTGGCTTGCTTTTAAGGAAGAGGCAAAAACGTGAATTGAGAGTGAAGAACAAAAGTAGAAGAGAGAAAGAAGAGGGTTTCGGTGGAGAAGAGAGGAAAGAAAGAAGAAAAGCTAGGTTTTGATTTTTTTAGTCCTAAAGAGTGATTTTGAAGTTATTCAAGAAGGGAAGTAGGTTGCGATCGTGACTCTGCCGATTTTCGCACAACGTCGCGATCACGACGCGTCATGATCGTGACCTTGTTGGTGTTCCCAGACTTGAACACCTCTCATTCTTTTGGCCATAACTTTTTCTTCCGACCTCCAAATGACTTAATTTTTCATGCATTGCATTCCTAATACATTCCTCTATCTCCCCACAAATCTTTATAGCTTTTGGTATTAATTTGAAAAAGTTTGGTGGAATCAAATTGAGGGGATCGGTTGGAAGAATAAGAGTTGGATATTTTTACTAAACATGCTTCAGTATTTTGGAAGTATCTTGATCAGTATAGCTCCAAATACGATGATTATTATCTCTAATTAAACTAGAGACATAGAGCTACAAATTATTAGAAGGAATAAAATTTTAATTTGGTCTTAAGTACTTTCAAATTCTAGATGGAATTTGAGTATAATGTATTGTTTTAGTCTAAGAACAACCCAAAAATGTTTAGGCTATAACTTTTAGATTTCTGAACCAAATGCAATGATTTTGGTGTCATTAGAAACTTAAGACAATGGGGAACAAATGTTCTGAAGAAGTTAAATTGAAATTCCAATTTGAGGTTTCCCAAAATATACTCTAAATTTATAAGAAATGAGATTGCTCACGTTTGTGACCCCAAATGTTGGGCTTCGAAAATGGGGTCCAACATTGTTTAGTATCAGAGCCTAGAATTAGGATCTTACATGGGAATTTTGGAGATATGTATCAAGTTACATGCATTTTGACATATCTTAGCATGCAGCAACAACTGATCCTTAGTCTAAGACGTCTGTGTATGAGTTACACGCATGTGTAATTGTTAAGAGTTTGACCTGATGGAATTAGTGAGAAAAAAATGATGCTTTTCCATG
>JANVCQ010000005.1:25932992-25947794 GCA_025531925.1 Erythroxylum plowmanianum | reverse complement strand
TTGTTTATGTTTATTATTATCCTTATACCATATCATGTATAGATTGGCATGATGATTTGGATATATTGCTTCTGCTGCAAATATGATTTCTAAAAAGTTTTGAAATCTACCAATTCTCTAAATAGAGCATGCTTTCGTTTTCCGATCCAACATAAGCTTTGAGTTGTATTTAATATTATGAGACATGCAATGTGATGTATGTTTGCCTTGTTTTCTGGGGAATGTTAGAATGTCTTGGTTTGTTTTAGGATTATTTTGTGTGGCATCTATATATCCTCTTATGGAAGGTGTTACAAGTAGCTTGTCCATTGATCAAAAATGAAAACCAAGCTCATTTCAAGTTATTTAAAATCAAGTTACTGAAATGATCATCAACTTCCTTAGTAGTTTTTCCAAGAAGAACCACGTTATGACCTCTTGTTTTTCTATCAATGAATTGAATGATTTCTTATGCTAACAACGGATTATCTTTTTTTCTCTGCCAAAAAAAAGTGTTGTTTGTTCACCAGAAATTAATTTAGGTAATAAAGGCTTTAATCACTCAACCAAAACCTTGGACAGTATTTTATTGGCGAAACTGCATAAGCTAATAGGGAAGAAATTAGAAAACATGGAAGGATTATCTTTCTTTGGAAGCAACATTATTATTATTGTTCCCATTCCATACAAGATAGGTACTCCCAAGATAAATTATTGAACTGCTATATACACATCCGAAGCAACAATATCCTAGCAATGTCGAAACAAAATCCAAAGAAACCATCAAAAATAGCTACACTATTAGGATTAAGATCAAAGACCTCATCCTTTACTTCCTCCAAATTGATAGGTTTTAATAACAATGCATTGTCATCATTTGAAATCAGTTTTGTTGTCCATTCCAAAAGGGTTTAGAACATGTTGAATATCCACTTGCACTTCTGATGTTAACAGTTGTGTAACAATTCTGGTAGCTTCCCTAGTCAACTGCTCTTGAGTTTCCAGCCGTACTCCATCATTTTTGAGTTTATTAATGCATAACCGTGCATTTCTAGTTGCTATATAGGCATGGAAAAGTTTTGTATTAAATTCTCCTTCTTTGAGCCATCTTATTCTAGATTTTTGTTGCCAAAAAACTTCTTCAAATAATGTCTTCATGTATTTAGTATGTGCCTTCTACATCTAAATGTTGAGCTTCATTGGTTAGATTTTTCATCAAAAGAATCTTCCACTTCTTTATATCTTTTTTTTGCTACTTCCATATTGAGCCATACATCCCCAAAGTGGTCCCAATTCCATTGCCTTAGATAGCGCTTTAATCGTGTGAGCTTTTTCATTAAACCAAACACCCCACAGGTTAGTAAAAAAATTTTAAAGTGGCTTTCACTTCCCCCATCTATATGCTTTGGAAGGAGAGGAATAATAAAATCTTTTCACGTAAGGAAGAAGAAAAATACCATCTTATAGACAAGATTATTAATTGGATCAGATTAGCTATTGTTTCCAAGAATATTCAGAGCACTCTTTCTCCAGACATGAAGCAGAGGTGGAAACTATAATTAGATCTTGAGCTGCCTTTTTGTAATATTTTTGTATTTAGATTGTACTTTATTAAGGCCTTAATAGCCTTAAACTCATTGTAATATCATATTAGCTTTACCTATAGTTAATACTAATTATTCATTTTTAAATATATATATATGTACTAGTCGAACAATGTCCAACAGCTAGAGAATCTACTGTTGTAAATGCATATTAGTCGACTAGTATACTATTGTAGTCCACTAATACACTATATATATCCATTGTAACGGCTAGTTCTTACCTCTAATAACTATTTTTAGGTCTTAGAACATTATAAATAGGTATTTTCTTATTGGTTTAATATCAAGAAGGTTTTGAATGTTGTACACACACATTTCAAAGAGTTCTTCAACTATTTGAAACTTCATTATGTCATATTTATGTTAGTAAGTCATTTTGAGTTCCTAAGTGAATAAATGGAATATTTTTTAAATGTAATAATTTGTTGGTGTGTTGAATATTATACTTAGGAGTGTTCTAAGTGGGTTTAAGGTTTCTCTTCACCAATAATATTGTAAGAAGGGTTTATATTTATCGAGAAAGATTGTACAAAGATTTTTTTTACCTAGAAGCAAGAATTATAGTAAAATTATAAGTAGAGTCTTGAGAGTGGATGTAAGCAAGGATTGCTTACTGAACCGCTATAAATTAGCTTACACTCTCTTCTGCCTATCCTCTTTCAATCATTATTCAATTACCATATTAATTTGCATTAAGAAATTTGCTCATACTTATTATATTAGTTAAGAAATTGTTGAATTTTGTAAACATGCAATCGACCCCTCTGTTGGGTGTCATTAGGAACTAACAAGTATCAGAGTGGGTATATTATTCGAGTATTTCTAATTAAATCCTGTAGCAAATATCATGATAGAATATTTAGGAGCATCATCATCATCTTCATTCAACCAAAAGGGACAAAGCATTAGTAAAGTACCTTTCTTTGATGGAAATGATTATCTTTATTGGAAAACTAGGATGAGATTCTTTTTAAAGGTAGAAAGTGGTGGACCTTTGGAAAATAGTGTCAAATGGTCCCTTTATCCCTATTAAAAATATAGATAATAAAAAAGTACCCAAATTAAACGAAGAATGGGAACATCAAGATAAGATATTAGTTTCCTTGAATAGTAGGGCCATACACATTCTAATTTGTGCATCAGGAAGAAATGAATTAAATAGGGTCTCTATATGTGAAACATCTCACAAAATTTGGCATACTTTAGAAATTACACATAAGGGAACCAATTAAGTGAAAGAGAGCAAAGTAAGCATCCTAATGCATTAATATGAGTTTTTTTAAATAAAGCATTGTGAGAACACTAATAAAACTAACCATATAAAGTTAGAATGTCCTCTAGTAAAATATAATAAGTATGAGAGAAACCATAAGAAGGACAAAAAGGAAAACAAGAAAAAACTTAAAGCATTAACTTTGGTTAACAGGAGTTAATCCAAAAATAAGAATTTGGAAGAAAAGATAGCTCATATGTGATTTACCACTATAGACAATGATGAGGTAACATCTAACCCTAAATTGTGTGATACTGATATTGATTTGGCTTATGATTAATTAGCTAAAAGTTTAGAAATCATAAGTAAAAAAAAAGGAAGAAAAATTCTTCAAAACTCAAGGAAGTTCAAAAAGAGTTAGATAAATGCATAGGTAATAGCGAAAAAGATGAAGAGTGAATTGTATAGCATTAAAGAATCCAAAAAATGTGATCAATAATGACAATCATGACTTAGATGCATTAAGGCCTGATAATGAAACATAAAAAAGGAATTAGATTCCCCCAAGGACTTATTGTCACGACCTGGTACCATATCGGGCCCATAATAACCACCACATATCCGAGCTAAGGACACTCATGGTATCCTTAATCTGACTATGCAAGGTTAACTGAATATCTCTCCCTTTTTTGAAAAAAATTGGCTTTATTTTAAAAATCCCAATACTCAATCAAATACCTGTAAACAATTTTAAACACATTTTTATAATAGCATCCAAAAATTTTGCCACAACTTCAGGACTTTAAAATTCACTCAAAGCAATCTCAACAATAGTATCAAAAATTCATACATAAGGTCTTTTTTAACAACAAACAGTCAAGATTTAAATTCATATAATCATAAAGCATACCAACATAACCAATCTAATAAAAGCAGTAAAACAGTTCATGAGCCACTATGTAACTAAAGTACAAAACAGAAACTATCACGTGCAGTAATATCCCGAAAATGTCAAAAGACTGCACGATCCACTCGGAGCTTCAAGTTCATTAAATTAACCTACATGGTTGCAAGGCGGAGGGGGTGAGTATATTATGTACTCTGTGAGCAGGAAAAACATATATCGCAAATAGAACTTGATACACACCAAGACGACATAAATAACCTATAAGGTGAACATACATCATATAGAAACACATAGGCCTAGCCTATGACTCAACGTATACTTGTTAGGAACCACATAAGCCTAGCCTATTAATCACTCGTCGGTTTAGCATAGGTTCCAGTTCTAGTACACATAAGCAAAAAGATATCGCATGTATAAATCAAATCTCGTTAGAAAACAAATATCAGAATAATCCAAAACAATCATGTGTGTCACCACTAGTCGGCCAAACTAGTGTGCACACCCATTGATTTCTGATGATGGCTCGACTTTTACCCATGGTGAGTCAGATCTACAGTCAAAAAGAGCATCATGACCTCAGGTGATGACCTCGTCGATGTCCAGACCCTAGGTGTGGAACTACCCGCAAGTCCCATAGAAAGGTGTTGATATGGGAACTCGACTTTTATGTATCAGTATCAAGGGTATGTAAGTCGCTTAATCAGTTGTGCCTAGCATAGGATTGGCCAATC
Source organism: Erythroxylum plowmanianum (assembly GCA_025531925.1). Taxonomy (NCBI): domain Eukaryota; kingdom Viridiplantae; phylum Streptophyta; class Magnoliopsida; order Malpighiales; family Erythroxylaceae; genus Erythroxylum; species Erythroxylum plowmanianum. The sequence goes on along the minus strand of JANVCQ010000005.1, from coordinate 25,943,360 downwards.
GTTTCCTCACCAATCACAAGAATCATATAGAAATATTAAGTAAAAATATCAAGTAAGGCACTATGCCTCTATTTATCGGTTCAAACGATAAAATGAAACCTTGTTATGGCTTTAAGCCAAAAGAGAACAAAAACATGCAGCATACATGACTCGATTATGCATATATAAATTCCAAAACATTATCTCATAAAATAAAAGTCATCTTTTGTACTCCAAATGTATAGTTGATCAAAACAATGCCATTTCATAAATACATAAGCATATTAGCATCCATTTGAGATTCAATTCTACTATGCATTACCTAGGTTCAAAATTCACATACACGTCATCATACATGTATTAGGGTGATCTAATCCCATATGAAAAATATGGTTTCCCCAACTAACCTAAAAAAAAAGCGTACGCTCCCTTAACTTCAACAATCTTCGATACGAGCTCCTTGATTCACAACTCCCAAGCCTTTATACATAAAAAATATATACAATGTATTTACTACTCAAACATATATGTCATATTTATACATTATCACTTAAGTGTATAAAACACAATATCACTCTCTTTAAGCTATAGGATTTGATCATTAAACTCCTCACATAGTTACTTCCTTACTATTCACATTAGCTTTTCTTTTGCATTTTCTAAGGCATTTAATGCCTTTAATTTGATACTCATTTCAAAACATAATTAAACACATTTTTATCCAAGCACATTAGACCATTATTCATCAATCTAAGTAACAATTGAAATTTGCTCTAAGTAAACATGAAAGCTACTTTCAATGCATATCATTAAGAATCCTTAAATCCTAAGCCAAGTTTACTTAGACATTTTATCAAATACCTAATGTGCATGACTTTTAAGTCATATTTTTAAGACTTTATCATAGTAATTCATGCTCCTTTCTTGTTATATAGTAAACACTTCCAAACAATGACACATTCACTTCATTCAATGCAATTCCCTTCATTTAAGCTACATTTATCATAATTACACAACTCATTTCATATATCCATTCCTTCTCCCATCATTTCGACCAAGCCTTATCCAATATACATCTTCGTCATTTTTCATCATTAATTCACATTATACATGTGCAATTAAGACCATAGAATTCATTTAAATCATCAATTTCAAAAGATATCCAAAAATTCACAACTTTCACCAAAAAGGGGGCATTTCGATTTTGACTTAAAGAACCATATCCATGACACATTTCATTCATCTAAATTATGTTTCATGCATATTCAAGCATGGAGAACAACATATCTTAACACCAAACTCAAAATCCTAATGTAGAGAGAGATGAGACAAAATTTACCTAAACCTTCCTTTGATCATATCTTCAAATCCTTTGAGAATTTCTCAAATCTAATGATAGATTTGAGTTTCTTGACCTTAAATTAGCTTAGAACACTTTGATTTGGGTTAGAGAATCAAAAGGAGGGTCGAATTTTAGGGATGGCTGAAACTAGCTTCTCCTTCTCCTCTCTTGTCCTTTCTTCTCCTCTCTTTTAATTAAAAGATGTTTTAAGTCTCTAACAATGGAGTGCACAGGTCTAGAATTTTGACTCTTCTTTCATCAAAATATGGTGAGATTACCTTTTTGCCCTTAAGTTATGTGAAATTACCATTATACCCTCCAACTTTTACTAAATTTGCAATTAAGCCCAAAATTTGGGAATTACCAAAACTTTTATTTTTATTTTGGTCCTCGAACTTTTGAGAATAATAATTAAGTTCCTTAACTTTATAAAATTACATATGATCCTCCAAGAATTGAAAATTTACATTTAAGTCCTTTAACTTTTAACAATTTGCAAATAAGCCCTTATATACATCAACTTTTCCAAATAAGCTTTTTAAGTATCCTATAAGTATATAAATCATGTCCAATCACCTCTAAGGCATTAGAACACATTTAACTCAACCACCATGGTCATATCTATCCAATGGACTCAGTTTTACACACTTAGAAGCTTATATATCAAAAATCTCCAAGATTTCACATACCAATGAACTCTAAGTTCATGTAAGATCATATAACATTATAACTCACTAACATATATATACAAAAGAATTTAAATATATCTATACAACCATGTATATATCAATATATAGTAGTATCTCCAAGTACAGAATAATACAAAGGGGGAGAACTTGTAACGTCAGACTTTCTGAGCCCTTTTGTAGGCACGGACACTCTACCAATACATTGTTCAAGGTATGAGGGAAACACTGATAGTAAAGAAATTGCACCTAAACTGTAGCTTCATGTTCAGAATAAACTAAAACCTCCACTACTTGGAAGGAAACAAAGCAGGAACTTCAGAGGATCAAACATATAGTAACTCTTAATTGTGGAAATCAAGCAAACTTACCTAGTTTAAGAAGAAGACAGAAGTATAGAGGAAGCCAATGGATATTGCTGTGTAACAACAATTAAAAGGCGGTGAAGAACATTATCAAAAGATTATAGATAACTTAAAGGAAACTCATCCAAAATGCAGATGGCGGATACCTCAATTATGTTGAACTAGAAGAACAAAGTAACAAACGTTAAAAGAGAGAAAAAAAAAACAACTTTGAAGAGAGGAATTGCAGAAACAAGACAACATGCACTGTATTAATTTGACAATGGTTCAAAAATTTATATTATAATAGTGTCAAAATTTTCTATCAGCCTCCTTTTTTGTAAAAACCTCCATTTTGTAATTAATTGGTTCCCAAACTTTTTAAGATAGAAACTGATGTTTGTATCAACATTTTGTAAGAAACCTTCTACCTTATTAGAAATAATTTTCATTTACTTTCTAAAGAAACAAAAATTCAAAAATAAAAGTAAAAATAAATGCCCTAACTTTAAGTTCCATCTCATAATAGAAAGAAGCATAACATCCATTTCCATTTTTAATTAAAAAAACGAACTGAATTAGATTGGGCTCTACTCGACCGCTTGATAGTGATGGCTCCACCCAGTTCGCCAGGCAAGCCTGGATTAGTCGAGCTTTAAGTTGGATCACTGGTTGAGATTGCTTGCCCCGATTAGGCTACAAGAGGCTCAGCCCGACCCAACCCAACCTGTGGCCCAACTAAAAGTTACAAAACGATATCGTTTTTTAAAATTTTAACAAAAAATATAAAATTAGACCTGACTATAGGCTGGTCAGCTCCTGGCCTGTTAGCCTTGTCCAACCTGTGGCCTAACAAAAAGGTACAAAATAACACAATTTTTTATTTTTTAACAAAAAAATCATAAAATCAGGCTGAATTGGGCCACAAGCTGGTCAGCTCCTGGCCTGTTAGCCCTCCTAGCCTCACCCTTCCGGCCTGCCTCCAACTATCCCTAAAACGAGACCCAAACAAAAATATTTAAACCGGCCCAAGCTCAAGGTCCTCATTACTATGCTAATCTAAATACATATCCGAAGGGAATGGTAAAAGGTTTTCCTCAAGCTCTGAGCATTTCGAAAAGACAATTTTGCCATTCACTGGACCTCTATTTCCACGCTCCAACGTTCACGAAAAATTCTATACTCTCTTCTTGAGTCGGCAACGAGTGCCAACACGAAGATAATCACAATAGTGGAAGCGCGTGAGCAACACCTTCCTGTCTACTCATCAAAACATATCAAATTGAAGAGGTCAAACCGAAAATTTCCACCCCGGATTTTCCATTTCCACTAATTCATGTTCTGTGAAACTTTCTCGCAACTCAAAAGCTGGGACCTAAACTGCTGTGGGATTCTCTGAATCTCTTGAAAATACCCAACTTTTGAAAACTCTAATCCTTGGATCAGGTAAACCTTGACTCAAGATTACGAATTTGGCTAAGGTTTTCTACTAGTATGGGAAAATTTTAACTTTTTGGGGCTTTATTATATGTTTCTGATCCCTTATTTTTAAGTTTTTCCCTTAAAAGATGGTTTTATTACTGTTTTCTTGACCATGGAAATATGACTTCATTTCAACGCACTTACTGATTGCGATTTAATTGTTGGGCTGCAGTGGGGTATTAGCTTTTATTTATCGATTGCTATGCAGAAAACTTTGATCGAAGAAGTGGTGATTATGCACTTTAATTTTTACCTAAAATACTGAGTTTCTCATTTTGAGACTGTGGATTAATTTTTCTTTTTCGATTTTAAGATGAGTGTTTTAAATGAGCTAGTGAGTTATGGCTCTTTTTCGTTAAACTGCGATTGCTTGTAGAGAAGAGCTCCGTATTTATATTTTATTCTGGGATGTTTAGGGCTTTGTGATACAAATTGTTTTCTATGCTTGGGCTTGTGGTATTGCACTTTTTTAGTTAGTTCTTAGGTTGATCGGTGGCTAAAGGTGTATATGATACTAGTTTTTTTTTTAATTATTGAGGTAAATATCATTTGCCAATTTTGCAATGAAGAGCTAGACCTTTTCTTAATGCGTTTCTTTAATGATGTTACAGAATCTGTATGCTTTTTATTCGGTGTTAAACTGGGGTCTTTTTCATTGTCGTGCTTCTTTTCTTCATGCCAATGCCACTGTCCGAGCAAAATTTAGGAAATGATATTGAATAAGAGAGATTGTGATTGGCACTAATGAAATATTTTATCATCTAGGTCTGAGCGTTGTGTTTGTCAAGCTTCGTTGACCAACTAATTTCATGCCTGCTAACGAAGTCCAGATTCCTACCGCTTTTGGTAAGCTGTACATTGATGGTAGCTGATATTTTCAATCCCGAATCGACATTTTTATAACTAACTGGTTTGTTATGTTGGCTAGATCCATTTGCTGAAGCAAATGCTGAGGAATCAGGTGCTGGGGCAAAAGAGTATGTTCACATTCGTATACAGCAGAGAAATGGTAGGAAGAGTTTGACAACTGTGCAGGGGTTGAAGAAAGAATTCAGCTACAACAAGATACTCAAGGACCTGAAGAAGGAGTTCTGCTGTAATGGTACAGTGGTGCAGGATCCTGAGCTGGGACAGGTGTGTATTTAACCTCCACAGCACTGTACTAAGTTTTTTGTGGTTTTTGCTTGTTTAATTTTGGTCAATCTTTCGCAGGTAATTCAACTTCAAGGTGACCAGAGGAAGAATGTCTCTACCTTCCTTGTTCAGGTAACTTCAATTTTATTTGTGTTGGCTTCATTTATTAGGTGGTGTATCTCCTAATACTCTTGTTTTATTGGCAGGCTGGCATTGTGAAGAAGGATAATATCAAAATTCATGGTTTCTGAGCTGTAGAAAATTCATTGAAGTGCATTACTATGCAGAACATGTGTGAGGTTTAAAAATATCCAAGCTGTTGTATTTCAAGTATTGTGGTGGTGGTGTTATTGTCAAGTTCTGTGGTTACTGTAATGTTGGATGATAAGTGCGATTGTGATACGTCTTCCATCTTAGACTGTTTTCATAATAAATTTACTGAAGCTTTGCTAATACAGTCAGGTTGCCAGTTGGTTACGATAAAAAACCTTCTTAATTGGTCTCTGTTCCTTATGGATGTGCTTGAATCTTACTGTGTTCTTGGCGGGTTATTGGTGGATACATTGGACTCGTAATAACCTACTAGACGTCATGACAAGGATTGTAGTTCTTGCACAGGATTATTTGGTTTTTTATTTGGTGATTTTTTATTTTTTATTTTTATAGATAAAATTTAAAGACAATTATTTTTAATTAAATAAATTTATTTTAATTTGTATGTAATATTTATTAATATAATTATTTTATTTATTGAATTAAATATTTTAATTATCAATTAGTACTTATTAAATATATTTTAATTGTTAAATTAAATACTATCTAAAAATATATTTTTAAATTTATTTTAAATTTTATATATTTAATTTAAATGCAAAATAAAATAAAATTAGTAACTAAAATAAATTATTCATAATTTTACTAATAATTAATTTAAATTAATTAAATATTTAAAATTAAATAAATTATTTTACAGTTTTTATTAAAATTAATATATTAAATAATTATATATTTATTTGATAATAAATTAGTCTAAAAAAACTTTTTAAGAATTTTATAATTTTAAAAAACTGTAAGAAACTAAAATTAAAGTAAAAAATTAAAAGTTTAAATAAACACATAAATTTTTATTAAATTTAAAAATATAAATATAAATATAAATAAATAGCCCTTAATTTTTGTTCTCTTGGTGTTATTGGACGATGTACTTTTTTTGAATCCTTGTACTAGAACAAGGTTACGAACGGCATTGGGTTACATGATTTCTAGTTAAATTCCATAATATCTATATCTGCAGGACTTAGCTGTGATTTCAAGATCCTTTAACGCTTTGAGGATACAATTTTTAATGGAATAGAATATAATAGTTTATAATAGAATTAAATGTAAATAGATGTAATATCAGAAAATTATTGTTTGAGAAGATGGAAAAACTCGCAATATTATATAGTAAAATGTTGTTCAAAATAAGGGGTTATAATGTAATATAGTAAAATGTTGTTTATTATTTTATATTTCATCCTAAACTTTTTATTGTTTATGATAGAATAAGATGTAACGTGAAATTCTTCACTTTTATCTTATTTTATTTCATTATATTATAAACTTTCATTTTAAACAATAGAATAATATTACATTTTATTCTATTCCATTAATAATCATTCAACTAAATATAACTTAAGATACTTTTTCTAATTAAAAATTTTTGACGTTAAACTCTTGTCCTTTTCTTTTTTTTTGGTTAGCTCACGAGGGATCCAAAAGCCCACGAGGTGTCCTTTTTTTTCTTTTCTTTTTTAATATATGGCATTATTAACTTTCTTTTCTTTCTTTATTTTGCTTAGAAACGACAGCTCAACCCTCTTAAAAACAATGGTCTTACTTCTGAAACCTTGTCAAGAGCAGTCAATGATAAAGAAACTTTGAAAACATTAATCTCCGAGTTTCTTGTAAAGAAAGATGTTGGTATGAAAAGTTGACGCTCGGAGTTCGCTTGCTGGCGATTTCAAATTTGTGAATATGGATACTCACTTCCTTATCAATATAACAAATCTTCAATTATATAAATTTGTTTCTCAATATAAAATATAAAATAATTATGAGATCATACGTTTGCTGTCACTTGCATCACTAAGAGCACCAGTGCAAATCACTTCAGGTATGGTGCCAACCCTGGCTTTTAAGACTTCCAGGTGACACACAACTTGTGTCACCTGGCTGTTAGACTTGTACGCTTGCACACCAAGTGAAATAGTAAAGGCTTGTGTCTCCATTTGTATTTCTTGTCGATTATGTCCTGATAAGTCAAGTTGCCATTTTGGTTATGGAAAAATTGAAGGGGGTTAATAATTTTGCAAACTTTCCGCAAACTTTTTTGGCACCAATAAAAATATAAAAACAAGCAAAACCGAAATAATAAAAACATCATAAATTTGATAACACAGTTCGGCACACCTTGTCTACGTCTGCGGTGCCTCACCCAGCTTAATCACTTTCACAGAAGTACAATAGTTTTACCCAAGGTTTTACTGAGCCAACAACACTCAACTCTTGACATTATCTCTCAACCTCACTTCCCGTGAAAGATTTTCACACCCAATAGTACGATCGCCTCATACTAACCTCAACAGAGGATTTTCTCAATCAATCTTTTAACGAAAAAACAATGAACAAATAACTCAAGTGATTAAAATAATAAAGAACGAAAATTAAATACACTTGAGATAAAAGAAAGACTTCCCTATAGTTTCGCCTTCTTCAATATAAACGATCCATCCCAGCTTCAACTGCTTCAATTAAACGATATGAACATCTAGACAATGAATGAGGACCCACAGTGTTTTCTCACAAAAACACAGTACAATCCAAAAGAAAACTTCTTGAAAAATATAATAGGTTGAACCACTTCACCGTAACATGAATCACACCCAGACACGTTATTCAGCTATCTACCAAAGCATGTGCACCACCGCAGTATCTATTTTTCATTAACAATTATCGTCCCCAACTTGTCAGCTACACACACGTCAACTCCATTAAAACACAATCACGTTGAAGATGGGCTTCTTATTAACTTTTGATATGCACAATTCCCCTCACACTCTAAATTCACCTTTAACCAACATAATCACTACATTTATTATGTTGCCACGCATGTTCCTTGAAATATGTGTTTCTCAATAAGCAATTAATGCACACTAATAGACAATTAATGCATACTCCAATGTTGCCTTATCTCCCATAAACTCTATGCCTTATACCCACATAAAACCGTGCACATACTGCAGTATCTGTTTTATTAGACAACTAATGCCCATAAATTGTATGCCACACATGCAAGTCAAAACCTCCTTGCCGCACACTCACATTAGGGATAGATATCTGCTACAGATTCACGATATACACAAATCTCTTTATTTTTTTCTATCCATAAAATCCACAAATCCACACAAAATCAGCAGTAAATTAATTCCAATATTCCCATTAAGATAGACTCCAATGTAGTGCAGAATTCTTTAACAAACACAAGTGTGACAATCACTGTTTTTGAATCCCACTACAATTAAGATTTTATATGTTCAATTAAAATGTCAAACTAAATAAAAGATATATATCATATATCTTAACAATCTCCCCCTTTTTGGCATTGTTTGTCACAAATATGAAACTCCCCCTAAATAACATAATTGAACATATAAATCAAATGCACAATCCATACGACAAATACTTCCCCTTAATCAAATATCAAATTCCAAGGAACATAAAGTTATCCAATCATCCAAATTTCTCCCCCTTGGGATAAAAAGATGCCAAAAAATATGACGAATAGTCACGCACATATCTTGAAATCTCCCTCTGAATGAAACATTCACCATAAACAATTTGATGTCTCCCCTTGAGACAAAATCACAATCATAATAATCACCAATAGATGTAGTGGAAAATCATAAGCATGCCAATATGACAATTTACCACCATTCAAAACACTGAGAGATATGCCCAAAAGAGAGAGATACCCAAGAAAGATCCATATCGATGAGAGAGTCGAGGAGTCTTCGGTGGAGCCAAATAGAAGTCACAAAGCAAACTACTAAAAAGATGAAACGACAATAGCAACATAAAACTAAAGAATAAAAAAATCTTTTCTTTTCTTTTTTATTGTTTTTTTTTGTATTTAACAACACTAAAAAAAACTTCAAAAATGTAAAGCACATTGTCCCTGTGCCCTTCGAAGAATCTCAAACTTGGTTTTTTTCTTTGGCTCGAATAAAGATGTATAACACAAGTTTCCAGTAAGTTCTTGATAATCAACCCTTTTTCTTTCTCTTGTTTTTCTTCTTTCGCTCACATCCCCAATAACATTTTCTGCTGGATGGTTTCTTCGAATTCGAGATAAAGACCCTCGGTTCAAATCAGCTTTCATTGTATTAGGAATTATTTTGTAGATATGTATTGTAGTTAATGTAAATATCTGTTTCCTTTTTATTAGGAGATTAGGTGCTACCGTTTAGGAGAGATTTTTGGTTTCTATCGTGTATATATGGCTTTGCATAAGAGGAATGAAATATACAAAAAATTCCCACAATCATTCTATTGATTTTTACATGGTATCAGAGATGGTTTTGAACTTGTAAGATCTGCAAATGGCTGGAAAAGGTGGTTCCAGTGATCAATCCAGTGAAGGGACTGTTGCACAGAAAACGATTTCCCCATATGATATTACCTCACTTGATAATCCTGGAATTACAATCACTCAAGTGCAATTGAAGGGAGAAAACTATGAAGAATGGGCTCGCTCTTTCCGAACGACGTTACATGTCAGGAAGAAGTTTGGATTTATTGACAGATCGATTAAAAAACCCAGTGATACGTCGACCGACATTGAAGATTGGTGGACCATTAACTCGCTGTTAGTTTCGTGGATCCACAATACCATTGAACCAACTCTCCGATCCACCATATCACATGTTGAGGTGGCAAAGGATTTGTGGGATGATATCCGAGAGAGATTTTCAATGGCCAATGGTCCAATAATTCAACAACTTCGATCTGATCTTGCAGATTGCAAACAGAAAGGATTGACAATTGTCAATTATTTTGGAAAATTGAAAATGATATGGGATGAATTGGCAAATTTTGACCAGTTGCTGACTTGTAGATGTGGGAACTGCACTTGTCAACTTTATGTCGAGTTGGAAAAACGATGAGAAGAAAAGGTTCATCATTTTCTGATGGGATTGGATGGGATATACAACACGGTTAGATCCAACATCTTGGCTAACAATCCATTGCCATCCTTGAACAAGGCCTACTCAATGGTTACAAGAAGAACGAGTGAAGACCATATCTCGTGAAATGGAAGATCGTCCTTATGTGATGGCTATGGCAGTACAAAGTCGAGGCC
>JANVCQ010000005.1:25815768-25826849 GCA_025531925.1 Erythroxylum plowmanianum | reverse complement strand
TGTTTTTTATTTGTGTGTCATTTTTCACATTGAGTACAATATGTTGTTCAAGTTTGGGAACATGTATGTAACTGCATATCAATTATATGTGACTTTGCATTTACATTATGTTATTTTTGAATATTTTAGCAGTATGTAAAATTTATGTTACATGATGTTGCATTGTGTATTCGTGCAAATGTTTCAATGACATGAAATTGAAAGGATTTATATTGTCTATGGATATAATCATTTAATTTGTGAAGATACATTAGCTTGTGAAGTTGTGTTTTAAGTTTTTTAACGTGAATATGCAAGTTGATTAGAATATTATACCTATTCTTTTATTTATGACACTTGTTTAGATGCATTTATAATTAAATTAAGTTAAATTGGTAAGCATCATTAGTAGCCTTTCATAGGAGTTATTGATTTTGGAAGAATTGATTTATGTTAAAAAAAAGTGGAATAAATGTGTTAAATTAATTTCCTATTCCACTTGCCCTTTTTGAAAAAACTGGGTTAAGAATAGAGCTAGTAGCCAGTTGTGAGTTATGATATAGCTGAGTAACCAGGGACATTCACAAAAAAATGTTTACCTTCGTGTCAAAAGACTAGAATCACACTCTAAGAAAGCTTGATAAAATGTAACTTAGTTGATTAATTGGGAGATATTCATCATAGGGTGTTTGCTTTCGCGTTAAAAAACTAGGTGATCTTTAAATAAAATCTAAAAATATGATGTTGTCAACAAAAGTGGACCTGTTGATATTCTTATTAAATGTAAAAAAATCCATAATCCATGAATAGGTTTTTACTAATGGCCTACCTCTTTAATTTGTAAATAAGAATGACAATATGTTTACAAGTGCTACAGATGTATAAATAGGGTTTCAATATTTTGCTTGATATGTGTATTTAAATCAAAGCACTTAAACATAAATGGAAGAAGTTAGTGTGTTGGAACTTTTTGAGTGATTGATGTTTGTTAGTAAGTTAATTTCATAAGATTTGATGTTATTATACCATTATTGCATTATTGTATAATTTTATGATTATATGTGTTTTATGTTTTGCGTTTTGTGTTTTGTTTGTTTTGTTGTTTTACTTTTTCTTGGGGACAAGCAAAGACAAGTGTAAATTTTAGTGTGTTTTCTAGGCATTAAAGTGTGTTTTAAGTGTTTTCTTATCCAATAATCATGTGTTTAGGACCTAGATTTATGTTCTTATTAGTGTTTTTGTAAGTTATATTTGATTGTTATGGAGTAGCGAAAGAATGTGATATTAATTGTATGATTTAAGGGATGTTTAATGTGTTTAATGATGAGTGGAGATACAAAATTTGAAGAAAAGATAAAGGGGCTAGAGAATAAGATCTGTCACGACCATGTATGATGCATGATCTTGTAGGAAGGTAGCAGGAAGCTTGGTGAAGCCTCTTTCGTAAGCATACATCCCATGCATGATCGAGATAAAAAGGTAGTGCAAGAGGATGCATGATTGTGCAATATGCACGATCATGTAAATTCTTTTCCAGGTCACGATATTTTTACATTTTTTATATTTTGGGATTTTTTGGAAAAAAAGCAAGTGTGAAAACCCTATAAAGAACTCTAAAAAGATCAAGAAATATTTAGGCAAAGAAAAGCATAAAAGGGATGGCTAAAAAAATAAAAGAAAAGATCAAAGATCGACATCCTAAAGAACACAAGTTGTAGAATTCTAGTTTAAGAAAAAAGATAAGACATCCATAATCAATTATCTACTCACTTCTTTTATGTCCTTTTTATTATTGAATTTTAATGATGACTTAATTGGGATATATAGTTGTTAGAGTAGTGTTTTAAAGGCAATCTCTTTTAGCACTTTTGTACAAACTTTATTTTGATTAATAAAGTGAAAGGCAATTTTCATTAATTTGATATTCATATTTATGAATTGATGTCGATCTTAAATAGAGTTAATGAAGTCTATGATACAAAACATAGCACGGAGGAAATTATGATGAGATCATCATAATGAGATTCCTATCATGTGCAATTATATTAGTATCTAAATTATCCCTAGTCATAAGATTAATTAGATAGGACATTGTTAATCCGAAAAAGACTAACACATGTTATACTCCTTGATTTGATCAAGCAGTAGATCTCGTAAATTGTAAGCATGAGATGTTTAGAGTTAACATGTGGATACTTACTAAGACTAGTAAGTACATCAAATGACCCACTATGAGATTATTATATGGATGATCTATCAAATGTCAGTGATTAATCTCATCATAGCAATGGTACAAATATCCCTAGACTTGAGGTATTCAAGGATATCTTGGATACTGATCATGTGCTTTGACACCATTCCTTATTTCCTTAAGATGAGGCACTCATAGGGTGGTGATTGGGTATAACTATTAATATTTGAAGGTAATTGGGTAGCCAATAAAAGATTCAGCACTCCTAATAGAAGGGGATGATAACTATAGCCTCTTTTCGAGGTTATTACTCAGGAATCTCTAGCCAGATTAGATGTGTCAAAAAGAAAGTCTTCAACAACATAAAGAGTAATAAGATCCCCAGGACGAGAACTAATATCACTTATACTAGATATGATGTAGTCAGTCTAGTGGGAGTTGACATGTGGCCCATACTCCAAAGCAAGTGAGGTATAGAATGGTGAAAGAACGAATTGCAAGGTAATTGCCTATGGAAAGGTTCGTAAATCAGATAATTGACTATCACAGAGTTCGTATGTCAATCCACTTACTTTTTGGTAAATTGGTGTCATGAAACCGTTTATGAATTACTCGGATTAAAAGATAATTGAAGTGGCCAAAAATTGAGAACCTAAAGGGTCACATGTTTAGGAGATTGAGGGAATGTTTTGGGATAATATTGCAATATTATCATGGTAAGAAATGTTGAAAAGAAATGGGCAAATAAAATGTCGTATGGATGTCCAAGGTAAAGTCACGATCATGACCAGCTAAGTCGATCTTGACCCACTAATTCTAGTAACATAATAAGTGATTTCTCGTCACTTAAATAGTGAGATCAATACTAGGGAGTCTAGAAATGTTTTGGACATTTAGAAAGAGTTAGAGGGAGAAGTTCTTTGCATGTCAAGCAAGGGTTGCTTGATGTTTATTGTATGTAATATAATTATCTTTTATGCTTCTTGTTGAGCATCTTCCTTATCTTTCCATCTTATTTGGTGCTCAAACCTTCCCTACACACCATATTTCTTCATCTTTGCATGTTCTTCACTGGGTATTGAAGGTGTTTGGAGTTTGCTGCAACCCAAATAGGAAGATTCAAGAAAGGAGGAGCATTTGTAAGGTATATATGATGTAATTTCATGTTCTCACATTGTGTTTATACATGCACATGGATTTTGGGTCTATGGGGATATCCTGGGAGTTGGAATTTTGATTCTAACACTTCCACTGCCTTCCCTTGCATGTGATGTATGATCTTAGGCCTCTCTAATAGTGTCCTTATGGTACATAATTTTAATTTCATGTTCTTTCAATTATATCTGTTACATACATATGAGTTTGGATTTTTTAGGGGATGTTGTGGGGTTGGACTTTTGATTTCAATGCTTCTACTGCATAGCTATGCATGAGATGTATAGACCCATGGCTCCCCAATAGTGGTATCAGAACCACTTATGTATGTATTAGATGATCTATTGATCATGTGCAAACTATTAGCTGGGATGTGAATAACATGTATGTTGATTGGAAAAATTCGTATAAATTTTTAAAAACATTTCCTAATTTTCTTTCATATAAATTTTTGTAAGATGTTATATTATGTTTCTATTAAAGGAAATTGAAATTGAATGTCATTTACTATTTTATTGTGAATTAATTTCCAGTCTATTCATTTATTGATTTTTGGGATTTTGGGAAAACAAAATCCATGTGTTGATTTTGAAAATTTCGTAATAATTCTAGAATTTTTTTAATTTTCTTTCACATAAATGTTTATAAGGTGTTATATTATTTTTCTGTCAAAGAAAATTGCAATTGAATGTCATTTGCTACTTTTAATTTCATCTTGATGCATGTATATAGTTCTGGAAATTCTAGAAAAGTAATGAGCAAGCATGCTTGTAAATTCCAAAATAATTTTATAAATAATTTTTTTATGAATTTCCTTCATGAACATGCATATATGATGTTGCCACGTGTATGAGGTGCATGGCACCTATTTTTGAAGTGGTTAATATTTTATTCTGGGTTTTAAATACATGCTAATGAATATGACAAGTGTTAGTGGACACATGTAGTGCTGCCTAATTCCACTTAGTTCATAAACAATTCCTTGGAATTAGTTTCTAGAATTTTTTTTATTAGGTACAGTTAGAATGTGTATAAGACTTTGGAATTTTTCCATAATTAACTGAACTTGATTCGATTAATAGATCAAGTCAAAGTCAACATTGATCAGTCTTTTGAAAGCTGATGAGGCTGACTTGCTTGATGTCTTATGTGTATATGTTTCGATTATAAGACCTTGAAACATTTTTATGAGATAAGAAAGGTATTATTTTGATGCTAATAGCATGCTAAGTGCATGTGCTTTCCAAACATTGAATCGGTGTCTTTAGTGTCTAGTAGGTTAACTCATTTATATTGACAATTTTAGCCATCAAGATATTTTTGGCTTATGTTGAAATTGTCTTGATAAATTTGGGATGACCAAGGGATATTTTAGATGACTATTTGATGTTCAGGAATTTTTGAAAACCCTAGGGATTAATTTAGAATTAATCTAAGCAGAGCATTGCATTTCATGTGTGACTAGAAAAGGCATGTTTACTAGAATTGAAGTGTTTAATTTGGAAATCAAAATAATTAAATTTTAGGGTTCCTATTCAAATCATATTCATAATTTGAATTAGTCGAGACTAACACTAGCACCTGATTTGATTGAAGAGTTGAATTGAATCACAAACTTTTGATGCGTAGTCAAGTCACAACCTAAATTAAACCTCCTTTGTGTGTTACATGCATTTGATGTTTTTTAAGGGTTGATTAAAAGGCCATGATAGGGTAGTTATGGACATAGGCTTAATTTAGTTTAGGCATCCATAATCATTCTATATAGTTATAGTTACTATCTGAATATATATGTGAGATATATATAAGTCCATCCAAGTATTGATGAGACCTAAGAATAGATCTCTCAATCAAAATATTAGGACTTACACCTTCCATTGATATGGCAAGAACTAGAGTTCTTTAAAAGTTGGGTTGTTAGGAAAACCTAAGCCCCCTCTACACAATTGTATTCAAACCATGGAAATTAGATTTTTGGATTAATTGGTTAGTCCTAATTGGAAGCGTCAATTTGTTGGGCAAACCCAAGGTTAACGTGGATAGAGGCAAAGTTTGGTAGTATACATGGGATCTATACATATCAATAGTTAATAACCTAATAAGTGTACTAAATCAACCGTTGATGGCACAAGTCCGTAGTTACATAACTGAATGCAATTAGTTTAGATGATACCTACTGATTGACCTAAGGTGGCTTGCTTGGCAAACACTAGGTCATTCTTAGTGATGTTGGATATCAACCCAATAGGAAAACTATAAGTTTTCTCATATTCGTAGTAAGGGCTATGGATTTGAATAAAACAGAAGGACTTATAATGCATATGATTAAAGTCCTTATTGATATGCATTTATGTACATTCGAATGCTCTCTCTCATTCTTCTAGGTTATTGAATTGCCACGATGTCTTTATCCAATGTGAACTTACGCTCTCTATAAGACCCCAATAAACTCACAGGACCAAACTTCTTAGATTGGCTACAGAATTTGAGAATTGTTCTCAAATTTGAGAAACTATTATATGTCCTCGATGAGCCACTTCCCGATCCCCCTACTGTCGATACCTCTGATGAGGATGAGAAAGCTTACAAGAAGCTATCCGATGATAGTAAATTGGCTAGTTGTATTATATTAGCCTCTATGTCACTAGAATTGCAAAAGCAACATAAGGCTATGAATACTTATACCATAGTCTACCATATAAGGGAACAGTTTGATGAGCAAGCTCAATCCGAAAGGTTCAAGACCTCGAGATTGCTCTTTCACTCTAAAATGGTTGAGGGATCATTTCCAGTGCAGTATGCGCTGAAGATGAATGGATTATGAATTAAGTATAGACTTAATTCTGACTAGTTTGATCGATAGTTATTCACAATTTGTGCTTAACTATCGAATGAACCAAATATCCACCTCAATACCTAAGCCCATTAGTCTACTCAAAACAAACAGTCAGGAAAGGATAGTAAGGCTATGATGCTGATGGACTTTGCTTTTGGTTCTCGCAAAAGGAACTAAAAGAAGAAGAAGTCCAAAAAGCCAATAAGAAGTGTAGCCAAGAAGAAGGCAAAGGAGAATACACCAAAGGGAATATGCTTCCATTGCAATAAAGAAGGGCATTGGAAGAGGAACTGTAAAGCCTATCTAGTGTCGCTGAAGTAGAGGAAGGCATTAGATGCTTCACTGTCTACTTCAAGTATGTTATTTGTCATTAAGGTTCATACTATTTCTGATTATAATATTTAGGTATTAGATATCGAATATGGCTCACACATATATGTTGATATGCAGGGCCTCAGGGATAGTAGAGATGGACCTAAGTGTGGGAAATGCAGCAAGAGTTGCTGCATTAGCCATAGAAACCTATGTTTTGTATCTTCCTAGTGGGTTAGAGCTAATTTTGTATAATTTCTACTATGTACCCATTTTGACAAAGAACATTATATTTGTTTCATGTCTTAATAAAATGAGATTTCATTTAACTTTTTTGAGCAATGTTTGTTTAATTATGATGAATAAAACGATGTATGTTTGTTCAATTATAATGAATGAAATGTTGTATGGTACTACTACATTGTGTAATAGTATTTACATATTAGACAAGTGCAATCCAATTTCAAATATCAATGAAAATAAAAGACAAAAATAGGATAACTTAAGATCATCTTACTTATGGCATAGTCGACATGGCCATATAAGTCAGAGATGAATGTCTAAGCTACACAAGAGTAGTAGCTTAGGGTTATTTAATTATGAATCATATGACACATGTAAATCTTGCTTGTTAGGCAAGATGACTAAATTACCTTTTAAAGGAAAGGACATACGAGTGAATAAGTTATTAGACTTAATACATTCTGATGTATATGGTCTGATATCCATTCACGCCAGAGGTGGTTTTATATACTTCATTATCTTTATCGATGGTTTTCACAATATGAGTATATGTATGTAATGAGATACAAGTCTAAAGCTTGCTTTGTGGTTAAGGGTTTTACTCATACCCCCGACGTAGACTTCATAGAGACCTTTAGTCCTGTAATTAAGCTTGCCACAGTTCACACTGTCCTAAGCTTAGTCATTGCTCAAAATTGGGATGTTCAACTATTAGATATAAATAATGCTTTTTTAAATGGCTATCTGCAGGAACTAGTATATATGCTACAACCAAAAGGCTTTATTGACAAAAAGAAACCTCACCATATGTGTCTCCTTAAGCGTGCTCTATATGGTCTTCGTCAGGCTCCTCGAACTTAGTTTTAGAGACTCAAAAATGCCTCGCTAAAAATAGGATTTTCTAATGCACGAATGGATGCTTCTCTGTTTATTTACAAATCTTATGGCATTTACATTTTGTTTCTCGTCTATGTAGATGATCTCATCACCAAGAATCAGAAGGATGTCATTTAGCAACTGATTACTAAACTACACAGAGAATTTGCCTTGAAATAGCTAGGATCCCTCCATCATTTCCTGGGAATGCATGCAACCAGAACCTCCAATGGCCTCCATCTTTCCCAATCTAAATACATAGAGTCCTTATTGAAGAAAACCAATATGAGTCACGCCAATCCTCTTCCTACTCCCTTCTCCTCTACCAAAACTTTAATTGCAAAAATTTCACAACCTTACATCCACCCTAGATTTTTTCAGAGCATTATTAGTGGTTTGCTATATGTCACCATCACATTGCCCAACATTTTGTTTATTGTCCATAAGCTCAGCCAGTATATGCAACAACCTTTTAAAGTCGATAGGTGTGCTTGTAAGCATATGTTGTATTATCTTCGTGGCACCATAAACCATGGCTTATTTTATCGAGCCTCCAACACTTTAATATTACTGCCTTTTCTGATGTCGATTAGGCAACAAATATTCTTGATTAGAAATCCATTAATGGTTACTATATCTGCATCGGTGGTAATTTAGGGTCTTGGTCCTATAAGAAATAGCAACCTATCGCTCAATCAAGCATCGAGCCTGAATACGAATCTTTAGCTTCTGCCGCAGCAGAAATTGCATTGTTTCTCTCCTTGTTAAATGAAATGGGAATCAGCTCTACACGCAAACCAATTCTGTGGGTCGACAATATTAGTGCTGCCTCTCTTGTTGCTAAGCCTATTTTACATTCTTAATCCAAACATACCAAACTTGATGTTCAATTTATACGTGATTTAATTACCAAGCAGATATTGGAGGTACGTTATGTACCTACATTGGATCAACTGTTGCAGAGATTATTGAAGATGAAGGAGCATGAGCATAAAATGCAAAAGAGCTGGAATCGTAGTTGGGTTATGTGCAACATTTAGAATAAGACTAGAGAACTTCATATGTACGCGAGTGTGAGGAATGATTCCCTAATTGTATTAAGCGTGTCTCCAACACATGTATAACATGTTGGTTATGAATTAATGATCTCTCTCTCTCTCTCTCTCTCTCTCTCTCTCTCTCTCTATGTGTGTGAGCCATGTCAAGTGAGGGACTAATTTTATCAATAATTTGGTATCAAAGTGAAATGATTTTGGGATAGACAATGGTAGAAGGAACTAGGGGAGCGGAATTTCAAAGGTTGGAAGATACCCTGAGAGGACTCCTGGAAGCACAAGGTCAAAGTGAGAAAATGTTCGTAAAAGCACAGAATAGGCATGAACGGCTGCTTCTGAAAATGTAAGATAGAAGTGAGAGGCTACTCTCAAAGATGCAAAATAGGACAGAGAAATTGGAAAAAGAAATGTGGGAGTTACAAACAACACTATCACCAAAACTGTCAAAACAAGGGGGAGGAAGTAGAATATCTAATCATACACCTAGAAACAACCATATACAGTACGATAAGGAAGAGCACATTATGCCAATGAGGTTGACTATAATAGAGTTTCCTTCGCTTGATGGGGAAAATGTGAAGCTATGGTTGTACCACTGTGAACAGTTCTTTCAGATAGATCAGACTCCAGAACAAATGAAGGTGAATGTAGCCATTCTGCACATGGATGAACTTGCATAGGAATGGTACCGATTGTTTATCCAAAACTGTAATAAAACAAAGATGGTGGAGTGGACAGAATTCACGAGGACTCTTCAATAAAGGTTTGATGCAGAAATTTTTTATGATCTTAAGGGGGATTTTAAAGAGTTGAAGCAACATGGGACAGTACTGGAATACTTTGCACATTTCGATCATCATTCTAATAGGCTCTCTCTTTCATAGGAATACCTAGTTGGTTTCTTTGTTAAGGGCCTTAAGTT
Source organism: Erythroxylum plowmanianum (assembly GCA_025531925.1). Taxonomy (NCBI): domain Eukaryota; kingdom Viridiplantae; phylum Streptophyta; class Magnoliopsida; order Malpighiales; family Erythroxylaceae; genus Erythroxylum; species Erythroxylum plowmanianum. Next base: position 25,817,280 of record JANVCQ010000005.1, on the reverse strand, counting down.
AGAGATTAGTGTCGCGGTGAAGTTACATGAACCACAGTCTCTACATCAGGCTTACACATTAGCCAGGAAACAAAAAGCAATACTGATGTCGATAGGAAACTTTATGATGAACAAAACCCAGTCCGCTCGGAACATGATCAATGGAAATAGTTTCAGTTCCACCTTAAAAGCACCCAACTCAACAACATTTAATCACAATACGAGCACAGAAGATATATTACCCACACCACCTTCAACACTATGATCCCCATCGATGCGATCTTACAAGGCTTCAAAGTCCATCAGCAATAAAGACTTTGATGAAAAAAGGTCAAAGGGACTTTGTTTATTGGTGCGACGAGAAATATACATTCATCCACAAATGTAAGAAGAGATAGCTACAGCTCTACGTAGTGGGTCAACTAACCAAGACGTGGAGGATCTGGAGGAAAGTTGTGTAGATGAAGACTGTCCCATGGTTTCCATGCAGGCAATGACAAGGTTCTACAGTAAGACAGAATTCAAACAAATGCAATTAGTGGGGATGCATCAATAGCGGCAGATTCACATACTTATTGATAATGGCAATACATACAATTTCATGGACATTGCAGTGGCGAGAAAAGGAAAATATGATCCCAGAGAAATTAATCATCTTTCAATTACGGTGGGTGGAGGATTACAATTGTAATGTCAACAGTGTTGCAAAAATTTTGTATGGTCCATGCAAGGCGTGCATTTTAAGATCGACGCTTTGGTATTAACATTAGGAGGTTGTGACGTTGTTTTGAGAGTTCAGTGGCTAGTGGGATTAGACGACATCCTATGCAATTTTAGAACTCAAACAATGACATTTAAATGGGGAGGAAAGGTAGTGACACTGCAAGGGGATCTAGAGGGCAAATCAAGGATTGTTTCAAGTAAAGGCCTCCAAAAAATGCTACAAGGGTCACTGAGTGGACAGTTGCTGATGATACAACTTTGTACTCCAATTGAATATCAAGTTTAGCAAATATGAATGAAGGAATAAGAAGGAAGTGTATTTGACGAGGTTAATACAGTATTGTCCAATTATGTCGAGGTGTTGCATGAACCATCTCAGTTGCCTCCGAACTATAAATACAACCACCAGATTGTGTTGATGGACGGAGATGACACAATCAATATGAGGCCATACTGTTATTACAGAAAGATATAACTGAACAAGAGATCAAATAATTGATGAAACAAAGATTCATACGCCACAGCTACGATCTGTATTCATCACCAGTGGTTCTTGTTAAGAAGAAGGACAACTCATAGACGATGTGCTTGGATTATCAAGAGTTGAACAGATACCCGATGAAGGATAAGTTTCTGATACCCCTCATTGAAGAATTATTAGATGAGTTATGTTGGACCCCGATTTTTGAGTGAAAATAAGAAATATTCAAAAGTGGATGAGTTGATTGAAATGAAGTTGAAAATCAAGAAATAAAGAGAGAAAGTGTGAAAATATGAAAAATTGTAAAAAGTTTGACTTTTTGGCCTTTG
>JANVCQ010000005.1:25804146-25815668 GCA_025531925.1 Erythroxylum plowmanianum | reverse complement strand
ACCCTAACTATCTTTCCTTCTTTTCTCTCCTCTCCACCGAAACTCTCTTCTTTCTCTCTTCTATTTTTGTTCTTCTCCCTCAATTCACATTTTTCCCTTCTTAAAAGAACAAGGCAACATTTCTTTTTCCATTTCTATCCTTAATGGGTCCAAAAAATCCATTTTACCCTTCTTTATAGGCTTATGTTCTTTTAACCTTAAGTGTCTTGCCAAAAATATCCTTAAACATTCTTATAACCTTAACTCTTTAATTCTATTAACCCATGCAATAAAATCATACTAACCTTGACATAATAGTTAACTCCAAAATAATTAATCCAGTAAACCTCATAATTTTTTTAATTATTCTTAACTTCAATGAAAAAATTTCGGGGGCCAACATAAACCCCTAATAGAACTACCTACGAAGGAGAAGGTATACAATTAGAGCTAGCAATAGGAGGAACAGATGGCTTTTAAGAGCTTGAAGAAGCCATTATGTTTGCTCCGGTGATGGCATTATCGGACTTCTCCAAACCATTTGTAATCGAACCTAATGCATATAGGCAAGGAATCGGTGTGGTACTGCAATAGGAAGGCCATCCCATTGCCTTCTTAAGTAAATCATTGGCAAGGAGACATCATGGGCTATCTACGTATGAGAAGGAGTTTCTGGCGGTAATTAAGGCTATCAAATAGTGGCATCATTACATGACTCCCAGACCTTTCATCATCAAAGCTGATCATCAGAGGCTAAATTACTTGTTGGAACAACGTTTGTCAACTTCGTTTCAACAGTCATGGCTATCGAAGCTATTGGGATATAATTTTGAAGTGCAATACCGAAGTGGTAAAGAGAATGTCGCAGCAAATTCCTTCTTATGAATCACGAGTGCAGAAATGTTAATGATATCCATAACACAAATGTAAAGTGAGCTCGTAGAAGATATCAAAAAAGTTGACAGGAAGATGGAGTCATTCGGGATTTAATCAAGACATTAGAATCTGGAAACGTTAAAACCGGTGCATACGAATGGAGGGAGGGGTTATTAAGATGGAAGGGACGCTTAGTTGTGGGATTTGAGACTCTGTCAACAGATCATAGGCATTAGTCATGATGATGCCATGGGAGGCCATGCAGATGCAGTTGCCATTACAAAGAAACTATATAAAATGTTTTTGGGAAGGGTATGGCTCGTGACGTGAGGGTTTTCAAAACTGTATGAGTTGTCAGAGAATACGATAACTCTACTTATTTTGGTTTACTACAACTGCTCAGAATACCTGACGGACGCTTGAAGGAGGTGAGCATTGATTTTGTAAAGGGTTTACCTGTTTCGAAAGGGATGTCTATTATAGTGGTGGTAGTTAATAGGTTCACAAAATACTCTCACTTCATCCCTGTCAAGCACCCTTATTTAGCCTATGACATAGCCGAATTATTTCTTAATAATGTGTTTAAGTTACATAGAATGCCGGAGCCTATAGTCAGTGACAGAGATCCAATATTCTTAAGCAAATTTTGGCAGGAACTTCTTTGATTGCAAGGGGTTAAGCTGAAATACTCAACTGTCTACCAACCATAAACGGATGGGTAGACAGAGGCCATAAACAAGATTCTCGAAACTTATTTGCATTGTTTCTATGGAGAAACACCAAAAGTGGGGAGAGTGGTTGGCGTTGGCGGAATGGTGGTACAATACCACTTACCGAGTTACCATTAATACTATGTCATTTGAAGTTTTGTATGGTTATCCAGCCCCAGTGTACACTCCATACATTGCAGGAGATTTAAAGGTCTTAGAAGTTGATAGAATTTTAAAGAATAGGGATGTTATGCTTAATGTTACAAGGTTTCATTTACAGAGGGCGCAAAACCGCATGAAGCAGTACGTGGATTCTAAACATGCAGAAAGGGAATTAAAGGTTGGAGATACGGTGTTATTAAAACTCCAACCCTACAAGCAGTTTTCTTTACAAAGGAGGAGCAACCAGAAACTATCCCCATTGTACTACGGGTCATACAAGGTGATTTAATGTATTGGGGGGGTGGCTTATAAGTTAGAACTTCCGACCAATGTAGTAATACATCCAGTGTTCCATGTATCGCAGCTTAAAAAAACGCATGAAAGCCAAGATCATACTACTTCATCGCTACCCAAATTCTTGACGCCTACATAATGAGGTCCAGTAGCAATATTGGACAGGAGGGTCATCAAACAAAACAATCGAGCAGTCACACAGTGGTTAATTCAATGGTTCAATGGGCAAAACACCAATGCGACCTGGGAGTACGTTTTCGACCTCCAGAAGCAGTTTCTTGAAATCAATCTGATAGACAAAGATGTTAAGGGGAGGGGGATTGTTGCGGAGATTATCAAAGATGGAGAAGCATGAGCACAAAAAGCTACGCAACGTTTAGAATAAGACCGAAGAACGTCATATTTACGCGAGTGTAGGAAATGATTCATTAATCATATTAAGTGTGTCTCTAGCACATATATGACATGTTGGTTATGAATTAATGATGTTTTTCTCTCTCTCTCTATGTATCTTTCTCTGTAATTCTTTCTTTCTCTTTCCTACAACTAATTTCTGTTATCCGGGAATCTTTGTGTGAGCTACGTCGAGTGACGAACTAATTTTATCAACATCAACTAGCTGACATTCTATCCAAAGTTTTGTCTTCAAACCGTTTTGCCTATCTCAAGGCCAAGCGCACTAAGTTCCACCTCAGCTTCACTTGGGGGAGGATGTTAAAGGAAATCGTTAGCTAACCTTTTTTAGTTTGTTATCGCCTCTGTTATTACCTCTTAACTGTTTCAGGACAAGTTGTTACGTACAAACTTCTAGAATTCCTTTCTCTGATTGCCACATGTACTAGTTTGTTACTTCATATCTGAATATAAATAAAGAGGTCCAGCTCTCTGATGAGCATGGTCATTCTTACAACACAAATATTTTGATTCCTTTCTCTTCCTATCTTTTAGTAAGTCTAAATACTGCAACAAATGTTCACTTCATGCTTCTACTATAACAATCAAAGATAACCAACAGTTATCTTTTATCTTCTTATAAATTTCAGTCGTTAAAACCAATCAAAACAAGCAGATTTAATTGAATCAAAATGCAAGTTCAAAGACGAATGCATAATCTTGCAGTTTAGTAGTTAAATATTGAAATTAATCCATTATGAATGTCTTTATCCCTTATCTTTGAACATCTCCTACCCACTAACAGTCCCCAATCTAAAACCTTTTTAGACTCCATTTATTTCTTTACGTGAAATTAGATCGATAGTTCACTGATGATGAATAATATCATGTTCTGATCCCCTTTCTACCTGCGATGATTTTTTTCTGAATCAATCTTCATATCTTTTTGCCAATAATGCTTGGTTAGGCAGTTTAAGATCTCCAAAGCCTTTGTGTCTCATATTTGGAGGTCGGTGGCTGTAGCCTATTGGTTTAATTCCGATATCAAGAATACAACAAGTGTATGGTTATTAGCTACATCCATTACAGTTGCTCGCTCTTCTTCCCTCAATTAATGGAAAGCCTTTGCTATGCCACCTTATCCGCAGGAACACAACTTTCCTATTTCGCATCCCTTAAGTCTACTGAATTGTGTATTCATAGACGTCCTAGAATTAGAGCAGTTGTTCAGAAGATAACTATGTGTGTTAATACAATTCAAGACAAATTAGAAACACACAAACAACTAAAGAATTTGCATACTACAAATTATTCCACAATTATAAACAACTAGTCGTGTTAAAATATCTTTGGTTCATCACTGTTTAACTGTTTTCAACTGGCTCAGATGCACTATTTGTATACCAAATTGTACAATATTAAACCTGGGGGTTTGTTGGCAGAAACAAAAAGAATTAGGTACTTCCTGCTGGAGCATTTAACACTGCACATAATAGGACTCTTGTTAAGATTCATCAATTCTCAAGCAAGGACCAACTCGTAGGTCATAGTGCCCTTTCGGCCTAATACATTCAAGAACAAACTAATGCCGTTTCGGCCTAATACAGTCAAGAACAAACTATCATGCAAAATGCCACCAGTTAGTACACGTTTATAGTTTATTTCTACGATAGAGTTACAAGGGTTGCAGAAGAATAACATGGGAACTACATGAAATTGACGAGTTAGCTTAACAGGAAGGACAAAACAATAAAATGTTCAATCATGTCACATTAAATTTTTGTTACAAACAAGGTATCACTTACATATAAAATGAGGTTGAATTAATTTCTAGCTGGAATACCAATCAAACTAAAACGATAGATACTTTTCTTTCCGAAGAGCAAGACGCCATTATCTCCTTGGGAGTATATCTGAAAAGGTAAAATCATGGAAGGGTGGACCTGCAACAAAAAAAATCACCGCATTAACCGATGGCATGCAGCATTATCGTCGTTATTCTAGTGAAACATGGTGGGAATCTCTGGTAGAAGCAAAAATTTGTATCAGTTTAAGCAAAGATGGATATATTTATGTTACGAAATAATCACACCTTGTCAAGCAGCCAGAGAAAATTAAGTAAATCATAAACAAGGAGTGACTCAAACTTTCAATTGTTGAATTTGAATGGATAAGAGAAACCGCATTAACCAACAAACAAGCATGCACTTGGTTCTCTTTTACTTATGCTTCACTCCAGAGCCAATTCTCTCCCTCTCTCCATTTGCATTCTCTCTTTTGCCTTAGGTAATTTACATACCTTGATCATGTACCAACCTAAATAACTTGCATATCGAACTGTTATGTGCCCATGCTTGGGATCGAGTCCAAGGACGATTCTCAGGAAAATTATTCTCTTTCCCCTTATTTACGTTAGTTCCCTTAAAGTTCCACCTAAACCAGAACTCCTAGAAAGACTCCTATTCAAGTTATTTTAGGACTCTTAGAAAGACTCCTATTCAAAATGTTTTTATTAACATAAATATAACAGAAACTAGTGCAGAAATAATAGGGAAATAATAGACTTCGACTAAAAATAAATCACTCCTCTAATAGACTCCTAATAAAACACTCGTCCTCTTCTAATAGATTCCTAATAAAACACTCATCCATATCGCGAACCCTAAATTATAGGGACTTTATGTTCAGTGAGGATCAGCAGTCTTTGCAAGCTTAAGATAGTTTCACTCTTCATTTCCTCTTTCTTTTTTCTAAAACAAACTTGTGCAAGATTTCTCACCTTCTTGCTCTCCTAGAGTGTAAAATGGAATATGTGCAACCATCTTCGTGCCACCTTCACTCCAGTTAACAGTGCCAGGATTTTGAATGTGCCCATATGCAGGTCGAGAAGGCCCAAAGACTGATAAACAAATTGCAGGTTCGTTCAGCAAGCCCAAAAAATCACGGGCACGTCTCCACACCCTTGCATCCGAAATTCGAGATCGAGCTACCTGGGATATAAATCTAGTTACAATTTTCAATAATGAAAATCAGTGCCTAACACACACAAACTTAAGCAGAGAAATCTTATTGAAGTTCTATTAGCACATGATATGAATTAAAAGAAACCAAAATCCGATAAGAACATGCCTTGCCCAAGGATACACGGGCCCTTGGTAATAATTCTGGATGATATGTTGCAAGCTTTGCAATAGCAGTAACCACAAAGCAGAGAAGCCTTGATTGTGATGACCTTCGGATGTTTTCACTATTAGAGCTCAATGATGACTCCCTTAAGCCAAGCCGACTTCCGAAGGAAACAAAAGTAAACAAATTCATTATGCAAAAGCATGCATGTTAAGATGAGTGGAAAAAAGATAGTTGAGCAGCATGCCTAGATGACAGGTTTTCATATAAAAGTAGTTCCAAACTCTCAAAAAGTTCCCTAGCTGCATCCTTGTGAGATTCACCACCCCCACCATGCTCTCCTATGGCCCAGCATAGCTGTAGTGCCAATTCTGTCTATAGAAAAAAGCAGAAGAATGTGATGATCATCAAGTAAATTATGCTCTGTAGGTTATAAAAGAATATCCAGCTGGATGACCAAGAAATGTTAACCTTTGCAGGGCTATCATACGCTTCTCCAAGCCTGTCAATTATAGGCTTCTGCAAAGATGTTCATAAGGAGTTCAGTGATTAGATATAAATGTGCTCTCTAATTAATAATCGAAAATATAACAACTCAAAACACAAGCAACGTGCATCTTGTTGAATACAAAAGAGAGCATGCATCTTTACAAAAACATCTGTAGGAAAATGATAATGTTAATTCCCCAAAAACTGTAGGAGAAAGAAAATTCTATGACTCAAAAAAGTTCTCAACTGAAACATAAGACTACTGCATCTTCAACCATACCAAGAACACAAAATGATCTAGTATTTTATTTATAAGAAACTAAGAATCCATGTAGAAAGCCACTTTTAACATTTTCCCTATTACCACAACAGCTTTTCAATTTCAGTCACGAGATACCTTTAAGAGAGCAATGAAATCTGGTGAACGCTGAAATGCAGCAAGCATAAACTCTAAGATCCTCTTCCGAATCTGCAAGCACTTAACACTTAGAAATCATGTAGCGTAATACTTAAGACATTAAATTTTAAAAATTCAGTGAGCATAGATGCCAACAAGAATTTCCAAACTAAGAAACCGGATGTAGTCAAATGCTTCTGCAGCCAATGTGGAACCTATGATAGATGTCTTGAATTTTCAGATTAGGTTTTAGATTCCATTATTTACTTAAACATTAAAAAACTAAAGTGAAAAAGATTAGAAATGACTTTCCTCAACATAAACATTTCTAGCATTAAGGATATTTTGTTTATGTTTCATTCCTACAAACAGTAAAATGTCTTCTCCAGTCTTGTTCTTTCTGCCCACTTCCCCCATAATTATGGGCACTTCTTCCCTTACTTTCAAGTTAACCTATTTATGTTTCAGGAATTACCATATCATTCCTAATCAGCAGAGCGTAAGCTTAAGCACATCAGTTTGACCTCCATAACAATGTTTTCTAACTAAAAAAATCAGAACTTAAATCATTTCCTGAACAAGCTACCTCATAAGAAAAGATTTTCTCGGGAAACATTGTGTCACTTCTTGTCATAAGCAAAGGAATCAGTGCACAGATTAAAGCTGCAAGGACAGGGAATAACAAAAAATCCAACTCAGAGGAGAAACCTAAAAGCATTTCTTGTTACAATAAACAAATAATTTCCAAACTATAAAATTAATAAGACAGAGACATGAAAATTAAGAATGGATTCCATACAATCGTTGATATTGCACAAGGCTAACGTGAAATACATATCAACAAATTGAGGTGTCATTTTGAGTATTTGTTTTAGCCTATCAGACTGTGGAGTGTTGATTGCAGCCTGCAATGCTGCAGCAATTGCAGGAGAAGTCCAATGCCGTTCCTGCAACACATAATCCAGCCAACAGCCAAATTCAGCAGCACCAAATGGCAAATAACTACAGCTTAATTAGCAGTTCTGTAGATGTGAAGGAGTATAATAGCAAGTGACTCCATGGATCCAATTTACCAACAAATAGATGAAAGGGGTTTTCTGAATCCCTTGAGAGAAATAAGGCAATCAGGAATTGCATTAATCCTAGACAGAACTGCATTACCTAATACACATCTAAATAAACAGTTTCCTAGAAAAATTTTTACCATTTGCACTATCTGATTTTTAACTGAAGTTTTTATTAGAAGGGAAACGTACGGCAAGACCATCATTTTCATCCTTCAACAGTTCTAAAAACAAAGGATCAGCTGCATCTATTGTGCTGCTATCCTCAGATTCAGAGTCTGCCCCACCATCTCCTATAGTTGAACCAGTATAAGCTTCATCCATGAGTGCAAGTAGCATCTGCATTCAGATTGGGGGAAAAAAATCTTATCTACACATCACTGTACTTTTTGGCTAGATATTCAAACTAATACTCCCAAAAACAACCTCAGGAGCTGTACTCTTCTGGATTGCGGCTATGCTGCTTCCAATAAGTGATCCAGAGCTCCTCTCTACCTTTTCTAATGCCACTACCAAGACTAATACAGACAACAAGGTGAATGTCAAAACTAAATAGAAAACGTATAGCAGATCATAACAAATGTTATCTCGAAAAAGTAGCATGCTTCCATGCCCCGAGAAAGAAAGACTCATTTCGCAATACTGATTGGAAAGCACATTCATTTTGGTCAAGAAATTTAGAACAGGAAAATATCTAAGGAGGTAAGAGGTAAGGAAAATATGGCAGTCGCCAATATATTAATAAAGTAAAGCCATCTTAAAAGAACTTTGTCAAACCAAAATTAAACAACCTAACAGAAAATTTAATGAACAGCACAAACAAAGAACACTTGATGAGCATGCTTGAGTTATAATGGATAAAAAGCTTAGATTGCAAAATAAGCTCATGGGATTAAGGATAAGGAACTATACAAATTATAAAATACTTGGATACATATACTTACTTGGCAAATCCACTATAGATGGAAAGAGAGGAAGAAATGACCCAGGTGACATCAACCCTGGGAAAACCTTCAAAAATGGTTTTTCTAATCTGCAAGCAAATAGAGATGGACACTTAGATGAGCTCCACCACCTCAGTACCTAAATCACTTGACCAATTTATTTTAAAATTTTTCTGTGGTTGTATGAAAATCTCAACTACTTTATAGGACAAGACCAAGTTTGCGGAAGACCACACAAAACAAAGTATTTGTTGAAGCGCTAATTTCAGCATTATATTTGTTTCATCTCTAGGAAAAATGATTACCAAAGAATCAATCAATCAACAAGAAAATAAAGGCAAAAACAACAGTTAAGAAAATTTGTAAACTTTCTTATCAATATCTAAGTTAACCTGTGTTATTCATTCTTCTCTTCCAAACCATTTCCCACAGTCTGACCTCTGTAAAGACTTAATACAGCTGACTACCACATTAACAGGAAAGTTGCAACTTCCCATAATTCTAAAAATTCCAACCAAAATAAATAACAGATTTTTAATTCTAGTACCCACATAAAGGTCATGCAAATACAGATTTAAATAATTAAATGATTTATGTTACTCTTGTGCTAATACAATACATGAGCAGTTACCAAAAAACAAATATACCAGATAAATATAAAGTGAAAAAAATATTATACCCAACAATGAGAAGATTATCAGTCATAGGGAAGAGCTAACCTTTCACCGTTCCATGCAATCAGCTTTAACAACAATGGGAAGAACTGCACAGGTGTTATCAATATTAGTCAGCGATATATAATGGAAATGTCAATTGATTATGTTTTAGATGTTATCATTGACTCAAGACTCTATAAGTCAGCAAGTCATAATTTACAAACAGTTCAGTTAACAGACTTTCAGCATGAAAAAGTACCAAAACTTTACCAATGCAGTTGACAAGTCTTTCATGTTCATCATTCAAGAAAATTTAAAAATTAAAACTCAGGGATTCATGTTTTACACTTGATGTTAACTTCTGCAAATTATAAGTATACCTGAGGCAGTAAGGTGGGGAAGGATGTTAAAATTTTTGTCTTGTTCACATTAAGAAAGTCAAGAGTTGCTTCTGCAACAACTGGATCTGCAAATTCACTGCAATTGACATTAGAATAAGATATGCATATGTTGTCCATAATATTCTTGTCACAATCAAATTTTGTAGACTGAAAGAAGAAAAACAACATGGCACCAAATATCACCCACCAAATTAGCTTACTTGCACTCATAACATTCAACTGCTTTAATTACGTTCTGTACATGCATGAAAGCTCATTAAGCATATAACAATGCTTTATCTCCACATAGTTTATTCATCTAAGCAGAAGAGATGACTAAAACTTTGATTCTTAAACAACTGCTTGTCCTCACACTTTTATGGTATTAAATCAAATTCTAAATAAAATGGTTAACACTCAAAGATGTTCACGAACATACATTAAAAGAATCATAAAAGGAAATAGAAAGTAACAAATCCCATAGTTGGAAGCACAAGCTTACCGGCTCAAGCATGAACGGAAGAACATCTTTAGGCTGAGATCAGCATCATGTAGAACCACATCGCCAAAATCCAAGAAAAATTGCAGAATTGCCTAATCAGCAAAAAAGTAACCAATACACCTTAGGTCTTTTGCAGTCTAAGAAACAAAGTTTCCTTTCATCGAAATGCAAACAGGAGAAAATAGAAGGTTACTATCAATAAAAACAGAGTATTTTAAATCTTAGGCTTTTGTACTCAAATTCCTAAGTTCTACCATTGCTAAAAGTAAAAATATTTCAACTGAGGACTAAGAAATAGATCATTTAGGAACAAATTCCATTTTCTTTAATTTCTCTCCACATTTACCAAAACTCAAACTGGGAAATCATTGAATTCATAGCTCCACATTTACCAAATTTCTCACATTTTATTCGTGCCAAGTTTGCAAGATTCAGGAATTGAAATTTCTAACCATCAATTTCTCCAACTTTCCATTTTTGTTCCTCCTTCACAGTCATAACTAAAAATAAAAAATCTATAATAATCTCGAATTGCAAATTAAAATAACGAATCGCTCATAAAAAGAAAAAGTATTTACCAGTAAGAGGAGACCGTAAGAAGAATGGGACTGAGAAAGAGAGACAACAGAGCGCTGGAAGAGCTTGTTGAAATGTGGATAAACCCTAGCTATCAAATCCTGCCCCCCCTTTTTCTCTTCTTTACACAATTCATGTAGCCTCTTCACCTACTCAATTTATGTAAACCACTCCAATTAAAACTCAAAAACCAAAAAGAAATTGAGATCATCAAACAGAGAATAATACATACAGAAGGAAGAAGAGAAGAATCGGAGGAGGGATCGTTGGGCAAATTTGATAAGCTTCGCAAGTGCAAATCCCACTCTCTTTCTCCATCCCCCATTACCATCTGCTACCATAAAGCCAAGGTGATTCGGATTTGTATTCCAAAGGCTTTTGCCCACGTATTTATAGTTTTTTCTTATAATATGTGGATATATGGTAAAAAATAGCTTTTATATCCTTCAAAAAAAAAAAAAGCTTTTATATTTTAACATCAATAACATATTTCACGATCTAAAGTACAAACTTGGAGCGAAAAGGTAAGACCACCCGTCAAAGAACCATCTCCAAAACTCTCTGAGAGTTACAGTTGTGTGTCTAGTCTCGTCACTGCTGTTCCAGAACCCACGACAGTGCCACCTCTAAAACTCTCCCTGAAAGAGGACAAGCAAATCTCAACATCAAAAGTCAGCACTAAAGTTATGAAACAGAATTGTATCGGTATCGGTCGGTACTGGATATCATTTTGAATAATTTTTTAAATTTATAAAATAGTCCTTGAAATTTTTAAAAATTACAAAATAGTTCATATTAGTATATTGTACAATTATACTGTATACTTTACTAGTTTACTGCTTATATCAACCATATTTTCAAAAATCTTAATAGTAAATAATAATGACAATTAATATAAAATAAGTCAATAATAATAATTTTTAAATATTTTACATATAAATAATAACCACAATTAATATAAACAAAGACAATCA
>JANVCQ010000005.1:25732015-25743172 GCA_025531925.1 Erythroxylum plowmanianum | reverse complement strand
TTTTATTGCATGTTTTCTTTAATTTGTTTTTATTAGTTAGTTTTATTTTATTTTCATCTTTAAAAATCCAAAACCCCTCCTTTTTCTAAACACCGATTAATTTCATTTCTTAAACTTTACACACACTCTCTGTAGGATCGACCTAGACTTGCCACTGCTACAATAGTAGTCTAGTTATTTTAATTTTGACTAGCGAAACGACACGCGGTCAACTTTTAATAATTTAAGAAAGAAGTTCACGACGTCTACTTCACTAAAGTTGAGTTGTTTTTTATTCAGTGCATGTTACACAAAGTATATGTCAATTTGATTGCTTGCTTAAGTTTAACACTATTATCTCTTTTATAAGAACCTAATTCTTAGTTCCCTTATTACTCATCTAGCTATTAATCTCATTTTGTTTGATATGACTGAAATAGATATTCATCATAGTACATCTTGTTTCATATGCTCACAACTCCAGGGAGTCTTCTACTTCATGCTTTATTTTATGTTGATTATTTTTGTAGCCTGTGAGCATCTTGTGCATACGTTAGAGACAATATATGATTTATGTCTGGAGAAATGAGACTATATACTATTACGAATTTTGTGTTTTTTTCTTGAACTCATGAGTGCTATGATTCATGCATTGATTATTTCTCATGATAACCTTAAAACTTTATGATTATTTTTCTCAAATAGTGCCTAAGTCAGATTACATTTTTTGTTTAAGTTATAACGCAAGAGAGAGATAAGTATAATTATTTTTTTTAATTAAATCTTATAAAGTACATCATTGGTTTTGTTAAATGAATGTTTGCAAGACTTAATGCATTTTGACACTTATATGAGCTTCTGAGCCTAGGAGCAATTCAACATATTTGTTCCCATAATCCTTTTTTATGGTGTGTTATCAAGCATAGCTTGTTTATGCTAGAAATCACTTTTGAATACATGTTTAGACTTGATGTGTGCTTGATTGTTTATATATTCACTCCTTAATACTTAGTGATTAACATTACGAAATGCTTAAGATACTCATTTTGGTTTACATTTGGTTTTAGGTATAAGTTGAAAGCATAAGTGCTAAAATGAGTTGAAAGCACATTCTTTGAGCCATCTTCTTAATGTTCAAACTCATTTGTCTTGGGGGAATAAGAAGGAGATGGATTAGAGTGAAGATGGGACAAGAAAATGTAAGAAAATGAAGAATTCAGCATGACCTACAAGATACTCGGTCGTGTATCCACTTGCACGAATGTGCATTGATAGATGACATTTGTACAAACTTTTCTGAAGGTAATTTGTTAGTTAATTGTGATAAATTGATTGTTGTTAACGTTTTTAGCTTATATCTTAGTTTCATATAATTGCATGATTATGTATGAATGTATGTGAATATGCATGAATGTGTATGAATTAGGTTTTTAAGATTAAGTTTTCCATGAATATTGCATAGCATTATTGCACTTCTTTTTCTTACATTATGTTGGTATGAATTGCATGTATTTTGGGCATGATTAAGTGATTAATTTTTTGTTAATCAATAGGTTTGAAGCTAGTTTTGAGGGATGGAAGGATAGAAGAACCAAAGAGAAAGCAAATCATGTGACCTAAAGGAAAGCTGGAATTTTCCTGGGCCAATCAATCATAAATGTTAAGGCCAACCAACCAATCACAATTGTTAAGCTTTCGTAAGATACAATTCTTATTGGATTTTTTCATTTTTAATCCAAAATAAAGAGAAGAAATTAAATTTAACATTTGTGAAATAACATCCCAATTTGGATAAGAAATAAATAAGATATCACATATTGAAATCAAGACAAAAAACGGAGTTTTCTGGAAAATTCCAGCTGGCAACTTCCTCCCTCCTGTGTCGTTTTAAGCTTTAAATGGGGTATAAAAACTCAATTTTAAACCCTGAAAAATATGAGGTCCTACAAGACATACAAAGGAGAGAGAATAACGCATTTTTTAAGAGAAAACCCAAGAGAATTCGAGGTGGAGTGAAAGGATTTGAAGGAGACAAAAAGCTGCCACCATAGAATTCTAGCTTTGCTCTTCAACATATAAGCCTAACTTCTTCTTTTTTCTTTCTTCTTTGTTGTATTTTTTTGATTGAGAAGGATGTATGGATATGTTATGAACATGGTGGGTGAGATTTTGATGGATTTCTAGGTAGCTATTAGGGTTGTTATTGCCTAAACTATGTAGTACCTCACTTTATTCAATGTTATGGATGTGTTTGATGTTGTTTGATGTTTATGGTATATAGCTGTCCATACTTAGCTCAAATAGAGATATAAAGTTAAGAAATATATTAGTAAATGCCATTAGAGTGGGCTTACAATAAGAATACTCCATATATCAAGTTAACTTGTCATTTGGAGAGAGATCTGAAATGGAAAAGTTGTTGTCCAAAAATTCGTCCAAAAAGGTGGTTGTCTAAAAATGTGAGAGCTTATATAATTCATTTACTTCATTAAACAGGGCTTATTTGGTTCAAGTAATGAGAGTGAAACAACCAGGACATTAGGAAATTTTGGAATAAACATAATGAACATTGCTAAAGTGAGAGAATACATAGTTAGGTAATGACAATCCTAAGTTGTTAAATTGATACTTTGATTCACCATTTTCTAAATTTGTGCTCTTACTTTTTTGACAACCCTAAAGTATGTATTCAGGATTCTTAATTTTTATATTTTGGATCTTTCAAATCTAATTATTTTAGTTTCTTGAACAAAACAAAATTTGGATCATTTCGGTGACTAACTAATCCATGTGGGATGATACCTATCTATACTACGATTTCCGATATGTACACCTATAAAATAAGAGGTTTCAATTTAAAATTTGAAAAATTACCTATCATGCATAATTTCAAAAGTAGCATTTTATTAGAGATGTAGGGTTGGGCACAGCTACCATGAATCAAACCATGACTGTGCGTCTTCACAAAAACCTAGTTTTTTATATAAATAGATATGTGAGTGGCCAAAGAAGAATAAATCATTTTTAGAACATGAAATGTGGAAGAAATCTGACTTCTTCGAGATCCATGGATGGGTAATCCTTCTTCCTTCCAGTTTGTGGGGGAAATCAAAGCCAAAGATCATAAGTGAGTATCTTTTCATTGTTTATCGTTGACTCTCTCTCTCTTTAGAGATTGTTTATGTTATTCTTTGCTTATTGATTTGGATATTTGTGTAAGAATGACTTGAATGCTTTCATTGGATTGTTTTTACATAAATCCTTTGCCAAAACCTTTAATAAAACATGCAATAGTTCCATTGTTTATTTATTTGTGGTAAAATAATAGCATTAAATCATTACGAATTAACATAGGTTAAATAAATGAGCTTGCGTGGTTGTTGCCTAGATTAATTTGTTTTCCTAGTTTGTATTACAACTATCTTACTAAATCTAAAGAGCTTATTTTGGATTATTCGATAGCTAACTTTAGTTAAAGAGCTTGTTTTGATTAAACAAGATATAAGGGAAAAGTGGGGTTAACAGAGCTTATTATTGAAAGACAATGAAGTATGTTTATTTGTGTATAGGCTGAGATTGAACTGAGAATCGGATTCTAAAAGAATTCATCAATTTCATCAATCTTGAATCGTTTGATTTGACTTGCTTTTATTGATTTATTTTTACTATATTTTCTTAATTGCATCCAACCAAACACCACCCGCCCCTCCCCAAATTCTTAAACATCAATTCTTTTCATTACAAAATCTACATGTACATTCCCTGTGGATATGATACCTATTGACTATTGCTATTAATCTTAGTTGTGCAAAGTTAGGTTTTATTTTCTAATGCATTCGACACCCATCAAGACTACACTTTATGTATAAAGATGATTGGGGCATTTAGGTATAACCCTTTTCAGCCTAGAGAACCCTACCTTAATTTTTACCGCTAGAAAATCAATTTAAGCTTTGACTTTTTTAAGAATATTAACCTTGTTACAGACATGGCTTGTTTATGTTAAAACTTCCTTTTGAATGCATGTTGAAACCACATTTTGGATAAATCTGTGCATACATATGATAAGGGTACTTAAGTATAGGCCTTTTTGACCTAGATAAGCCTACCCTAATTTTTAGCCCTAAGAAACCAATTTGAGCATTGAGTTAATGTCTTTAGCCCTTCTTGTGTTAATGTCTTTAATAGTTTTGAACCTATAAATTGAAGGAATTTTATAAAGCATCTTTGCATAATATTTTTTCATTTCTATGAAAAATAAATTTATTGATTTAAATTATATTTTCTTGATTTTTTCATTTTTATATAATAGGGGTAAAGTATTAAAAATGAAAAATGATAATAAAATAAAGAAAAATGAGGTTATTAAAAGGATGATATTTGAATCAAGTAAGTTTTGGATGAATTTAAGTTTAATCTTATGTGGATATGTTTGTATGATTTCCTTCAATTTGATTAACCTAAAAACTCTTTTTTAACATACTTTTACCAAAGCTACATTACATCCTAATCAAATCCCTTTGATTTATGCATTCAATTAATTTTTATTAGTGGTGGAGATATGATTCATGAGCAAGCTTATAGAAATAACTTGTTACGCTTTAATTTGAGAGTTTAATGACACTTCATGTGTATAGAATAAAATATATGAGAGTGTGAAATATTGTTTCATTTTATTTTGATGGAATTAATGAGAAGTTATATTTCTTGAATCAGACTTAAGTACCATTGAACTTTTTACTTATCTACTTAATTGAGTTATTTTGATTTTTTGTTAAATTTAGTTTATTAGTTAATTAATCATAAACCCTCCGTTTGTTTTATCAATTGAAATTAAGAACGTAAGTTTTAGTTTTTTTAGATTTGATCTGATTTTACGACTATTACAAGAGTTTAGCAAATCAAAATTAATTTTGAGGGCTTCAACATTCTGACTAATTTACCTAGAAAGCTTGCCAAAAAAACTCAAGTGCTCCTATTTTTAGTGTTTGGACAATAAGTTGTGAAAGTTTACCCGTAATAGTATCTCCTTAAGCTTATTTATCTTAAGAACCATTCCTGGATACCATTTTTGAAGTAGCAACGATCATTCAACTGTAAGCTTGCGACCTTATTACATAATGTTTTAAATATTTGCATCACTAGAGAACTTTGGCCTTGTTTGGTGAAGAGTTGATCAACTCTTTTTAGTTGGTCAACTCATTTTAGCTTATTGACTTTAAGAAAAAACTCATAAGTTTGTTTGGTACAGAGTTGGTTGTGTTGGCTGATTCAACCCAACCAGTTAATTTTCAACCAGCTCCTCTATAGGAGTGTTTTACCCCAACCAATTGATATTTTTTAGCTTTTTCTCCATTTTACCCTCACTACGATTAACTCTTTCACGTCTAGTTTTCTCCAGACTCTGCCCCCTTCTATTTCGTTACTCTCGTTTTCTCTCACCGACTCACCCTTTTGCGATCTCGATTTCCTTGCTTCATTTGTTCACTCCCATGCATCAACGAAGGAGAGTTGACCAAATGGAGACAAGGTTTGAAGTCGATTTCGGTGTCATGGAGGAGTTCAGCCCTGAAGTGGAAAAGGAAGAAAATGGCACTATCAATGAAAGTGGCTTCCTCTTAAAACTAACCCCAACTTCATGAATCAGGTCGGTAACTCATCCATGGTTTTCTTCTTGTTCTGTTTGTTCGCTGACATTTAGGGTTTTCGACAGATAGGACATTTAGGGTGCTTTGTTTCTACTTCTTTGAATATGAAAACTGTTCTTACGGTGAAGTTCTCCCGGATCTGCGTCTTTTGATTGTGATTTCCTTCAAAAGATGATTCCCCTCGATCTGGGGTGGTCAATTTTTGGTTGACTTTCTTAGTTTTAGGATAAAGTTTGATTTTTTTTGTTTTCGCTACTAGTGGTCGTTTCCTTGGCTATTCAAAACTAGCAATTTTCAGTCTTTCTTTAGTGTTCATATAGATCAATTGAGGTAAAGCAGTCATGGGTCATCCGGATTTTAGATCTGCTTGAACTAGGAATCTCTTATTTTTTTGTTGGATTTTATTTTGTTCTTTAAGTTTTTGTGTCTGCTTGAATTCAACCTTGGCTAGTAATTATCTATAAAGTAGAGCTTGTTAACTAATTTGGTTTATGTTTTTTCTTCGATTTGCAGCTCAAATGAGAGACCCACTCTTGGGTAAGTCTTTTTCTAAGTTAATTTTGTGCTTTCTTCCTCATTGTTTGGAATACGATCGCAAGAAGCATGTTTTGCATTTTTAAGCTTCATCGTTTCACTTTTGTATATTGATCTTGCTCTTTATCTCAAAGAATAAGATTAATCAATGAACTTTTGTACCATATAATCATCTAAAGTTTCTGATTCCAACTTATATTGCATGCTTTATTATGTGAGGAGTATTACCTACTTCTTCATGTATTTGATTACAAGAGGGCATGCATGTTAAACTACTTGTTTCATTTGTTCATTTGATCATATCTGAGTTGAATTAGAGACAATAATTCTTGTTGAAAGTTCTGGTTTTGCTTGCTATCAAATGTAGCATTGAAAGGGTAAGAGTATGTATTATAACATCTTTTTGATGGGTTGAGACTTAAAGCTCAAATTTTTTGCTTGATGGCGCTATTTGTTTTAAGTAAAGATTCTTACTTTCTAGCTAATAGGATTTGCATGGAATGGAAAGTTAGAAGTCAATAGTCTAACTCTTAATCTATCAACTTTATACCTCTACCTTGATTATATTTGGAATCTTAATCCATTTTTTTTTTCTAGTTAAAAGGATACCTAAAATATTGTTTCTTGACTAAATACAATCATTACAGGTGGCAGAAAGAGCTGAACGATGATAAGCTTCATCTTTATCTTGATTTCCTTTTAAATAACTAGATTTGAATTTAGGTAACATGTATGTCCTGGGAGGGGTCGTTATGTTGTATCTATCATCTTATTTATATTTTCAATTCTATTTAAGGGCCTTAGATGTTCCAATAGTATAATCCTTACTGCTAGGTTGAACATTGCATATTCTGTAAGTTTGAGATGATACACTAAGGACCAGATGAGTGGCGCAAATATATAGAAGTTCTGTGGTCTTTAGGTCATGTGGACTGATATAATGCGATGATGGGTTCCTATGTATGCTTTTTTGAAATATTAGTACTTGATAATTGTAGCCAGTGAGGGTATAGGAGACAACATGTTCAGGATCCACTTCTTATTATTGCGTAACATTGCCAAATTATTAATCGATTTTTCATTACAACTACAGTAAAAACTATCATTTGAGTTATCGAGAAAACTTGCAGCCGAGGCCAATAAGGTTCGAGGTTAGTGATTTACAGCATTGCCTTTTAGTAGAGTTAGAGCATTTACGTGCCTTTGATTACTTTATTGACTTCTTGAATCTCTCCCTTTCCATCTCTCTTGGTCAGAAGTGGTATGACTGATAAATTAGCTCACTGTAATTAAATTCTGACTCTAATTTCTTTGTCATATCTAGATTTTATCATTTATTGTTTGTTATCCACTGCATACTCTGTTAACTATGTTTCTGTTCTTGGTATAACATTGTTGTTCACTGAGCCTCCAGATGGTCGCAAACCTGCCGTAAGATGGAGACTGTATGGTTTTAAAGGTGGTGATGTGCTGAATGGTAAGATTTGGGTCATCTTTAAGTGTTGTAATGTGATGGAAATTATAAGAAACAAAATGTAATTGCTTCTTGAGAACTTTTTCTGACTCTTTTCCTCAATGATAAATCATCATTCGAGCTATATTTTTATGTTTAGAGGAATTTTTAGCCAAGAAATTTTTTACTCTAGATAAACATATTTTCTTTTTTTAGAAGAGCATACTTTTAATTTTTAATGGTGTAAAGGGTGAAATTTTGCCCCTTGTTCATTTTCCTTGTGCTCTTTTATTCTCTGGTTATCTAATTTATAATGTTATGATTAAACAATATAGCTCATGTCCTTTGCCGCTATCCATTAGTTTAAATGTATGTATTTGTCAATGTCCCTTTATATACATTGTCAAAGTTGTTAACAATATAGCTTACGTCTTTCACTGTTACCATTAGTTTAAATGTACGTTTTTGTCAGAGCGCCTTATATACATCGTCAAAGCTGTTATCTTTTCGGAAGAGAGAGGAGGGTAGCAGATATTCCTACAGATCATCCATCATATAACAAGCAACATGCCGTCATTTAATTCCAGTGGATTAATAATTAAGTTGTTCCGCATTAGTGCTTGGTGACTTCTCTCTCATTATGTTTCTGATTTTTCAGGCATGTTGAGGAAGAGCAATCTGATGGTACTTTATCTAAGCAAGTAAGGTAAGTATTGCCTCATTGCCTATCACTTTCGGTAATTAACAGATATTATCTTGATTTATTGATCTCAATATCTTTTATTTTATTTGTATAATTTTAAGCCTTACTTAATGGACCTTGGAAGCACAAATAAAACATTCCTTAATGTAAGTATTATGATCGATGTATAGCTACCTTTTGTCGACCTCTTTATCTTTCCTTTGATTGTTATCATAGTAATATCTAAAATTTTCTTCTACATTTGCAGGATAATCTCATTGAACCTCAACGTTATTATGAACTTTTTGAAAAAGACAATATTAAATTTGGTAATAGTAGGTAGGTCACTAGCAAAGATTCAACATCTATGATTTCTTAGATCAATTAAATATTTTTGCCTTTAGTTCGATTACCATGGTCATACTTTGTTGCTTTTTCGATATAGTTCGTACAATATTGTTCTCCTGAATGCATTTTACTTGTGTGCCTGGTTGTTACCCTGCTCTGAAAGTATTTTAATGCATGCTTGGAATTTTATTGATTCCAAAATATGATCTTCTATTATATTAGCCTTTAGCTCTCTGTTCTTATGTTGATTTAAAGTTTTTCTTTAGCAATATATTAGCAATTCTAGTCATGAATTCATTTTTACCTTACTATTGCATATTGGTTTCAAAAGTGATCGTTGATTGTTGACACAATTATAGGTACATGGAGTTTGAAATTATTATGTGTTTGTAAAACAATCCTTCTTGCTGACTATCAAGAACTCAAGACATTAGATATATATGTTATGAAATATTTGTGTTGGAACAGTTCTTTGTGGGACATATCACAATGTGAACTTTTATTGAGTTGGATGGTATGAACTCATCCAAGGTTTTAAACATGTAATACAGTTGGCATGTTTGCATGGTTTATCATAATCTTACTTCTTTGGCTTATCCACTTCTTAACGTTATTTTCAAACTTCTAATTAACCTAATTTTAAGTGCACAGAGTGAAAGACAAATTGAAATAAGACAGAGTGAAAGATTCAAACTTCCTTGCACAGAGTGAAAGACAGATGCCCCAACTAGGAGCAGTAGCCTCAATGGGAAGCCCATCATTCGTCCTGAGGTAGCTATCTATGTTTTTGATGGATTTTTCTAATTGTTTGTGCTACTGATTGATGGTTGTAGCTGTAATTGATTTAACGAAACATTAGGCATGAATTAATGAATGCAATCTGAGATAGATTTAGTTTCATTAAATCAAGTCCAAGAGTAGTTGAGGTTTATACGGATTTGGTGCAGTCGATGGTTATTGTAAGCAGTTAGGAGAAAGTAGCTACTTTTTGTATTGCATGTATTTAACTTCGTTTATGACTTCATTGATTACTCTCAGTTACTCCACTACCTGCTATTGGCTTTAAAATGGAAAAGCTAACTAACATTACTTGATTAGTGAATCTAATTCTTAACCGACTCTTTGTGGGTTCACTTTGATCTTGTCAAGGTTGTCTACCTTTGTTTTCATTTGTAAGTTTTGTCCTTTCTATGTTCTGATCATGCCTTATTTGATTGAAAGGAGGATTGTTTCTATTTTTTGATTGAATCTTGTGTGTTTGTGTGGGTACTGCCTGTTAGCTTTTTGATAATTACTGAGATCAAAAAAGGTTTGGTTTAGAATTGTGTGTGTTTGTATAGGTACTGCTTATTTAGAATCTTCTATGTTTGGTTTACTTTATTGCTTCTCATTAATCAAGGAAAAGGGTTTTTTTTAGTGTTAATCTAGGTTGTATTGAGTGTGGACTTACATTTTTGAGTGTTAACCTGGGTATTTTTTAGTGTTAACCTGGGTTGTATTGGGTTGTTGCTGTTTTGGTGTTAGTGCTTGGATAGTTAGAGTAACATCATATTATTATTACTGACCCTTTTGTGCTGAAGCCTTCAATTCTGACTATATTTAACTTGTATAGTCCTAAGAGATTGCAAAGCTTAAGTTTGTTTGTGTATACATGGATGAATTTGACTCCACTTGCATTTGTTTAACACTAACCTTTTCTTTTAACAGAGCATCAACTTGAAAGTTTGGTGGCCAAGGTATATAGTTGGTGAGTGGTCATTTTTTGTTCATAACGTGTTTCAAGACTCGAGGGTGGAGTGGTAAGGATTAGAACTCCGGATTTGTATTTGATAATATTGAAATGTTTGTCACTAATACAAAGAGTGTATTTTTATGGATTTAGCATAATGTAATAGATCATTCCAAGTGATTTTTAATATTGAAACAAATTGATTTTTAAGTGATTCAAGTTATTTGATTTTTAAATGCGTTTGAAGGGAGATAAAACAATAGTTTTCTTATATATATATATATACACAACCGCATAAACTAATAACATGATTTATATACACAATATCTCATTAAACAATAGTAAGTTAATAACTTGAATTCACACACACACACACACACACACATATATATATGCACAATATCGCATATAAAACAATAGTTTTCATATATGTATATATATACATTATTGCATGTTAGAGTAGTGCCCTAAAGGCAATCGCCTTTAGCGCGTTTTGTACAAAGTTATGTACAGACTTTATTTTCAATAATAAATAAAGGCATATTTCATTATGATTTATAGGCTAATTAATGAAGTCCATGATATATGACATAGCAAGAAGGAAATTATGATGAGATCATACTATTGAGATTCCTATCATGCGCAATTATGTCAGTATCTAAATTATCCCTAGTCATAGGATTAATGAAACTGGACATCATTAATCTGGATAGACTAGCACATGTCAAACTCCTTGATTTGATCAAGCAGTGGATCTCAGAAACTGTAGACATGAGATGTTTAG
>JANVCQ010000005.1:25717476-25731915 GCA_025531925.1 Erythroxylum plowmanianum | reverse complement strand
TCGAAAACCTGATGTAAGATGGAGACTGTATGTTTTTAAAGGTGGTGATGTGCTGAATGGTAAGATTTGGGTCATCTCTAAGTGTTGTGAATGTGATGGAAAGTATAAGAAACAAAATGTAATTGCTTTCTTGACAACTTTTTGTGACTCTTTTCCTAAATCGTAAGATTTTGGTCATCTTTCGAGCTATATTTTTATGTTTCGAGGAATTTTTAGCCAAGAACTTTTTGACTCTAGATAAACATATTTTCTTCTTTAAGAAGAGCATACTTTTAATTTTTAAGGGTGTAAAGGGTGAAAATTTGCCCCTTGTTCATTTTCCTTGTGCTCTTTTATTCTCTGGTTATCTAATTTATACTGTGATGATTAAACAATATAGTTCATGTCCTTTGCCGTTATCCATTAGTTTAAATGTATGTTTTTGTCAGAGCCCCTTTATATACATTGTCAAAGCTGTTAACAATATAGCTTATGTCCTTTGCCGTTATCCATTAGTTTAAATGTATGTTTTTGTCAGAGCCCCTTTATATACATCGTCAAAGCTGTTATCTTTTTGGAAGAGAGAGGAGGGTAGCAGATATTCCTACAGATCACCCATCATGTAGCAAGCAGCATGCCGTCATTCAGTTCCGGTAGATTAATAATTAAGTTGTTGTGCATTAGTGTTTGGGGACTTTTTTCTCATTATGTTTCTGATTTTTCAGGCAAGTGGAGAAAGAGCAATCTGATGGTACTTCATCTAAGCAAGTAAGGTAAGTATTGCCTCATTGCCTATCACTTTCGGTAATTAACAGATATTATCTTGATCTATTGATCTCAATATCTTTTATTTTATTTGTA
Source organism: Erythroxylum plowmanianum (assembly GCA_025531925.1). NCBI lineage: Eukaryota > Viridiplantae > Streptophyta > Magnoliopsida > Malpighiales > Erythroxylaceae > Erythroxylum > Erythroxylum plowmanianum. The sequence continues at coordinate 25,731,075 of JANVCQ010000005.1, read as the reverse complement.
TAATTTTAGGCCTTACTTAATGGACCTTGGAAGCACAAATAAAACATTCCTTAATGTAAGTATTATGGTCGATGTATGGCTACCTTTTGTCTACCTTTTGTCGACCTCTTTATGTTTCCTTTGATTGTTATCACATTATCTAAAATTTTCTTCTGCATTTGCAGGATAATCCCATTGAACCTCAACGTTATTATGAACTTTTTGAAAAAGACACTATTAAATTTGGTAATAGTAGGTAGGTCACTAGCAAAGATTCAACATCTTCTATGATTTCATGGATCAAATAAATATTTTTGCCTTTAGTTTGGTTACCATGGTCATACTTTGTTGCTTTTTCGATATAGTTCGTACAATATTGTTCTCCTGAATGCATTTTACTTGTGTGCCTGGCTGTTACCCTACTCTGAAACTATTTTAATGCATGGTTGGCATTTTATTAATTCTGAAATTTGGTCTTGTATTCTATACACCTTCAGCTCTCTGTTCTTACATTGATTTAAATTTTTTCTTGAGCAGTATATGAGCAATTCTAGTCATGAAAAAATTTGTTACCTCTTTCTTTTGGTTAAGTAAACACTTTTTTGTTATCAGAAGAGAAAGATGATCCTTTCTTTCTTTCTCTTTTTCTTGTATCATTGATACTCCTATTAACCATACAAGGAGGTGTGCTTGCCAAGGCATGTGTGGAAGAGGTATGAACATTTAGGCCAATGTTAGGATATTGATTATGTGGGGAAAACCGGTCTTTCTTGGATGAACTATAAAAGCTCTAAGTGGAATTCAATGTTTGTTTCAACATTTTGTGGTAGCGGATAATAAGCTTGTTGGTTTGATTCTGTTCTCCTCTTTAAACAGAGTATGCTCTATTTGTGCTCTGTCATTTCTTTTGTTATTATCAAGATAACAAAGCAATAAGCTGATTTTCTCTGCTGCATTTCGATCTTGATATTCTAGGTCATATCATCTGAGAATTGAAACACTAGATGGTGGTTCTGGTACTATTTTCTTTGTTATGAAATTGCACTCGAGTATTTTCTAAGAATTATGGAGTACATAAAGTCAGTATCACATTGTGTTCCAATCATGTTAAGTAGTGATCTTGCTGGTTTTATTTGTTGCCTACTTTAGTGTTTGTGCAATAATTTAATGTTGACATGAAATCATCCTAGAGTTAAAGATATATTGACCATTGACAAAAATCTAAAATTTCCTATCTGCCTTGACACTCACATTCCTATAATTAAGATAGTTTGGCCATAAATAATATCTAGATCTCCTTCCTGCTAATCTTATAGTTTGGACATAAACAATATCTAGATCTCCCGCCTGCTAATCTTTTTCTTAGTTTCCTTCACACATATTCCAAAAATTTTACTTTCATCTCTTTTTTTTATTTATATAAATGTGTTAACAAGGTTCATACCTTGGCCTTGTTCTGTTGCATGTAGGAGATGTTGGCTTTACAGCTTGCTTAGGTCAGTTGAAAAGACATTGCTGACATGATCATTAGTGCGTACACAAACAATGTGCATGTGCACCCTAAACACATGCATTAATGGTCAGACACATGCTGATATCCTGCTTACATCAAGATGATATTGTGAGCTACCTTATAAATATGCAGAAACATCCATGTGCATCATGCTTACATTTTCGATTGAGAAGTTGTAGTGGGATTGCTACGAATGGTTGTACATGAATTTACCATACTTATTTGTGCTTGTTCGTATTGTTGATTTCTGCAAATCTGCTATGTTATGGTCATTCAGATTCCATACTTTGTTGCTGGCTTTGCTTTTTACTCAATGAGGGTCCTAATTTTGTTATGGATCGATAATGGAGGACCTGCATTTGTTTGTTACTAGTCAATTATTGAAGGTGGATGATCCCTGAGTGACATCCTACTGTATCTTTCCATATATACCTTTTGAACATTGCAAGTTTTTGAGCATTTAAAGTATCTTCCGGGTTTTTGCAGCCGAGAATACGTCCTATTGCACGAGAATTCTGTGGCATGATTGCTGACACTTTGCTTGGACATGACATCTTTTTGCCCCCAGCATGTGAAGGATCTATGACATTTTTGGTTTTCAACTATAATTTCTATCATGGAAGTGAGACATTGTGGAACAGTCTACTTACTCTTATTTGGGTTGGAGGGGGTAAAACGCGAGCATTTTTGCTTGTTCCAAATTATCCTTCCTTTATTCTTGAAGTGATTCATTTCCTCCAATTTTCGTTTATACAGCTGGGAGTATTCGAGGTAATAGATTGTCTTTGTAACATATAGAAAAGGTTGAGACGTTTTAAATAAATCGTAACAATCATTGCTCTTGGTACTAGATTGGATTAAGATTTGTTGGTAATGATAAAGTTATGATGACACAAAATTATAACATTCATCGAGTGATGAGTTGTTAACCAGGTCAATCTTGTTTAATGAAATAATAAGGTTCTTTTTATGGCCCAGCAGGCTAAAGTCAAAGCAAGCTAGAAAAAACGCGTGCTATTTGTATGCGTGTGGTTAAAAGTTATGACAGAAACTCCCCGTAGCTATAGCTTCTCAGTCTATCGGTAGAATGACAAAAGCCTATGAGAGTAAGAACAGAGTAAATGAAACTGATGATTTGGGGATTTCATAGGCCACATCAGTTTGACTGTAGACTAAAGAAGGGATTAATATACAGAAAAAATGAGCTATTCTCCTATCCGAGCTATAGCTACAAATTGATAAATTGCAGAAATATTTTGCTACATTTTATGAGCTTGGAAATGCTTTAAATAGCAATCAACTTGTAATTGCTCCTACTTCTGTTATTATTACTTTCCTTTGAAAGAGATGTTAGTTGTGTATAAGATATGTAGGTTGAAATCAATATTTTAGCAGCAGAGCCAGCGGTTGAGCATGAGCTGCGTCATTTAAAAGGTCTCTTAGGAATCTCATGTTACAGTACTTTGCAAGCATAAATTATAGTAGGGTCCTTTCCTGGTGCCATTCTTGGATAGGTGTATATAGGTTTTAAATATTCATTTGTTAATTTTGTAATGGGATTAAAGAGTTAAAGCTGGATTTAAAATTACAATACAGCATCTCACAGAGTTGTTTTTAGGTGATTGTAGAGACCAACTCCAACTGCAACTGGCTACATTTTTTATTTTGCGCAATTGGGATGTTTGGAAAACAATAAAATTGCACATATTTTTCTTTTCGTCTACATTAAATCTACTTTAGCTACCCTTAAATCCAGGGTAAAGTTAGGTGTATCAATTTACCAAAGAACAGAAAAGATTTAACAGAGAGGCAAAGCAATCACAATGACAATGGAAAAGCAAACGAGTTCAATGCGATCAATGTGCCGAGATTTCATTCCTTTATGGTTTTGTGTCTTTTCTCTTTTCCTCTGTGGCTATGTACTTGAGGATTAGTACCGTTTAAAAGTCAATAATGGGTTCTCCAATTGTCAAATTCCTCTGTATCGTCCATGGCAAGTTAAAGAGCTTGGCCATGATGAATTTGAAGATCTTGTTCACATTTATGTTATGTTTAGCACTTGAAAAGAAAAGGGTCGCCTTCATTGCCTTTGCATATGCTCGAGCCTGTATTAACACGCAATTGGATATAGAACACAAAAGATTTATAAGACCAAAAGAAAAAGAAAAAAGAAGAAGAACAAGAGCATCCCTTATTCTTGAAATGAATAAAGCATGCATCAGTATGTTAACGCGTGTATTAAGAAAAGAAGGTTCTTTCCAATCCTGAGTTCAACTTTTCCTGATTGCCTAAATCTTTACATTCTTACTACAAATATGAACGCGTCAATCTGGAGAAAAGAAGTGATTTACCTGAGTTACTATTGGCCATTGCAAATTCGGAGGAAGTTGGACGAAATCATCAAATTTAGTCCCTATTAGTATGGGAATAGCAGTCTGCAGAGACCAAACACAAGCTAAAAAAGCTTAGAGATACCGATTAATTTGATGAATTTTCCGGATTAAATGTCCAAATTGCACATTAATACAATTACCAACTAATTGTATTGATAGAGACTGGAAGTTTCTGAGTAATTTTACTCTAAATGTGATAAAATTTTAGCAACAAAACTATAATCCCTGGTTTTAGTCTCCCACTTGATACAGAAAAGAAAGAAGTTAACGAAGACTAGTTGTCATTATTACCTGATTCCATTTTCTTGCTTCACTGTACCATCCAATTACACTGCAAAATCATGTTTTTCGGTAAAATTATCAGATTAAAAAAATTTCCAAATATAGAGGGAAGAAGAAACAAGTTTGATGAGCTAACCTATAAAGAGTACACCGACTAGTAAGATCAAACATAAACAAAATCGCTACTGCATCTTTACATGCCATGGGAACATGATCAATTGACTTGTTGTCACCTGCATCCAAGTCTTTAAACTGATATACCAGAAAACCAAAAGAAACAATGGTGGTTTCTCAGAAAACCAGTCAGCCGGAAAAATAAGACAAACCAAAGCTATACCTCCCACGTCCCATATACTGAAAGCTATCCTGACACCTCGAACAAACAATGTTTTGTCCATCAAGTTCAACCCTGTCATCTTCAACCACCCTTTTTCCTCTTCATCAGCAACATACTTGATCTTCACATATAATAGAAAAGCAAGAGTGAGTAATTCCCAGATAACAACTTGTTCAGGCTTCTAGTGAAGCTGATCCCTGTCCAAATCAAAGCTATAAAATTCTTCTGAAACCAAAAACCAAACAAAATAAATAGGTTAAGAAAGAAGAATAGAATAGAAACTCAGGATTTACCACGAAGCTTGTTTTTCCAATCTGGCAATCGCCCAAAAGACTAATCTTAAGAGTGACTAAATCCGAATCCGTGTCATACCCAGTACCAAACGTCTCTTTGGGATCCTGTCGCGAAACCAAACCACAGTCGTCGACGGCTTCCGGAGGAGGAGAAGAAGGCCGGGTAGTTAGCCGGCGATACCTTGCAGGCCTACCCGAGCAAGCAAGTATCCTATCCCAAATGATCCCAAGGAACTCGTGAACAACTGATACACTTTCAAGCAAACTCCGCTTGATATTGACATGAGCAATCTTCCGCCAAAGCTTTGTCATGTCTTCACGAGTGACTCTGCCCATGAACATGTGAATAGTAGTCGAAGTAGTTCGCTTCAAGTTGCGTCATCGTTAGTTGCGAATATATTTCTATATATGTTATGCTCTTTTTAGGTATGTCTGGTTTCAGATAGCTAACCAAATTTTGTAAGAAGAACACAAGAAACTGTTGACCGGTACATCTCTTTCCCTATATTCCAAAACAGTCCATATTGCTGGTTTCTACGAGGGTCATGGACATTTGAGTCAATTCCTCGTAGTTTCAAGAATGTGATGCTTATAGTGTAGAGTTAGTAGTGAATTTTATTGATGGAAAGCAAAATTCTTCTTATCTCTAGTAAGCAACCCCTTTGGAGTTTTCATTACTTAACAACAAAACAATGGATTGGAAAGTTCAATTGTAAATGTTAGGTAAAACTAATTATCACATTCATTTAGGTTTCATTCAGGGTAAAGTAAAGCTCCAGTTTGTATGATAGACATCATCTGGATATTTTGTATTCGGATTTTAATGATTCCATTTACACATCAAAGCAAAGAGCTCCAAAAGGAATACTAAATTTCTTGTTGGCTTTAACATTAAAAAAAAAAAAAACTACATCTATTATGAATTCTGCTAATGCGTGAAATTTAAGGAGGTCCATTAATATATAATCTTACTACTAATTAATAAAGAAACTATTTTCAAATAATCCACATGAAAAAAGGAAACAACTTTAAATAATGTTAAGTATGTAATTCTTAATCCTGAAAATTATTAAGCAAACAAAAATTATTTACAACAATGCGTAGAACTCCACGATATTAATAATTAGGTGAACGATACTATCTTTTTTTAGTTTAGTTTTGTTCTAATATGTAAATAAAAGCACCTTAGATTCTCTACTTTACAACCTTTAGAATTGAATTAGCTGAGCTAAATCATGGTTAATGGATCATGGTTAGTCAATTTTAAAATAATCCAAATTCTTTCTTCCAACCAGTTTATTGTAATAATAACCAGAGGAGTGCTGATTCTATAGGGTATTCTCAATGATGCGATTGGGATTATATTTGGAACGGAAACATCAGCCCCTAATTATGACTTAAAGGATACAACTCATAATTAGAAGGAACCATTCAATGAAATTATACGTCTCCTGTTCTAGTCGATGGGCGGAAGTAGTTCTTATCTTTCACCCTAGATTGATAAGAACAAATGGGCATCCACAAACCAAAGCACGAATGCTACCAAGAATCTCTTCCTAGGTAGACACCTACCCTAAAATTTTATTGTTTCATAACTTTGTCTCTTAGTACATGGGATGGGATAATGCATTGTATTGTGAATGTGAAGGGTCACCTTCCACTACTTGAAATGGTAATTTTATGCATTTGATACTGCCTCTGTTGGGGTGTGACTCGTGAACCCCCCAAGGATGGAGACCTTGACTATAGCCACCTAACTACCTTCCATTTTACTACTTTGGCTGCTATGGGGCGTTATTCCTAACTCCTGACTAGACTTATTATAGCACTTAATCTTCATATTTTAAAGGTACTAAGTTCAGTGATATCATCTAGATCTTGTATATAAAAATATTATGTTAAGCTTGAGTAAGTGGGGGCTCTCTTTTAAAAGGTTAGTCATCCTTTCTTGAATGACGATATTCATTAAGAAGTCAAATCTCTTAATCTACTTACTTTGATTACTAATTTCTATTGTATTGCCTAATCTTTGTTGGATTAATCACACACGTTCAAAGACATGAAAAAAGGAGTACCATTTCAATTGATTGATTGATTGCTTGAAAGCATGTGCTTCAAGGAAAAGCCAACAAGAAAGCTTCTATCTGTCTTTATCAAATTGTTGAATAAATGAGCCTATTCTTACCTTTTTGGTGTGGGTAAGTAAGGTATAGTCGAGGTGGGAATCATGGAAACGTGTGTTCTTGTCTGAATAAAATAAGCTCTAGGTGTGAAAGAGGAAGAGAAAGTAAAGTTCGATTTCTTCAATTAAATGTCAAGATTGGCTAAAGCTGGACAATGACAATGCAGCCACTAACTATTTAGCTAAAGAAGTAAATCCCTATCATCGCCTTAACCAAGTCTTTTATAAATTATAACACATTCATTTGCGTGCTAAATCATAAGCCTAAAAAGAATATGTACATAGTTATGTGCTCCTATTTATATGCTTAAAGGACAAATGAATCATGTATGCCTAAGATACGATAGCCCAATATCAGAAAAATGGGAAAAGAGCTATCACAAGTTCACTTATGCCTCCATCTATCTTCTAAGGAAAAATTGAATAGTCCGTACGTAACAAGTCTTCCATGTTCATGGCTCATAATTTGTTGTTTTCTCTAGAAAGAGAGAAGTACAAAGCACTTGAATAGAATAACGTTAAAATATAAGGGTGAATGCTAAAGTACTCTATTCGATTCTCACTTCTATTGTTGATTTCCGCAAGTTAATGTCTCACGGTTGATTTCAAAGGCAAATCACTTGGTTATTTATTTATTTATTTCTTTAGGTCAACAATTAATATATCTGAACTAAGAGATTGAAGTTGGTTATCACCTTAAAAGTGAAATACTTGATTAGTGATTACTTATAAACTGTCCAAAATCGAAGTGGCATGACATATTAACCAATACCCACATTTTGAGGTATTCATTCTTATTGTACCACATCAAGGTATGCGATTAGGGAAAGGAATGGCCAAACTGACAACCTACATGATATTAACGTACACCAAATGCTCTTTGATTTGCATGAAAAGATTAGATTTTATAGCCAAGACATTGATTGTCTCTCAAGGAACGGGTGGATTAATTAACTCTCATGCCATACAAATGGTATTAAACTATTGTGAACCGCTATAACTTTTCTCTTTAATTTATTTACCTCATTAATAAATGGTTATACCAAAAAATGTCATATCAGCTTATACATATGAATTAATGCATTTCAACATATAAAATTTTAACTTTTGTCTGAGTATGTTTTACGATGAACGAATGATGAGTTCTAAAGTCTTAGAAGAATGGTTTTTACTGAAGTTCAAACTTCCATTATAAGAGCAAATACAAAATATATGACAGCACCATAATGAGCACAATGACGATAGACTTGAGCCAAACGACAAGGTTAGGAAGGAATGTAATCCATCTCGTTCATTTTTGGTCATTAGTTTTAGATTTGTGCTTGAAAATCCAAAAGATTTAATAGTTTTGCAAAATTTCCGATTTCTATGTAGTCGCTTTTAGCACAATCAAATATAGAAAAATTAAGCGTACAAATGTAAATCAACATTGAAGTTTGTTAACGTAGTTCGACACACCTTGTCTACGTCTACAATGCCCTCATCTAGCTTAATACTTTCACTAACGATAATAGTTTTATACAAGACTTTACTGAATTGACACCACTCAACTTTTAACACTATCCATCGTCCTCACAACTCGTGAAAGTATTTCACACCCGATAATACGTCTGATTCGTATTAACCTCAACAGAGGATTTTCTTAACAACTTTTAACAAAAGACAATAAACAAACAACTCAAATGATTAAAATAAACAACAAACATAATCAAAGACAATTGACAAAGAAAATAACTTCCCTAACAATGTAACTTTATCAATGAAAGAATAGAAGTTGTCCACTGAAAAATCTGCTATGAAGCTTCAATATCGTTACTGGAAAATCTCATGCATAGCAGCATTTCTTTCATCAAAACATTGTAGATGATGGAGTTTCAACCATACGAAAAACTTCTGAAGCTTTTCCACAAAAACACACTGTAAAAACAGCCTAGAAAATCACCCACGATGGACAAAAAAATATAGCTCCCAATCTGAAAAAAATCTTCAAAAATTAGCTTCTAAAAATCACTCAAAAACTCCAAAAATTCAATTGTTGAGTCACCATATCCTTATCGATTTTTCCCACACAAGATAGCAATAAAAATAGCCCCAATAAATCACGCAATAGGCAGGTGAAATACAACAAATATTTGCATGTTTTTCACTATCGAAAATCCCACCACTTCAATCCAGAAAATCACACAAATACCAATGGAAAAACTGTTGCTTCAATTTCCAATAAACAACGATAACTTAAGTAAAACGCAGCTGTTGAAAAACATCCACTAAATCACAAAGACCAAAGAAAGCAACGCAGCTGCAATATATGGATTAATGATCAATGTAAACTTGGCCAGCTATATAGCCTCCTAATCAATAACGACAACTTGAGAAAAACACAGCTACAAGGATTTCACATAATTACCAAATATCCCAGCCACACAAGTCATGTCATCAGTTGTAAGGATTTTACATAATCACCAAAAATCTCTGCCACACAAATCAATTGAAAAACAACAAAGATAGAATCTTATCTTAATCCAATCGATTGCCAAATATCAAGTTAAATTTCCAGAAGATAACCATTATCAAATCCCATTTTAAGTAGGATTTAAAACTTATCAAACTTGTTTTAGAAGAGTCCCACTTAAACTCAATTAAGTTCAATTATCAAATAATGTCCAAAATTAAAGAATTAAGATATTACATATATTAACAACTCCCCCTTATTGACATTATTTGTCATATATGAGAATCTCCCCCTAAAGGAGATGATTGGACATATAATATCGAAGTCACAAACCACATCAGAATTCAAAAGAACTCCCCCTTAATTACTCAATAAGATCCATTCCCCCTTAGGAAAAAAAGATACTAAAAAACAAGACGAATAGTCACGCATATACCTTGAAATCTCCCCTTGAATAAAGCAGTCACCATAAATAATTTGATATCTCCCCCTTGGGACAAAACAATTCCAAAACGAAGAATGTGTTCAATATGATCATTCTCACCGAATAAAGAGGCATGAGAATCCACAATAAGTGCAATAAAAGAATCATAAGCACGCTAAGATGACAATTTACTACCATTCAAAAACAATAGCCAACATATTATTACTTATATCAAAGTTATCCACGTATGACTTATTAACTTCATAGACCCAAAAAAATGCATTCATCATAATTAAACTTAATCAATCTCCTCCTCACGTAAATTATGTCAAAGCATATTGCTCAAACTCATACAACCCAAGATGTAGAGAGAAATCAAGATAAAATTTCAAAAACCCAAATCATAGAACACTCGAATCTTCCTACAGTTTCCCAACCAAGCATCAACAATTTCTCGACATAACTCCATAAATCAACAGTTAAAAGGAAAAATTTCAAATTATCAAGGAGAGCCTCATTCTTACATCAACAAGTAAGAAAAAATCTAAACACACATCATTCATCTGAATCTTATAAAACTTATAAATCAAAAACTCAGAAAGTCTAGACGTTAACTCCTTCGAACGCTTTTTTTAATAAACAACATCAATATACTTCAAAATTTTAAATTACACAGCCCCTATACCCTTTGAAGAAATTCAAACCTGGCTTTATTCCTTGTCACATTAACTCTGTCATTAGATGTCTAGTTGATTCCTCCCTCATAAGCAACCAATTGGTCTTTTGTTTGAACAATTTTTTTACCAATAACAACTAACTGTGAATCTGGACGATTTCTTATTTTCCTTCACCATATCTTTATACTTATAACTGACCCTTTCTAACCTAAGTATGTTTTGATAACATAAACTGCTGATAGAAATTTAATGGAGAATGTCTAGATTTTTGATTTTGACTATGTTGAAATATTATTTGTAGTAGCTTGTAATAATTCGGCCTTATATGCCCATTTACCTGACAAAAGTGACATGTATGTATAAATTTTCATTTCCTCCTTGGACATATCTGGTTGCACTATTTTGCTCATCATTTGAATGAAAACATTCACCTTTATAGCTAATGTCTTGAAGGTCTACTTTAATCTTACCAATTTTTAACAACTTTTCTAACTTTTCAGTACCTCCATTTAACATTCTTATTCCATTTTTTGTATTGATCAGCGTCAACTTTGTTTCATTAGGCTCATCTATTGTAGATAGCAACTTCTTCTCAAGGTCTTGAATGGTGTTCTTCATGATAGAGTTTTCCTTCTTTAGCTTTTCATTCCTCTTACATGTTTGCAACCATGTTGCATATATTAATCCATAGGCTTCGTAGATATCCTCTTTTTTGTCATCTAAGCCATTGTCATCACTGTCACAATCTAAGGTTAGACTACGAGTTGATTCATCTATGTTTTTTTTAGATTTTTTTATTTATCCACTTTTTCCTTATCAGTTTCTTCCTTCTTATTTACAGTTAAGCAAACAACTGGACTTTTGTTGTATAAGCAATCAACACAACATTACTTACAAATTTCTCTTCACTACCATACTCGGTTTCGTATTCATTCTCACTCCAAGTGCTGTTATATGACTTCCCTTTTTTCTTCTTAAAAGTGTTAGCACATTATGCTTGCATGTGTCCAAAACCTTAACATTCATGACATTGAATTTTCTTCACTTTTCTTTAATCTTTTTGAGTTTTAGCTTATTGCTTGAAATTACTATTTGATGAGCTACCACTGTTTTGCCTAAAATTGAATATATCCTTCTTCACTTTATTGTCAATAACTCTATATCATTATTCTCATCTGATTCATCTTCAAAGTTATCTATGACTTTACCAATCTTAGCTTGCAATGCCAATCCTTTGTTCTTCTCTCGTTCTTCTCTCAGCAAATTCATCTCAAAGTTGGTAAGAATCTCAATTACCTTATCCAGAGACAATTCAGTGATATCATGGGCTTCTTCGATAGCTACAATTTTCGGTATGGATCTCAGAGAAAGTGATCTCAAAGTTTTCTTGACAAGTTTTAGATTTGAATACTTCTTCCCAAGTTGATGTGCTTGGTTGGCTATTTCACTCAACCTCTCATCGAAGACTCCAATAGTATCACTTTCATCTATCTTAACTCTTCGAATCTAATAGCCAACATCTGAAGTTTCGAAGCTATCACAAATTTCGATCCCTCATATATAGTTTGCAAAGTGTCTCACGCTTCTTTCGCCGATTCATAGACTGATATCATAGCAAAGCGACCTTCGTTAACTGCATTGAAGATGACATGCAAGGATTGAGAATTTCCAAGCGCTCTCTATTCTCTAACCCTTGTCTACTCAATTGCATCTTTAAGCATTGCTTCTCCCTTTTCATCATTCATCACTGGATGTGTCTAGCTATTTAAAATCGAGTTCCATACTCTTGTTCCTTATGCCTGAATGAATACTCTCATCTGTGATTTCCATGTAGGATAATTTGAATCATCTAAAAATAGTGACCTGATGATTAATGCTCCTTCTCTTATAGCCATAATTGCGAAACACAAATCTACACCAACTTGAAGTACAAAGTTCTAATTTGGTGACCCACTCTGATACTAATTGAAAATCCAAAAGATTTAATAGTTTAGCAAAATCTTCGATTTGATTACAATCATTTCTGGCATAATCAGAAACAGAAAAATTAAACACACAAATTTAAATCAATACTAAAGTTTGTTAACACAGTTCAACACATCTTGCCTATGTCTGCGGGGCCTTGACCCAGTTTATTACTTTCACTAATGATAATAATTTTATACAAGATTTTACCGAGCTGACACCACTCAACTTTTAACATTATCCCTCGTCCTTATAAATCGTAAAAATATTTCACACCTAGTAATACGACCGAATTGTGTTAACCTCAATAGAGGATTTTTTCAATAACTTTTTAACAAAAGACAATAAACAAATAACTCAAGTGATTAAAAAAAACAACAAACATAAACAAAGACATTTGAGAAAGAAAATAACTTCCCTAATAATGTAGCTTCATCAACGAAAGAATAGAAAGTTGTCTACTGAAAAATCTACTGTGAAGCTTTAATATCGTTACTAGAAAATCCCACCCATAGCAACATTTCATCAATGAAACATTGCAGACGATGGAGCTTCAACCATACAAAAAATTTCTAAAGTTTTTCCACAAAAACAAATTGCAAAAACAATCCAAAAAAATCACCCACAATGGATAGAAAAACATAGCTCCTTGTTGGATGCATTTTCTTATTAAATTTTATGGCGTTTTCTCTTAATTTCTGGATTAATTATTGGGTCTTATACATATTTTTCCTACTAAATTGTTTAGTTTATCTTAATCTGTATTTTTTATGGGTCTTGTTTAATTTGTAGGAACTACACTTGTTTTTAATTGAAAAAGACTGCAACAACAATTAATTTGAGGGAAGGCAAAACGCAGACATTAGAAGGAGCAAATAAAATTGTCAAAGAAAGAAGCATGCATGGACAAGAGCTTAGGCGTGAACTTGGGAAAAGAAAAAAACAACAAATATGAGGGAGGCTTCACCGAAAACACTGACTTTTCATTTGGAAACTCTCCATCCACGCATGCAAGACTACAGCTCCAAGAGACAACGAAATCAACGCCAGCTGAAGCATGCAGTGGGAGGCGTGAACAAGCAGCAGAGGGGAGAAGCACGTC
>JANVCQ010000005.1:25692750-25717376 GCA_025531925.1 Erythroxylum plowmanianum | reverse complement strand
AATTGGTTCGATGATTAGGATTACTAATGATCCGGGAGGGCTTAGTAGTTAATTCTGAATCTTAGGTTATCAAACCCAGTATATGAGTTAAACTGAGAAAATTTTGACACCGAGGTAAAATCAAAGGGGGAAGTTAAATTCCTAGATTTTCATTTCATTAATATTTCTTATATTTTTATCTTGCTTTAATTCTCATTTTTATTTCATTTTTCAAACCACAATCAATTAATCTTTTCTTTAATTTTTTTTATTAGCTTAAATTAGAAGTTATTACGAGTATTACTATTTAACTAATTTGGTCTTCGTGGGATCGATATTTTTACTACTTGACGATAGAAACGTGCACTTGCGTTGACGACCAACACTCCTACTCAAAAAAACTCTTCAAAAATTAGCTTCTAAAAATCACTTAAAAATCCTAAAAATTCAGCTGCCGAGTCACCATATCCTTATCAGTTTTTCCTACACAAGACAATAATAAAAATAACCCCAATAATCACACAATAGGTAGATGAAACGTAGCAAAAATCTTCACGTTTTCACTACCGAAAACCCTAGCACTTCATTTCCAAAAATCACACGAACACCAATGGCTGCTTCGACTTCCTATTAATAATGATAACTCAAGTAAAATGTAGTTGTTGAAAAACACCCACTAAACCACAAAGATCAAAGAGAACAACGCAGCTGTAATATATGGATTAATAATTAATGTAAACTTGGCCAGCTACATAGCCTCCTAATCAACAGTGACAAATTGAGAAAAACGCAGCAGCAAGGATTTCACATAGTCACCAAAAATTCCAGCCACGTAAGTCATATGATCAGTTGTAAGGATTTCACATAATCACCAAAAATTCCAGCCATGTAAGTGACCTGAGCATATAATTTAATTATACTTTTTATGATAAATTAGTACATGAGGGTATTTTATCGATTAATTTGAATGTTTTGGTATTAATGCTATCACAATTGTGATTTTTATAGAATAAATTGCAACTTAGTAGATTTATTTGTATTTTTATTAATCCTAATTATTAGTCATGAGATATTATATTTTGGTGTTTGTTTAATTAATATAAACTATTCCCTTGATGGAAATAAGTAGCCAAGCTCTTTTTTATCTAATCTAACTAACATGATTGCTCCCACTATGCCTTACGCAAAGATATATTCTACTATTTTCTATAAAAAAAAAGAAGAAGATACATAATACTCTCTCCAGTCAATGAATCATCCTATCAATTGATTCCTTCATAAGTTATTACGCGTCAGTTTAACATCGCCAGTCTCCTCCACCATTGCCTCTATCTAAGGTCCTCTCTCCTTCAATTCACTTGTTACAGGTGATGACTACATTTTGTTAGGTATCTGTTTGACCTTCTCTATATGGGCATCATCTCCCCGATGGTATCTATCCATTCCAGCCAATATATATGCTCTATCAAGATTTTTTAACTAACCTCATCTATATCTTCATATCAAGGTTAACGATAGTCATATTATAATCTAGTGTCAATCGTCGTATCCTAGAAAATAAGCCTAAGTTCATCACTAACCTGGTCAAATATGACCAACCATAGATGGCTTCCTTCATTTTACCATCCATCTACTCCAAATATAAGGTAAAGCAATAACTCAAGTTACATGGTCTACATCCTAATATCCACTAAAGATGGAATAAATATCTAAGGGTAAGTACACTAATACTCTTCTTTCTATATAAGATCGTAGGGTTCTTACTTTATGTAAGTCTCAGATGATAGGAGAAGTAATATATGTACTTTTATTTCTACCAGAATCATATTTAGATGTACCCTCAATATAAAAATCCAAAATCTACTAGGAATATAGGCAATTTTCTCAATAGAAATTATATTTAAGAGTTTCTATAAGCTTTTATCTCCACTTGATAAAGTGTATACAATTTGTATTGCAATCTAAAATCATTAAATGGAAGTTCTATTCTCCTTTCCTTAAGCCCAAATTGAATTGCATCCTCTTTATTCAATATAGCAGACATTGTTACCTCAAAAGTAGTCAAGATTTCTAACATTAGTTCCTTATAGGCATACTCAGTCAGTTCAAAAATATCATCTAGCCGATATTATCTATGTACATCCTAACATCTTCTTTTAAGCCTTCTGACTCCAATATTTACTAATCCACACTCTTATTTAAATAAAAAGATCAAGACTTGAATTTCATAAATTTAAATATGAATTGGATTAGTGAATACTAAAGTGGGTGTTCATTAATGGTGGTAGTGCATGGTTGTTAGGAACTCAACCCCACATGTTTTTTGAATCTCCCTTTGCTCGAAGATGGCTAAAAATTAATTCTTTTACTTGATGTATATCTTTAAAGGGAGATTTAGTGTTGAAAACTTTCAAAATCATAAAACTCCCAAAAGGTTGAAGAATGGTTCCATAACTTACGAAAAAGAGGATTTTATGGAGGAACGTGGAGAAATCTTAGTGTTTAGAAGTTTAGATTGTAAAAAAAGGGACTAGACTTTGTTTAGAGAATGATTTTAAGCACCGAGTTTATGAAAAGCTAAAAGAAATATGAGTGAAAGCTAAAAGGTTGGGTTAAAAATAAATTATGTTGTAAAGGGGTTGTTTAAATTCTTTAGGACATGACCTAAAGATGAATTGAGACACAATTATATCTTATATCTTGGATCTATCTATATAGAATCTAAGTATAAGACATAGCCTGGGATATGGGTATGTCTCAGGCTATGGATATTTTAATCAAAAACTAGCTTAAAGACACAGTTTAAGACATAAGCATGTACTAAGTTATAGATCTTTTACCAAAAATTGTTTCAGTTTCACAAATAATCATAACCTAGAATACAAACATGTCTTAGAATATGGATCTCCCTATATTAAAGGTATTTAACTATACAAATATACATGATTTGGAATATGAGCATGTCTTACACCATGCTCATCAATCAAATTTAACTAATACTTGATTTTTTTTGGCTTTTGACATGTTTCTTAAATTTTCTAACTTAATTACTCTTCTAGTTTCCTATTGAGAGTATGCTGGCCTTCCTTACTTTTTAACTAAAAAATCAAAACCACAAAAAACATAAAACAACCATAAATAAAAATAAAGCTACAAACTTATTGAAACAAACTTGTTGCAAAAAGAAACAATATAAATTCAATATAAATATTTATCAATAAAAATGACTCAAAATAAAATATGAAGTTTAAGAAGATTCTGGTTGGGATGCCTCCCTAACAAAATGCTTCTTTAAAAGTCTTTTAGTTGGACTTTCTTCCTATAATTTATTAGTTGATGAAGTAGTGTGCTTGCCACTTCCTTTCTCTTGATTCATGAACTTGCCACAAAAAGATTCTCCTATTTTCATTTTTTTCTTTCTTTCATGCTTTGGCATTTTTTTTCCCTCTTCCTTAGTACCGTAACTTCTTGCTTTATGACTTCCTATAAAAGATTAGAAAGGTCAGTCTAACATGAGTCATTATTGATCATAAATTATTTATTTTTCATCCAAAATTGAGATTGAGATCAAAACTTATTCTTCTCTAATCTTAAGGATTGGTTCAACTTTCCTAGAATTTGAGATTGCTCTAACTATAGACAAAGAAAGGCCTAGCTAAGATTAGAAATTATTCATTATCCTCTTCCATGCCAAGGATATAAAAGTCAATAGGAAAAATAGACCTATCAACCTTAATCAAAATATTTTCTCTAATACCTATAAGATTTTTAATTGATCTGTTTGCTAGTTGCATTCTCATTTTAATGGGTTTTGATTCTCCCAACTCAAGTTTCTTAAGCATAGTATAATACATTATATTAATGCTAGCCCTTGCTATTAATATAATACATATTATATTATTATGGAGGGTGTTTATGTTGTTTTCATCTAATGTCATCTCTAACACTATCTCCTCAACAACTTTCTCCTTTATCTCTTCTTTATCCATGTCATTGATTAACTTTTCTTTACTTCTTAAGCTGATTGCTTTCACATGTTCCCTAGGATTATGCATTGTGTCACTAGGCTATGTCCTTGAAGGTCTTTCAGTTATAAACTTTTTAATGAACAATTTGAATTTTAAGGTTTTGAATTGAAACCTCCTAATTATGAAATCAGGCTTCCTAATTTTTGAAACTGAGCTTCAAATAGAGATACAAAGTTTCTTATTATATTGCTTTTACTCTTAAAGTTTTTTTCCATCACAAAATAATTATTACAACCTAAAACTAGGGCATTTATTGTTGATAAGTAATATAGGAATAAATAGTTGGTAGATCCCATGAAGCTAGCAAGGTTTAGATCACTTCTCTGTTACCAACTATATGAATTATTGATAGAGCTGAATAATAGAACGGAACAAAATATGAATAAAGGAATGAATCAATAAGAACAAAAAAAATAAATGGTCAAATAGAGAATTCATATATAAGTTCACTCTAAATAAAGACTCCCCATAACGTCATCTTTGTAGTCATAATTTAACAAACATAAAAGGTTTTTATGATAGAAATTTTTAGGTTATTAAGTTTCTATCTCTTGAGTCACAAACACATTTTTGCAAGTTGATTAATCAATATCTTTATCCAATTAAAACCCTTAAGAATGCATTAAGTTATATGAATGTTCATAAAAGGTTTGACCCTTATATCAAAAGATTTATGTAAATCTATCTCTAGCACTCTATGCAACTCTTATTATCTAATCTATGATCAAATCGACTAATATAAAAGTTCTCCCAAATTATCAACATGAAAATTAATATGAAATTTAATCGCTAGCGTTAATTAATTCCACTTTAAGATCATTTAAAAATAATCCACAAAAACAAATTTTACTTCATAAATATCAATCATTAATAAAGACGACACAAGACTTTTCTCTATTTAAACATAAAACGAAATTAGTAACAAATCCTGTTTACACCAACAATCATAAGTGATAAAATAAAAGACAAGATGGTAGAAAGAGTTCTAAATGAAATGTTTGTAGTGCATTTAGCTCTAATGTATTAGAATGAACTTCAATCTTGTTCTCTGTGACACACAACTTGAAAGTTGTTCTTCCGAGGGTTGTTTTACCTCCCAAAGGCTAATACTTGATTTTTTTTAATAAAAGAAAGTGGAAAAAGAATGACCAAAATATCCAAAATTAAGGCTTTCCACTGCTTCGTCCCCTTTTATTTGTTTTGTCCACTTCATACACAGTTCGGTATATACTCGTGTCACAAGTCATACATTTTTCTACTTTTCTAAAGAGCAACATGGGCTCTGACATAAAAGATATTGGATATTTTTCTTGAATTTTCATTCAAAATGGAAATAAAAGCAACTAAATATCTTCTCCATCAAAGATATTTGATAGTTTCTCAATCATGCTACTTGACCTCCAGGCGAAGGGGAAGAGCATTTAACCATCAGGATTCAAAATTCGAACCATTTTTGCAGTTAATTTGATCAGCAAAAACCTAGTTCACATTCTGCTATAGTTATACTATTATTCATTCATTTTCCTAAAAAAAAAAGGCTTGGCCTTTGTCCAGTGCAATCCCGAGTTTTTCAAGTCATCACCGAAACACGGCTCTCAATTCGTCAGGAGCTTTATTTACTTTTTTTTATAAAAGGAAAGTGAAACCAAAATTACACAACTAGACGAGAGAAATAGAATCTCGATAAGTCCTCCAAAAGAAGCATATGGCACCCAATAGGTATAGTGTCAAAGTAAATGATGCCAACATCAAAATGATCCGCATAAATAGCAAGACAGTCGACGCATCTGTTGCTCTTTTGATATATGTATCGATGAACAACAGTCTAATTCCTACTTAACAGTTATGCTTTCATTTTACTTTACTGACTAAGATGATGAACCCCAGAATAGTTGAATTGAATTTGGCTGCTTCCATAGTGAATGCTGGTCAGGGTCTTTTCATTTTTGTATCACAAGAAAATGCGATACCAGATATGATCTATGACCTATAGCAGACTGACTGCTATCTTCTCAGTTTAAAGCACTAAAGTTGACGGAACAAAGTATGTGTTCTACTCTTTGCTTCACTTGCCAGTTAAGGCAGAAGCAGCAACAAATATACCGAGAAAAGCGAGTCCGATAGCATTATTTGAGACCCGATTGGTAAGAGAAATAGTACAAAAATGCATGTGATAGCAACCACTACATATCAATCATAATCACGAATCATACACAACAAAAAAGCATCATTAGTGAAAGAGTACAGAAGGATACAGTGGTAAACCCCCTGAAGTAGTCAATATCGCTGCTCAACCCCAAGAAACCATGGTTGCACACGCTCCTGTAGAAATAGGCACTATAGACACTGTTTGTTCTTTCCTAATAAGGTACTTCGGCCAGCTCGAATTAGGCCATCAACAGAGCTCACAGAAGTCTCAGTCCAGTACGACAACGTAGATTTAATAAGTGGTCAACTTAAACCCATCTCTGTTCTGCAGTAACAACCACAAAAAGAAAAAACAAAACGAAGCAAGCTTTTACCAAGCATATGATCGGTGGTAGAAGTGTCAGACAAAAACAAGTCACCGGGGATATCTGGCTTCAGTTATCAGAACCTCAAGTCAGATGCAAATAAGGTGCAATTCTAGACTGTGCTGTTAGATAGTTTTGAGAAACCAAGCTTCTTGAACTTGTTGGAAAAAGGGCTGGCCCATGCTCTATCGGGGCTACCGCATTTGATGTCCACAATTTCTACAAAGTTAGAGCCTTTCTTGTTGATTCTATCCGATGTATTGCAGTCAGATGCGAGGATGGTACTGCTCCTAGTGGAGCTTGTTAATATTCCGGGTGTCTCGGAGCTCCTGTAATTGAGGCTGCTGCTGCTGCTGCCACTTGCTTCATGCGATGATTTTCTTGCTTGTAGTCTTTTAAGAGTGGAAACACTACAGGAAACTGAAACAGGAGTAGTCCCAGGCTTATCGTGACAAGGTGTTGGTGTCTGTGGTGAAGACTTCACGGTCTCCAATTCTCTTGTCATCAGGGAACTTATTGTGCCTGTGGTCCCAACTCTGATCGATCCGCCACCACCCCCGAGAGCTTCCAACTTCTGAACCATATTTCTGTACAATATCAGTAATCGAATCTTTTGAGCTTGATCTTCCAATTATAGTACTGATCGGCGATCAAAGTTTCTTGAAAATATAGCAATTATATGTTCACAAGTTTATCAGGCAAAGCACCTGTATCAAGTTCAACAAGCGTTTCTTAGCTAAAGAACAGTAGTGTTCTATCTGCATTCAGGCTAAAGGTGAAGTATACAAACAATACTTGTTAGAAAAATGCAGTACATTAATGAATTTTATATCAAAGAAACAACAAAGACGACTGGATTTATGAAACCTGGAAAAGAGAAACCACAAAAGAATGCAAAATGGTTGAGGGCTTTTTGGTAGCTAAAGATGAGTGTGACAGCCTACAGGTCCTGACTGTCTCCTGGGCATAAAACAAATTCAGATCCTAGTAAAAAGGGAATCTACCCAAAGCGCATCTAGTATTAATTCGTAGAAATGAACAAGGCCAACAATAAAGAAAAGAATTTAAATAGTGAATAATCTTTACACCATACCTAAAATCTAACAAAAAATGCATGCCAGTGTCAGAGAATCCAAATGAGATGAGAACGAAGCTTTTATTATTGGTAAAGCAAGAACTGAAGGGACTTCTAAAAGCCATAAAACACCATAAAATAAAATGCCACCAAATAATTTAAACATAAACTCAATTGCCATGAAAAGTAGAAAATTACCTGCAACTACCCAAACCCAAACCCCACAAACAATCATTTGCGGAGCCCAAAGATTGGACCTTGAGGAAACGCAAATGTGCCCACGTCCACACGAAAGCTAAGATCCTCAACTCCAAAGTCCACACTCCAAAGCCGAAGTCTTATATGCAGCAAACAAAACCTACAAACTTACTCTTTTGCAATCTATCTTAGGGTTGGGTGTTGGGTTGACAAAACCTAAACGTTGACGTGGGGTGGGGTCTAATTGTTGGCCATCAATCGTAGATATTGTTTTGAAATTCGGATCGGACATCGAATTGGAGGTTTTATTGGTTACCGGTTTGACCGGTTCAATTGGTTCAACCGTCGGTCGAACCGATGTGACGTCATAATTATGCAATAATTATATTTAATTATATATAATATTAATAATATTAAAAAAATACAAAAATATACTAAATAATATAAAAATATTTAAAAAATTAAAAAATAAAAAATTTATTGATCCGGTTCGACTGATCAATTGATCGATTTTGATCGATTTTTACTGGTTCAATTAAGAACCAGATTTTAGGAGTGAAACGGGCCGGATAACCGACCGGTCATTGGTCGAACCGGCCGGTTCGGTTCAGTTTTTAAAACAGTGATCGTAGGGTTCGGTCATGGTTGGCAAATTTAAGTCAGGTTTGGACCTAATATTTTTAATATAATAAAATAATTTTTAATAGAATAAAAAGTAAATGAATATAATATAAAAAATTGTTATTTGAGAAAGATAGAAAAATTTATAATATAATATAATAAAATGTTATTTAGAAGAAGAGTTTATAATATAATATATTTAAAGTTGTTTATCATTTTACATTTAATCCTAAACTTTTCAGATTAGAAGTTTATCATTTTTACTGTTTAAAATAAAATAAGATGTAATATGAAATATTTTTCTTTCATTTCATTTTATTTTATTCCATTCCATTATAAACTTTTTTAATATAACATTATTTGGTTTGAAGTATATTAAATTAATAAAACCCTATAGCCAAAATCTTGACGTGGGTATGACTACTGGCCACAAAGGGCATTTGGTTAGTATGGGAGAATGGTGATAAAAATGAGAATGAATATATTGAGGAATGGAAATAAATATTATCATTATAATTGTGATGGTTGGTTTAGAAAAAGGAATGATTACTATTACCATTGATAGTAGTTGATTTGTAAAAAATATTGTAATTAATTAATTACAAAATGAATTATATTTTAATTAATGAATGAATTATATTTTAATTAATTACAATATTTTAATTAATGAATGAATTATATTTTAATTAATTATATTGCAATTAATTAATTAATAATAATAATAATTTAATTAATTAATAATTTAATTAATAAATAATTATATTTTAACTAATAATAATATTTTAATTAAATATAATGTAATTAATTAAATAATAATATTTTAATTAATTATACTATAATTAATTAATTACAATATTTTAATTAATAAATAATTATATTTTAATTAATTAATTATAGTGTATTTAATTATTTAATTGATTTTACCATAAATTTGATTATTGAAATTAAAGCTTTACTTATGAAGTTATTTGATTCATAATTATACCTTTTATCTATCATTTATATATAAAAAATTAAAAACATAATAATCACTCTCATTCTTCTCTTCCATTCCTTTGGATTATAAGAGGAATGGAGGATTGTCCAAAATCAAGGAATGTAACTCTTAGGTCTTCAGTGATAGATTCATATTAAACATCAATTTTTATTTTATACCTATACCTCTTTTCCCATACTCCCAAACAAGCATACCCTAAGTGACTTGTTCTAACCAGTTGTCTTCTCTCTAATGACATCTTAACTTTTGGACAATTCATTTGTCTCATTGTTTCGTATTAGAGGATCGAAAACTATTATTTTCCCAATTAATCGGATTAACTTATATAAATAATATTGACAACGATTTCAAAAATTGTCACGATTTAGAATAAAACGATAAGTAAAAATAAATAAAATGGTGAAGTCCAAGCAAATTAATAGGGGACAAGATGTGTGTGAGATGAAGCTTCGGGCTAATACACACACAAGGTGAATAGGGATTATCGCTAGCATTATTTCAATTCATCTTTTTATTAAATTATATATCATCTATTTATTGATTTATAAAGAAGCATAACGCATACCCATAATTAATTTTTGGAAAAATATTTCTATATAAATAATATATCTTTGTTAATAAAAAAGTGAAAAATATGTAATAGCATAGTAATTTACATAAACTAACACAGTAATTACATTGGTATTATGTTCAAAATTTAATTATACTAAAACTTTTATTTCTCACTTTTAGCTCAAATAATTTAGCTTGTATTTTCATTTTAATATGATTAAAAAAAACCAACCAAAATTAATTTTCTACAAAACTTTAGTTCTTTTACTACAATAGTAGAATTCTTTCACCTTTCCAAGACAATTAGTTGAAAGATATAAGAGAAAATATTCTTATCCACACACGCAATAAATTAGAATGTAAAATCGTACATGAGCTAAAATTTAGGAGTCCAATTAGGTCTATGTTTTAAATTAGGAAACTAGAATATATGGTAACTATATAATCCTTAAATAAAATAAACACAATTATACAATCCATAAATGTATGGTGATTACAAGAACTATGGAGATAATAATCTTTAACACCCCCTCAAGTTAGTGCATAGATATTACATATGCTAAACTTGTCAAGAGTTTTGAAAGTACTTGGTTTGAGATAGCCTTAGTAAGGATATAAACTAATATCATCCAATTGAACTTTACGCAATTCCACTATCTTTCCATCTAATTTCTGTTTAATAATTAATATGTTTACTTTAATATCTTTTGTTCGGTCACGTTGAACTAGATTGTTGGCGTTATCACACGTTGCATTATTGTCATAATACATTTGAATTGGTCACCTTAATGGATAACCCAAATCTTCAAAAACTAATTTTAACCATAAAGCTTCACAAGGTCTCAATACCATACCTCTAAATTTAGCTTTTATAGTAAAACAAGCAACAACATTCTCTCTCTTGCTTCTCCATATAACAAGATTATGACCCACAAATGTTAAGTAATCAGAAGTTAATCATCTATCATCAATCGATCCAGCCCAATCAACACCACGGTATGAATATATGCTTTGACAATCTATATTTTTCATGACTAATAATCCTCTTCTTAGGAGTAAACTAAAACTACCTTAAAATTCAATTGACTGCATTCATATGTTACTCTCCTAGTTTGTGCATAGATTGGCTAATAATACTCAATACATAAGCAAGATACTCTTTAAATAAGCAATGTTTGGTTTAGTAAAGG
This sequence comes from Erythroxylum plowmanianum, assembly GCA_025531925.1. Classification (NCBI taxonomy): domain Eukaryota; kingdom Viridiplantae; phylum Streptophyta; class Magnoliopsida; order Malpighiales; family Erythroxylaceae; genus Erythroxylum; species Erythroxylum plowmanianum. Next base: position 25,706,223 of record JANVCQ010000005.1, on the reverse strand, counting down.
TTAAATACATCAGCCTCCCTACTAGCCTTTGTTATCTTCTTTTATCAACCGGTATTTGTTCTAAATCAGTAAATAGCATATGGTCTTCCTTCGAAGCATATCAATTGGTTGATATGCTGACATACTTTGTTCAACCACTTTGTCGGCTTTTAAATGACTACCACTCATTTCTAAATTGTTATTGATATTACTTTACTAAAATCTCTGATCAACAATTGATAATCCAGAGTATGAATCTCCTTTTGGTACTCCATCTAAAGTTCATAATTAAAGGAAAAATAAATTGAGTTTTATGGAAAACTACATCTAACATTATAATTATTCATTAAGTAAGAGGAGAAAAATTAGTAATAGATGGAGTAGTCGTAACAAAACTAAAGGATTAGAATGATGTTCAAAAAGTCAAGAGATCTTGATGGAGTTCAATTAATCAAATATGTAGCAATGAGAAATGCTTATCCTTAATAAGATAGTAGTATATAAGCTTGAATTAATAAAGCACAAACTTTTAGTAGATGCCAATTTTCTCTCAGTGAGTGTATTGAAACAAGTATTTTGATTAATAATCCCACGTGTTTTTAAATACTACTAAAGTTTAGATATTTTATTCCTCTCCTACATTATTACTGCGTGTAACTTAAATATATGCATTGTGTTGAGTCCTTTCCAAATAAATTACAAAATAACCTTTTTAAATAACCAAAGGAAGCATGATCAAGAAGTTAATGCCATAGTCAAACTTTAGTTTTGTTCTTCTCCCCTTTAGAACTATGCATTGCAAAAACTTAGCGTAACTTCTCAAAACTCTATGAAATCATGTTAAAAGTAGTACAACTTCCCTCACCAAATACTACAATCAAATCATCTATTTTGTTTGGATGTCCTCAAACACATTGATATCAGGCTAAACATACAGCACAAGATAAAAATGTGGTTATTTGAGAAACAAACAAAAGATTAAAATCCAAAGATCGGACAACCAAAATAAAATTTAGATATAAGTTATCAGAAAGGGTTAAAGAGCCTTTTCCAATAATTGACGTTTAATTATCATTGACAATAGACACATGACTTCTATTATATAAGGCTTTTTTCACGTCAATTTTTCTTAATAGTCGAGTTCTCGCAAAATTTTAGTCAACTCTTCATAATATTCACACACAAATCTTCAACCTCGTTTGGAAGTGAAAGCCTTTCGGTTTAAGGAAAAAATTGCAACTAATGACTTCTATAATAGAAGGCTTTTGATAGACGACTATATATTTCAGATGCAGTAGATAACTGCAAGTAACGCTTCATGATTTCTAAACTTATAGACAATAATACCCATCTTTTTACCTTTTGATTTTTAGCATACCATCTTTTGTATCCATATTTAGATTCTACAGGTGGCTTTTCCTTACCATAAATGCATGATAGAGTTTCCCTCTTAGTAATATACATCTCCATCAATTATGACCAGACATTATAATTGGATTAAGTAGGAACAATCCCTATGTTGAATATACCTTCATATTAGCAATAATAGGAAATGATTTCATTTAAGATGATTTTGTGTTTTCTACTCATTTTCCTTTAGGGATTTCAAAAGAATTCAGGATTCAAAAGGCATGGCTTTGATGATAAATTGAAAAATGTAAGATCAAAGATTCTTATTCACAGAATCAATAAATTATAATGTAAAATCTTTATATAACTTACATGAACTAGAGTTTAGGATTCTAATTAGTTGTAAGTCAGGAAACTATAATATGTGACAGTTATATAATTCCTAAATAAAATAAATCATAGTTATACAATCTCTAAATCTATAATGATTATAGAAATTATAGAGATAATAATCTTTAAAACACTTTCCTCAAAAATTGCAACTCTCCACCTGAATAGCAATAATGTATCTTTCTTAATCACTATAATCACCTATTAATCTAATGCCAAAACAAACTTTTACTAGTAAGCATTTAACTTAAAATGAAGGCAACTTGCAACAATACCTTCCAAGTATACCATAAATCTCAAGCATCTCAAACGTGTTGCTCTAGTTTATATCTTTAAATTCTCTACTAAGCAACAATAGGTACAAACATCAATAAGAAAGAAAGGATAAGAAATCTTTTCCAAGAATGAAGGATTTTATAATAAATACGTGAGCAGAATTTCAAAAGAAGTAAATTCTATCAACCTAACCTCAATCCACCCTTGAAAAGTGAGTTTGTATTAATACAACATCCTTTTACGGACAAATACTAGGGAGTAGTATCCACGAAACTTTAATTAAAACAATTAAAAGGGTAAAAATCCTCAGCAATTTAATGCATCATAATCATCTAACTTCTTACAGCCTGTTTGGTTCAAGGAATGGAATAGAGAGGGAATAGAATAGTTATTCTTAGGAATAGAAAAGATGAAGAACAGAATAGAATGAGTATTACTTTATTTGGTTTAAGAAATGGAATAGATAAAGAATTTTTATTCCAATGTTTGGTTTGAAAATATAAACTTGGAATAAGAAAGGAATAAGTAATAAAAGACCAAAATGCCCTTATTATTATTATTATTAATTTTATCAATTATTTTTAATTTAATAATAATAATAATAATTTATTTATTTATTTATTATTATTATTATACGAAATTAATTTTCTTCTTCTTCTTTTTCTTCTTCTTTTTCTTCTTCTTCTTATTATTAAATTCTATTTTTAGTATTAGGACCTCTTCGTCTTCTTCTTCTTCCCCTATCAGGTACGCTCTCTTTTTTCACTCTTTGACACACATTTTGGAGTAAAGTTATCATCTTGTTTTGAACCAACTACCAGATACGCTGTGCTCGATGCTGGTTTCGCCGGCATCTCTGTTGCTTGGCATTTGTTGAAGGTAACTCGTCAGCTCATTTGTCTGTTTTTATTCTACGACATTTCTTATTGCCCATCACATCTTTGTTTGATTGGTGTTTCTAGCAATGTCCGAAGGACTCAAATCTGAAGGTTGACTTATACGATGAAGTCGGCATCGGTGGAGGCGCTTCTGGGGTTTCTAGAGGTCTCCTTCACCCTTATTCCCCACACCACCTCACAAGACAAAATAACAAGAGGAATGAGGCTAAAAGAATCAAAATGAAGAACAGTTAAAAGACATTACCAGTCAGAGGTGGTAAGCTTGAGCAAGACAGACTGAAGAGAAAAAGAGCCCAACTCCTTTTGGAAAATTGGAGCGTAAGATGGACGGTGGTAGGTGACAGCGACCGGTGATAACAAGGGTGACGTTGGTCTGTCGAAAGCTTGAACGTGAGAGGATAAGAGGAGGCTCGAAGATGTTTCAAGGTTAAAGAAGGACAAAAAGTTTCGGAGGGTGAACATGAGAGGATAAAGTTGTCTTCAGTAAGAAAATGTATTCTTCGAATACGTAAAAATGGGTTGGGGTGGGGTTTGCGTATTCTCCAAAATTTAAGAATAGTTGTTTCTAATGTTTAGTTATTCCCGTCTTCATTTTTAACCAAACATGGATTTAGGAATTAGATAGGAATGGGTTAGGAATAGAATGACTATTCCATTCTACCAAACAGCCCATAAAGGAGTTAGCTATTTCATCCAAACCAAGAGTTGATTTGGATAAGTCAGAATAAGATGTCGAAATGGATTCAAGAGTTGAATAAGAAGAGCAAGCTAAACATTAAGTTGTGCCTAGACATAGTAGGAGGGTTGTGAGACAACCAAATAGGTATCTAGGTCTAGGAGAAGGCATGATTGCCATCTCAGACGTAGACGAAACATATCCCATTACTTATTCATAGGCTATTAATGATGTTGATGCAGAAAAATGGCTCAATGCGATGGAATCGGAAATAGATTCCATGTACACTAACGAAGTCTAGATCCTTGTAGATCTACCACCAGGTATAAAAGCCATAGGGTGTAAATGGATCTACAAAAGGAAAAGAGGATCTGATAGAAAGGTAGAGACTTTTAAAGCTAGATTAGTAGCTAAAGGCTATACTCAAAAGGAGGGTATAGACTATGAGGAGAAATTTTCTCCAGTTGCCATGCTTAAGTCTATCAGAATTCTTTTGGCCATAGCAGCTTATTTCGATTATGAAATATGAAAAATGAACGTCAAGATCACGTTTCTTAATAGGGATCTTGAGGAGACCATTTATATGGCCCAACCAGAAGGATTCGTTGACCTAGGAAATGAGCATAAGGTATGTAAGTTGGAAAGGTGCATTTATGGACTTAAGCAAATATCTAGGTCTTGGAACATTTGGTTTGATAAGTCTATCAAAACTTATGGATTCATACAAAACCTAGATGAGCCTTATGTTTATAAAAGAATATAAGAGGGCAAGGTTATTTTTCCAATCCTGTATGTTGATGACATTATACTCGTTGGGAATGATGTAGGAATGTTATCTACGGTTAAGGGATGGTTGAATGAACATTTTTCAATGAAGGATTTGGGAGAGGCTAACTATATTCTAGGGATCAAACTTATAAGGGATCGTAAGAACAAACAGATAGCCTTGTCTCAATTAACCTATATTGAGAAGATGTTCAATAAGTTTGCCATGTAAGATTCCAAGAGGGGTTTCACTCCTACTAGACATGGAATCAAACTTTCAAAGGAGAAAGCACGTAAGACCCAAGAGGAGGTTGAACACATGCGTAACATTCCATATGCTTCGATAGTTGGAAGTTTAATATATGCTATGCTTTGCACTAGACCGGATATCTATTACGTAGTGGGACTGGTAAACAAATTTCAGTCCAATCCAAGAATGGAGCATTGGACTGCGGTTAAATGTGTATTGAAGTATCTTCATAGGACAAAGAACTTAATGCTTGTTTACTCTAGAAGTAATCTTATTTCAATAGGATATACAGATTCTAATTTCCAATCAAATGTTAATTCAAGGAAATCAACTTTTGGTTCTATATTTATTTTAGGAGGTGGAGCCATAGTCTAGAGGAGTGTCAAGCAATCTTGTATTGCTGATTTGACTATGGAGGCTGAGTATGTTGCAGCTTCTGAAGCAACAAAAGAAGCAGTCTGGCTCCGAAAGTTCCTAAATGATTTGGAGGTGGTTTCTGAGGAAAAAAAGGTTATTACACTTTATTGTGATAATAGTGGGGTAGTGGCTAATTCTAAAGAACCTTGAAACCATAAAGCTACCAAACACATTGAGAGAGAGTATCATCTCATAAGGGAGATAATACAACGTGGTGAGGTGAATGTGGTAAAGATTCCGATAGAGCAAAACCTTGCTGATTTATTTATGAAGACATTGTCTCAAAAGAGTTTTGAGGGTCACCTAGTAGGGATGGGAATGAGGGATATGTCAAACTTGCTTTAGGGCAAGTGGGAGATTGTTGGAGTTATGTTAAATATAGTTCCCCAGAAAGCAAGTGTATTTACATGTAACTTAATCTTCTTCTAGTTACAGTTCTATAATGAAAATATTTATTATTAATGAAATAAAAGATTTTAGTTTTATAGTTATGAGCATAATATAACTAGCCATAAGGTACCAAGATTCTTTTGTAAATAATATACATATACATGGAGATATATAGGAAACATGTATATTATTAGAATCTAAATTAATTTATTCACAGTTGAATAATCAAGTTGGTTGTTTGATTATAGTTTAGACTGTAGTGTTGTAATTTATCTTTGTGTAAGTAAAGATGTTTACTTCAAGGGAATGATGAGTTTTATATCATGATAATAGTTGACTATCGATAATGAGACTATTAAATGAATATGAAATCACGTATGCTTTTAAAGAATAAAGTAGGCCGTTACTTTAATATTAAAACATGCGTTTTAGCATTTGCTTATTATGGACCATAATCTTGATAAGTGGTGAACTTATATGTGTTACATTATAATTCTTGATATGATCATAATAGATTTTTACAAAGTATCAATCCAGTGTTTGTAGGTTGAAATTATTAGCTGAAACATGCATCAGGGAACATTCACTCAAATAAAGAGTTTATAGTGATATCATCACTTCTAGATGTTTTATAGAGATTGGTGATTAAACTAGCGCCAGTAGTTTGGTGAACTTGCTATCCATCAAGTCTTAACACCAAGATGAGATCTTGTGTGTTAATCACCATATAAAGTAAAATGGGAGAATTAGAAGGAAAAACTAATATAAGAGCAAAATGGTAATTTTACCCTTTATTGTGCGGATGGCTATAATAAGGTTCATAATAGGGTTTGCAATTGGACATCTTATTTAAAATATGTGTTCTCTTAATATTTAGTAATTCAAGAGTTCAACTAATTGTCTTTAGTGGAATAATATTTAGTTAATAAGGTAGAATTAATTCCAATGTGATTAAATTAATTATGGGCTTATTGGAGCTTAAATTATCTATGTCTAATAAGATTCCCCACTTGGCTTCTAGGAAGTTATCAAGCAAAGTAAAAAATATAAATGGAGGTTTTAAAACCCATGATTAATGTTGGGCCTGCTAATTAATGGTTAATTAGAAGCCCAAATGAACATTTAGAAATGGGTTAGACTTTGGTTTAATTAAATTAATTAAATTAAAAAAAAATCTTAAAGAAATGAAAGGGAATTTCGATTTTTAATGGCTAAATGTGCAGCTGCACATTTAGCATTGAATTGCTAAATTAAGATGGTTTTTATCATGCTTTATCATCATTAAATGTAGTAATGATCTTACCATTAAATAGTTTAATGTTTGTCTTTTAATGATGGCATGCAATGTAACCTCTTAGCATTCATTTGACTAAAGAAGAAAGAAGTGCATTTGATGTATCATCTTCCTTCTTTCATCATAAAAAAACCAAAAATTGATATGTCAGTTTAGGTTATTGGTCTTTTCATATAGCCATCTTAAAACAAATGAGAAGAGTCTCATTTAATGGCTTCTTTATATTTAATTAAAGAAAGAAGTGATGCAATGGATGCACTTCACTTCCTTCCTTTCTAGGATAACCGAAATTGACAAGGTGTAAGAAGGTGTTCTTGCATTTTGATTCTCTCTCTCCTTTCTTGCATGGTATAGTCAAAAATTGCATGGGAGGTGTCTCATTTTTTTTGGTTTCTTTTTTCTAAGAAAAATCTCCTCAAAATATTTCTTCTCCATTCCCACCAAAGGATTTTGTTAACCAAGTTATCTAAGAAGAACAAGTGGTAGATCAGATTGGTCAAGGATATAACAAAGAGAAGAGGATACATTACCTAGGAGAGGATACATTGTCGAGGATAGGATAGCACAGCCAGGAGTTAAAGCTATATCAAAGGAGTCGGTATATTTCTACCATCTTGTTCTAATGTTAAATATTATCTTTATACTGTATCATGTATGGATTGGCATGTTGATTTGGTTATATTACTTCCGTTGCATTTTAATTTCTAAAAAAGTTTTTAAATCTACTATTTTAGCCAAATCTTGCATGTTTTATTTTCCGATCCAACCATAATGTGTTTGTCTAGCTTTTATCTAGTAGTCCATATCTTGATCTTATGGACACTTCTCATTTCCTTCCTTTGAACTTGAATTGTTTTAAGGTTCCAAATAAAAAACTTCCAGCTTCTACTTCTGCTAACACTCCATCTTTAGACTAAAGCATTGCTCCTCTCCGTAAAACTTGGACTCAAAGGCTAGAGATGTTAGGCTATAGCTAAAAATGGCTTACTGTCCTCTAAGTGAGACAATTGAGCATAGAATTATGTTACTCCAATGGATAATCTGAAGGCTAGAACAGATAGATGGAAAACTACATTGCTTAGATTTTTCCTTGATAAAAGGATTGCATTTCCAGTTATAAAGTAATGGGCTTTCAATACTTGAAAGTATCAAGGTTTGGTTGATGTTCTTGTGAACAATGATAATATCTTTCTATTCAGATTAACATGCTCAAAGGAAGCAAAATCAGTAGTATAAGTTTGACTTTGACATATCCACAAGAAGCCTCTATTGCTGTAGTTATAGAGACCTGGTATTTAGTTAGAGGAGTTTAAACAAGGCAACATCCCCATATGAATCTTTCTATATAAGTTTCCATTAGAATATTAGACTACCAGTGGCCTTATCCATATTGCAAGCTATATTAAAAGGCCAATTTCTTGGATCAGTTGACAGTAGAGACTAAACGCATCAATTATGTAAGAATCTACATCTTAGTCACTTCACTAATAGACCGACTTGATACTACACCTTTCATGAGCCTATTGATGATCAATTAAAAGTCACATATGCATGGAGATCTCAAATTGATAAGAAGCAAATATAGAGACCAGCAAGAAAAATTTTCAAGACAGGAAATCACCAGGAATTGATGGAGATATACACATTTTAATGAAGATGTTGTAACAAATCGTCCTAATGTAATAGACAACACTACAAGCAAATCATGTACTAATGTCCACCAAGTGAATAAGGATATGGAAAATTCAAACAAGTTTATAAAGGATACCTAGCTATTGTAGTGAATAACCCACATGAAACACCTAGTAAGCAGAAATAACAAAAAAGAAAAAATGATCATGAGTTTGAAACTGTTATTACAAGAAGATACAACATTAAGAATAACTCCCCCTAGGTGAGGTCACAACATGAACATTCTAACTTGGAATGTTAAAGGGTAAAATGCTCCTAAAAAGAAGTTGATGGTGAACAACATAATTTTGCAAAATAAAGTGTCAACTATTGAAAATTTGGAACTAGAATTAGAAAGGAGTATTGCAACTTATTGAGCTACTTTCCTCCTCAATGGCAGATTATCACTAATTATAATTGTCATTCCAATGGTAAAGTGATTTTCATATATGATTTTAATGCTCTAACAATATGTTCATCATTTATGTAGGATAAGATAATCCATCTCCAAGTCTCCATAAGGACCTTAATCAATCTCTTTACATTTAATTTATCTATGATCACAATAGTGCATCTCAGAGGTGTTTTTTGTGGAACAAATCAAAGATATAACTACTTCTATTAACATTCCTTAGATGCTATATGGAGACTTCAACTCCATTTTGAAAAGGGAAGAAGCAGAAGGGTTGAGAATTATATGTAGTCCTTGTCTTGAGCTTGGAAAACGCTTTTATAAGGCTTAACTCACTAATATTCGCTTAGGTGGATGCTTTTTCACTTAGAATAACAAGTAATATGGTTCTCATTTCATCAAGAAGAAGTTTGATAAGAGTTCAACTAATCTGATTTGGATTTCTGCTTTCCTACATTACTTATTTTCTTAGCGAGACAACTGAGCAGAGAATAATGTTATTGACTAATTTGTAAGCTTTACTATTTATAACCTTCAAAATACTACAAGTGCATGGGTCATGATTTGTAGTATGTGAAGGGTCGATCTTAAGAGGAGTTGTGGACTAATCTAATCCTAAATTATCTAAGGCTAGAAAATTAATAAAATGAAAATAAAACAGGACAGGAAAGTAAACATGGATAATTGTTGACTTATTAATTTGCAAAATTAACTTAATGAAATCAAATATTGAGTAGCAACAATTCAACAATGGGAAATCACACAAGAGAATTTATCAAATTATGAGAGAGGAATTTATTCTATCATCAATGCTAACCTAATCAATTGTGTTATTGGGATGTCAGTTCTAGACTATCATAGGGTGGATTACTCTCTCTCTATTTATAATCGCTAAGCCCTAATTAATAAACCTTAATCTAATTGAGTCATCGAAATTGTTATCTCTCGATTAACTATCGGTCAACAACCTAATTAGTTCTTAAGCTCTCTAATAAACTATCGGGGCTCATATGAGATTTCTCTATGTATAATAATCGATAAGGTTGATTGTGTGGTCTATTATATCGCCTAACTCTCATTAACCTAACCCAATCATTTTGCATTTGACTCACCCTCTCGGTTTGTTACTGAAGCAAGAAGATACAATAATCAATTAAAACATCAAATGAAAATAACACAAAAATAACTATATTAACATTAACTAAAGGTAAAATCCCGAAAGAAAGTTATAACATGTTAATCAAAACCAGATCTATAAACATATTTGTATTTATCATAACAATTAAGACAATGAAAACAACACGAAAGAAATGCACGTGGAATGGGGATTGGGATGCCTTGGGAAAGCAGTAACCACAAAGACCCGCTTCTTTTTCCTCTCTTCCTCTCTCTCCCTCTCTTCTTTTACTCTCCTTTTGGAGTATTTCCCCAAAATGGCATATTTGAAGCTCCCTTTAGGGTTTCATCCTCAAGCCTTTTATAGGCTTTTCAAATTAGGGAAACCCTAGGGTCTTTTCCAAATTCGAAAGGTCCAAAAAATTCCTCAAAAACTTAAAATCGGAAGCATCCTCACATTTGTTCATGCGTAGGCCACGATCGTGGCCTTTAGTGTTATGATCTTGGCCTTTTGTCACTATTGTGGCACCTCCATCCTTCTATATCACACCCCACTCTTACAAGACATGTACCCGACATCCTGAGTGATGTCTAAGTGTGAATCCCACAAAAGTGGCATGCTAAAACAATCAAACACTTGAAAGTTGGTACAAATTTTTTTCACATTTATCATTCACGTATACAGAAATTAGAAACCAAATCAGGCCCATAATTTTATTTCATAAAAGTCAAAATCACAATTTATTATTACACTTTGATCAATTTCATTTACAAAACATTTCCAAATTTAAAAGTTATTACATACAGAGATATTCAGATACACATTGATCAGAAATTGTGGAATACACAATTTGATACAAAAAAATAAGAAAGACAATTGCAGACGCAACTGATCCCAACCTTTATCTCTTACTTGAATGTTGTATCTGTACTCCCGTTAGCCTAGCGGGGTAACTCTTCTAAGCTTGAAAAAATATTGCAAATTTTGGGTGAGTTTTGTAAACTTAGTGAGTGAACATCCTCGATGGCTCACTCAACCACATAACACATACAGTCCACATATTCACATAATTCACATAATTTCTTTAATAATCACATACACTTGATCAATCAATTCACATTTTACATTCAACACATATCACATTTAGAAGTCATTCAAACCATTATAATCATTCCTATCATGCATATGCAGTGCACATGAGACTCACTTTCAATTTGTTACTTTGTTGTGACCGAGTGCCTAAATTGTCCCATATCCATTGTGGATACCTGGCTCATTGATAACTGTCCTGTATCCGTTGGAGATATCGAGCTCATTTTACATAATGAGCCTTTGGCTCTTATACACTTTCTGAGCTTTAAGCTCCTTTTCACAATCTGAGCTTTAAGCTCTTTTTCACATTCTAAGCTTTAGTTCTTTTTCGATGGCTACTCCAGTCACAACTGCCTTTATGTTCCATGCATTCATATAATGAAATGCATCACATTCACATATTTTCAATCAGTCACATGATTTCAGATTCATAATCTCTTTCACATTCTTCATCGGACCTTAGTCCAACATTCAACTATTAAGTTGAGAATACACTTATTTCTTCTCATTCATATACAAGTAGCACTTCTGTTTTTACTCATGCATTTATCAATCCCCTCGGGCATTCAATGTCCAGAATCAGAATAATCACATTTAATTTCAATAGCAATTCAAAGCAGAAAGTTAAAGCATAACAAACAGTGAATGAGACCATCTAGGTCGTCTTACAGTACTCTCCAGATAAGCATTAGCTTCTATGATTTAAAAATGTCTGAATGCGGACGTTTATCCTACACATCCAAATTATGCAATATACATATTGCACACACACACATTAATAACTTTGCACAATTATAAGCATTCATTTATGCACAAATGTGTATACAGAACAAGTATAATGCATGCTCAATGACAATCCCAGGTGTCTTATCAAATTTCACACTCTATCCACATTCGCATCCACATTCGCATTTTATAACTCAATTACTCGTCATTTCATTTTTAGCATTATTTGCTCTCACAATAACAATTTCTCATTCACTTTAATTTGATACCCATTACTCCTCTTCTTTGAATCACAACTACAATCATATGAATATATTTATTCCCAATAAACTCATGCCTTTGGTACTTTGATAACAACAATTCATTCACTAATGTTATTCCAACATTAAAAGATCAAACATTATCCAAATTCTCATTTCTTCTTATAACATCTCCCAAATTTCCGGACCTTCGGGTCTATTTTTCATGAACATTATGACTAGGAAGATGAAGTAATTTGGCAACACCTTCTTCTAAAAAATTGTTCCCCATTGTCTTAAGTTTCTAATGACACCAAGATCGTTCAATTTTGTTCAGTAATTCGATAGGCTGTTCATAAACTAAAACAGCATCTTATACTCAACTTTAATTCAGAAATATGGAATTTTATAGACAGAATTAAAATTCTCTTTCTTTAGAAACATTGTATTCCTATGCCTATAGTTTACTCCAGATAAAAAATCATTCCATTTGGATAACTACAGATTAAGATATTGTCAAAATACCGAAGCCTATTTAGTGAAATCTTTCTGGTTATTATATTCCAGTGCAGTCAACAATTTCATCTTAAATTCATCAATCAATCCGTTTCATATGGCTATAAGATTTTTTATGGAGATGAAGAAAAATTTATTATGAGTCTATTGGTTTAAATCCCATGTCATTTGGATGTCTAGAGAAGGAGTTATAGGCAAAAGAAGGAAGGATAATCAGTGTGCAAGAAGCTCTCCGGTGCATGCTAACCCAACTAAAATTAAGTCACGGTCATGCAACCTCAATGCACGGCTGTGTAGTCCAAAATAAATAAGTCACGCGTGTGAAACCATAACGCACGCCCGTGGATATCAACAAGTCACAGCTGTGCAACCATAACGCACAGTCGTGCACACCCAATCTTCAAAACAAATTTCCAGATTTTTCCTCATCATTTTTGTCCCACATTTATCACTTAGTCTTTTCTAAATGATTTCATATGGTTATAATTTTTGGTGGAGATGTAGATCAATGTGTTACGAGTCTGTGGGTTCAAGTCTCATATCATTTAGAGCTCTGGAGAAGAAGATATTTCAAAAGAATCCAAGATGTTCCAAAAAATGTCTTCCTTCAGTAACATAAAAGTCATGATCGTGCATGAGCACGATTGAACCCAACGTTGCAATTTCGGTGAGTTTTTGATTGAACCCAAGTTTCTTATTTAAATTGGTGATATTTTCATGGCTTTTACTACACTTCTTGGCAATTATTTTCTTGATTTTATGCTTAATTGGGCTCTTGAGTGCTTGCCTTTACTTTATGTAGTTTGAGAGTAAAATCGTCACAAATAATTAGCAATTGCACTAAATTAATTTTCTAAGAACGATTGATACTGCAAACTACCACTTGTTTATTGCAGGAGACTCAAGAAGTAGAGCAAGGAGTGAAGGCTGGAAATGATGTTGGAGTTATGTAAATATAGTGCCCTGGAAAGCAAGTGTATTTACATGTAACTTTATCTTCTTCAGTTACAGTTT
>JANVCQ010000005.1:25644952-25660152 GCA_025531925.1 Erythroxylum plowmanianum | reverse complement strand
CAGTGTAAATTGAATTCAATCCCAACTTCATTAATGTAATTGAATTCAATTCGTTAATGAATTCAATTCGAAGGTTTTCAAACAGCCCGTTAATATAGTCAATTAGCTAAACATGGTCAACTAGCTAATTTTTGGCTGATAAGCCATTCACCAAACGAGGTCAATGTCACATATTTTGGGATTATCATAGAGTCCCTCAATTTAGAGGGTACTTTTTCAAAAAATTACATACCCGTAAACATAAGGAAGAACCACCGCCATGTTCTCAACTATCCTATAGAGCTGTAGTGATAAGAAAAGCGATGGAGGCCATAGCACTTGAGGACATTGCATGGCCTAACGAAGAACTAATTGAAATAGAAGAATGAGATATCATGCAACTGCCTGGGGAGTTAGGGGGGACATTACGTTATCCCACAACCTCAAGATAAAACTAGATAAACAATGAAAAAAAGCAGTCATCGTTAAACTGCTTAGTCGACGTATTATATATTGGCTTCTAAGTTCCGAGTTGAAGACTATGTGGAACCCGTGAGGTCCTATGAATATTGTTGATCTCGAAAATGACTATTTCCTTATAAAGTTTATTGAAGAAGACGACTATCTTAAGGCTCTAACTAATGGTCCGTGGGTTATTTTCGGACAAGCACTCTCCATTCAACGATGGCTGCCAAACTTCCGACCATCGCAAGGACAAATCAACAGAGCTATGGTTTGGCTTCAGTTCCTAGATTTATCCATCGCGTGATACCACCCAATGATCCTAATAACTCTGGGAAACCTGGTGGAGAACACAGTGAAGATAGATGAAGCAACCTTGCAAGCTCAACGGGGGAAGTTTGCACGAGTCGCCATTGATATTGACTTAAGTGTCCCTTTGCGTACAATTGTGGAGCTCGATGAGGAGAGGATATTGATGGCCTATAAAGGACTACCACAAATTTGTTATACTTGTGGAATGGTAGGACACGACTCTTTCGGTTGTTCGCAGTAGCAACATACTCAATTTGAACCTTATAACCCGATCTCTAATGAAGGCGAAGAAGCGACAGGGAAGAGGAGTACGTCTGGTGCAGCAAATGGGAAGCAAACGGGCATGAACATCAATGGCTATGGACCCTGGACTCAGGTGCACGGAAGACTTCACGAAATTCCACGAAACATTAGGAACATATGGGAAGTAACAGGGAGGCTAATCAAATGGGCGGCTTGAGATTTTCAATACTGACAGAGAAGGAGCTCATAGGGGAAGAGTCTACAACACAGACTGAGACCCCACCAAATAGTAATTTTGCTGGATTCAGACAAAGATTTAATTTGGCAAATTTAATTGGCAAAGAAAAGAATCAATAAGGGACAACATCTACGTCTTCTGGGCCCAAACAAAATTCGAGGAATGGTTTAAAAGCAAAGTCGGTAGCCACAATTCAGCAGACCCGGTGGGAACGTTCCTAGGCCAACGGTCACCAGGAAAAGGGATCGGATACTTTTCCTATAATTCAAGTCCAACCTACATCACTAGATAAACATCTAGCGATTGAAATCAATTCTCATACTGAAATGGTATGTGATAGTCAGGTTATTGAGGACAGAGAGAGGGCTGTTGAGGAGCGACTCCATTTGATGGAAGGAGTTGAAGACCCCGAGGAGGTTAGTAGGGGCAAGCGGTATAACTACACTTCCTTCTACCGAGCATCCAGATTTAGCATGAGAGTTGGGTAAACTGAAAGACATGAATCAAAAGGGACATGAAGAGGAGATTGAAATGTAGACATATGGTGATGGAAATAAGGAAGCCCATGCAGGAGGTACAACTGACACTCAATTATAGAGTAGACTGTTCATGTTTTTATTTCCTTGTGTCGATCATAATATGGAATTTTCAAGGGGTATGGGGACAAGATTCCATGTCATGTTGCGTAATTACATTCGTAATTACAAACCTGGTATACTAGTTTTGATGAAAAATTGAATTAGTGGATCTCGGGCGAAGTAGTCCTTAATTTGGGGTTTGATTATTCATTTAGAGTAGAAGCCGAAGGCTTTTCTGGGGGGATATGGATGTTATGGACAGATGAATTTGATACCTCAGTAGTAATAGCTCATCGCCAATTTTTTCATACTACCATCAAGTATGATTCTTGTTGTTTCCATTTTATAATAGTTTATACTAGCCTGCATTTTTCTTCTTAAACCATTCTCTGGCCAGTTTTAAGATGGGTAGGACGTTCTATTCATAGACCTAGCTTGTAGGAGGGGATTTTAATGCTAAAATGGAGATCTCAGATAAATGGGGTGGAGCTACGTCAGCGCGGGTGGTAAATAAATTGTTTAAGGAATGGGTGCATGGGAGTGGACTACATGATTTGGGATTTGTTGGATCAAAGTTTACTTAGCGGAGAGGAATGGTACAAGCTAGGTTGGATAGAGTATTTGGTTCAACGTCTTGGCTGCAGAATTTTTCTCAAACTGTGAATCATCATTTACCCTTTCTTGGTTTAGATCGTAGACCTATGTTGATTCACTTACAAAGGCTATAACCAAGAATAAGAGGGTTTCCAGTGTTTCGATTCCAAAATTCTTAGCTAACATATCAGGTTTTGATGATGTGGTAGCAGAGCATTGGTTACCAGTATAGGAGACGTTGAGTAAATCTTTAGCCCAATTCTCTAACCACCTTATAAGATGGAATAAGCTAGTTTTTGGTAATATATTCCATCAGAAAAAAATTGCTAGCACGGTTGGAAGGAATTCATAGGGCCATAGAGGTCGGCAATTTGGATTCACTCAAGTTTTGGAGGAAAAGCTGAGTGGGAAACTGATGCAGGTACTATGTGAGGAGAAAATTTTTTGGCATCAGAGAGCCAGCTGTGAATGAATTTCAAAGGGTGATCGAAATACCAAATATTAACATGTTATCATTCTATTAAAAAGAAAGAAAATGAAGACAAAGTGGCTCATTGATTCCAATGGGTCACAGATATCTGATCCAAAGCAACTGCACCTATTAGCCAGGCCGTTTTTTTGTCCAACTTTATACTAACGAAAATGGGAATATGCACAAGTTTTTGAGCTTAGGAGCTTTTCCTTCGCTATCGGAGGAAAGGGTTCATGACCTAGCCTTTCCAATCTATGAAACCGAAATCAAGAATGCGATTTTTGACATGAATCTTAATAAAGCCCCTGGAGTAGATGGTTTCAATGCATTATTTTTTCAAAATTAATGTGGAAAGGTAGGGCCAAAAGTGGTGGCATATATTCAGGAAGTCTTCCGACCAGAACGATGGGAAAAGGATTTGAATCAAACTATTATGGTATTGATCCCCAAAATCCCCTCTCTGAATAATATATCTCAATTTTGACTAATTAGCCTTTGTACTGTGCTTTACAAGACTATTTCTAAAAGTTATTGTGAATCATTTGAAAAACAATCTGTCATCTAGTGGAGGTGAAGCAATACAGTTTTATACTTGGCAGGCAAATAATTGACATTCATTCGATGCAAAAGAAGAAGGGGAAGACAGGATACTTTGCTATCAAGGTGGATTTGGAAAAAGCATACGACAAGTTTCGCTGGGATTTTATACAAAACATTTTAACGAAAATTGGATTACTGAAAAATTTAATTAGTGTCATTATGAAGTGTGTGACAACTGTGTCTATGTAAGTCGCTTGGAAGGGCACCTTACTGATCCCTTCAGTCCCTCAAGGGGTATTTGGCAAAGCGATCCGCTCTCGCATTGTCTTTTTGTGTTATGCATGAAAAGACTAGGTCACCTTATTTCGAAGGGGGTGGGTCACGGACTTTGGAACCCGATAAAGTTAAGTCCTATAGGGCCTCACATTTCCCATCTTTTCTTTATAAATGGCCTCGTTCTGTTTGCTGAAGCTACGGAATCACAATCACAATTGATAGCAAGGACTTTGTAGGTGATTTGTAAAGCCTCAGGACAGAAAGTTAATATTGCTAAAACTTGGATTTTTTTCTCCAAGAACATTTCTCGAGCAAAGGTGCGTCGCCTCAGTCAAGCCTTACACATTACATGTACAAACAACCTTGGAAAGTATTTAAGAGTTTCGTTGATTGATAAGCGTACAATGAGAAATACTTTAACCCAATCAGTAATTTCATCCTCCCAATTTTCACGATGCAAACAGTGAGACTTCCGCTGCAACCTTGTGATGATTTAGAGCAAATCATGAGGGATTTTATATGGGGTTCAACGGGCGAGCATAGGAAAATGCTTGTACTCAAATGGGAGATAGTGTGTCAGCCCAAAAAAGCAGGGGACCTATGCATTAAACACATTCGTTCTTCCAATGATGCATTACTAACAAAGTTAGGTTGGACTTTGATTCCTCAACCCACAACTTTATGGGTCCAGATCCTAAGGGCAAAATATCGAACAGATGCATATCATATCCCTGGCACGCTAGATAGGAAAGGGGCTTTGGTCATTTGGAGGGGGATATCTGCAACTTGGCAGTTTGTACACCAAGGTATAAAATGGAATCTGGGTAATGGGAGACATATTTTCTTCTGGCTTGATAATTGGGCAGATGATTGGGGACCATTAATAGTCGTGGCGACCTCTCCAATTCCTGATAGCGTTCTTTACACTATAATTGCAAATTTTACAAATGAAGTCGACACTTGGCAGTGAAATTTGTTCCAACAATATCTTCCAACAATATCTTCCTTCCACAGTATATATGGATATTGCAGCAATCCATCCTAATATAGAAGGCATAGAAGAAGATAAAATGGTGTGGGGACAAACTGATCACGAGAGGTTCATAGTGGCATCATCTTATGACTTAATCGAAGTTAGTACCATGAACGCTAATAATAGACTATGGGAGTTAATTTAGAAATGGGCAGGCCTCCAACGAATTAGGGCTTTCCTTTGGTTATTGGCTAAGAGAAAACTACTGACTAATCAATAGTGAGTAGCTCGGCATATCACAACAGATAGTAGTTGTCACTTTTGTGGGCAAGAAGAGTCAACATTGCATGCATTACGGGATTGTCCGAGAGTGAAAGCCTTCTGGTGTAAATTCCCCCTGAGGTGGTTGATACGGATTTTTTTAAACAAGATGAGGGGATGTGGGTAAAATCCAGCCTTATGAAGCACTCGTAAGTGAAGCAAGTAGAATGAGTTACTATATATGGATTAGCTTGGTAGTTTTTATGGCAATGGAGAAACAAAAGCCTTTTTAAGGCTAAATTTATTTGGCCAAAAGATGGTACTACAGCTGTTATAGATTACGTTGAATGGATGGTCAGGGCAAGAGTTGTAGAAAGTTGTGTGTTTAAGACACAGGATTTGCTTGTGGGCAATTTAGTTATTTGGACCAAATCGACGGAGGATTGGGTCAAATTAAATACAAATGGAGCAGTTAAATAAGGGTCTAACATTGCTACTACTGGAGGATTAATTAGGGACTGCCAACGGTCAGTGGTGTGGTGGATTTCTACAAAACATTGGAAGGGGCTTGCCTTTAACTGCCGAACTCTGGGGAGTCCACTTGGGCCTTACACTGGCATGGATACTTGGATATCGATGCATTGTCATTGAAGTGGATTCATTAGAGGTGATTAACATTCTTTCCTTTTCCAATATAGTTTTGTTAGAGGATAATTTTTTGGTGGCAGGTACCCGTGGGTTAATCCACCAAGCATGGGAGGTGCAATTTTAGCATGTATATCGCAAGGAAACTAGTATGCCGATAACCTAGCTTCTCTAGCAATATTATCCAACCCAGGCCTGTATATAGTTCAAGAGCCTCCGACAGTCATTATGGAGCTCATACACCGAGACAAGCAAGGAGTTTTGAACCGCAAAATACTGTGCTATTAGGATGTTTGTTTTTTAGTGGTGTGGGGTTTGTTTGTTTTATTATCCTTTGTAAGCTAAAAAAAAGTTTTAAAATTTTAATTTATGAAATAATATTTTTTCTTTATTATAGAGACAAAGGAACACTTTTGACCCTAAGTTTTGTATTAATCAACAATTATTACCAAACATTTCGATGTTAACAATTCTAATCCCAATATTTTAAAAAGTTAAATTGTAACCCAATCTGAACGAAAAATTCAAACCATTCTGTTAAGTGTCAGGTCAGTGCAATTCAAATCGTTCTATTAAGTGTTAGGTCAATTATTATTTTATTCAAATAAATGAGTCCCCTTTATCATGTCATCGCTGACGCGGTAAGTGAGATCCACTTACTAATTAAATTTTAAAAAATTATATTAAAAGAGTGAGACCCACCATTATATTAAACCTTAATCATATCGTTAAGTTTAACCTTTTTTGTTAAGAAGATGACTGGTAAACAAAATAATGAATCTTTAAACTTAACCTTTTTTGTTAAGAAAATAATTGGTTTCATTATTTTGGTTACCCATCGTTTTGTTTATAGTCTCCATCTGACCCTCCTCATTACGCCTACTCTCTTTATTTTTTGACCCTCCTTATTTCTCTGACCCTCCCTCATCGAATTCTATTTGAGCATTTGGATTCGTTCACTGCGTGAAATCCATCAATGTTTGTTTAGGAGAGAATCCGTTGAAAGCATCATCATTCATAGGTGAGTGTTTGTGTTATTTAGTTTAGCATTAGATGAGTATGACATGTTTTGTCTGTTGGGTGGGTTCTATTGTATTCACTATCTTGATCTTCCTTTTGGCAGGTTTTGCTGGAAGTTTTGTAAAAATAATTGGTTGTAGTTGAAGCTATTTTATTTTTCTTTAGTCTATTCAGATTGGTTTATGAGGAAATTTAGGTAAGCTGGAGTTTTGGATTGTAATAGACTGAAGATTGTCTAATGGTTGAGCATTTTGTTGCTAAGAAAATGAACTAAAAAGGAGAGGTCTGCTAATTGAAAATGTTGACTATTGTATGTTTTTATGGAGTCTATCATTTGTCCTTCTTGTTGGCATAATTAACAACTTGGATCATAGACATCATAGCTATTATATAGGATACAACTGAGGATATAGAGCCTGCTAGATGTTATAACAAGCAATTATATAGATACATAGATGGGTAGCCTAAGTAGATTTTCATCGGTGGGAAGCCTAAAGTCATCTTTGGTGTTTCCATTTTCAATTAAAAGACTCACCAATAGCATGACCAACATATTTGTATAGATCTAGTGTCACATGACCATAACCAACTATTTCATTTAATAAAAAATTCCTAAACCAATGTTTTAATTTTTGTAGTGGGAGAAGGTTTCTTAAACTTATACAGGCTACGAAAGTTTAAATTTCATACAGGGAACAAGGTTAAGAACGAAGGATTGTGTCCATCCTCTAGAACCCTAAAGTTGACTCCTGTTGTACAAGAAGCTGGATGACACGAAAATGTAAGCTTATAGTTAAATATGAAATTCTCTAGATCCCATATTGTGAATTGCAAAAAAAATATTCATCATAATAAATGAAATTAATGGTTGGGGCCTCCTTTTTAGTTAAACATTTATGTTTCTTATATAATTGGTTATTATAGCATCTAACAAAACCTTGATTTCAGTTAAAGCCACTTCTTTACCAGGAAGTGGGAAAAACATCGATCTTCAATGGAGCTTTGTGTTGAAAAGGAATAGGAGGGTGGAGTCTTAGTGATTCACATACTACACCATTCAAATAAAGTAGGTCTTTTAGTTCTTATGGTTTAAAAAGCTGCAAATTTTCTGCTTCTTTATCTATTGCAATCATCTTGAGCTGCTCCATTATCTTATCTTCATCCTCATGATTCGTTGAAACATTATAGAGAAACCAAGTTAGAGCAGAACTCACTATGTTTGTCCCTGCAAGGAAAAGATTCAAAATGGTGTTACTAAGAAACTTGTCATCCAGTTTTGATCCAATAAATTCAACATCTAACAGATCAACCCCATCGTCATCTTCCTAAGTTCTTTTGTTTTCATGGAGATATACTCATAAACTACGCGATCTAAATCTGCATAAGCTTTGATCATCTTTCCCTCTTTTCTAATACCTAGCCATCTCTACAACTGCTAAAATAATTTAAGCCTAATGTATCAATAAAATATAACCTCCACTGCATTATCTATGGCTTTTGAGAATTTAACTTATGTGAAATCTACTGATAGACATTCAGGGTCGTAGATTGCATTTTAACTCAATCATATATTATCTTATTATCATCTTTTAAGTATGCAAATGGAATCTTTATAATCGATGAATACAACAGTGAGTTCAAAGTCTGATAATGTTGTTTGCTATTGTGGGCTAAAGGCCCCATTGAGGACTTCTTAGGGTGATTGTAATCCTGGCCAAAGATTTTATGGATGCCCCAATTATTTGATGAGAATTTATTGTTATTAGATTAATGAAGTTGAATGTTAAACTTTGTTTAAGGTATTTTTCTTCCTAAAATTGAATTGAATGTTTTAGGATGGGAGTTGCAAGTTTTTCAAATGGTACGATGAAGAATTTAGTGAGAGAGCTGTTGGAGTGATTCAAAATTTAAGAAGAGAATTATCAATGTCCAAGGAAGAGGAAGAAGCATAGCAAAGGAGTTTGAAGAACAAATGAATCTTTTGAAGGAGGATTTACATTTGTTGAGAAAAGAAAAAAAAAACAAATTAAGTGTATATTAGTGAACATTGTAATTGTAATAGGATTACTTATGGTTGTGCCACTTTTTATTTGTAAATATGTTATGAGGATATTGTATTAAATTTGAACAATGTAATGGTTGATATTAATTTCATGTATCTTATGAAAATTTTGATTTTAAATATATAAGTAATATACAATGGTTATGTTGTATAACAAATCATAATGAATACATTGTACATGAATAATAAAATGTATATATGAACTATGTAACTCAATTGGAAAAACAATTCTATTATAAATAACCAATATACAATGGATAAGTTGCAGTATAACAACTTATAATTCATATAATGAATATGTTGTTTATGAATAACAAAATTGGCATATGAATTAATATACAATGAATACTTTACTAGTTGCATATATAAACAACATACAATGAATAATTTACTCATTGCATATGTTGTCAAATATGGAAAAAGGCAATGTAAGGGAGAGATTGACACAGAGAGACAGAGAGAGAGAAGTTGTGTAGCAAATCATATTAATTAATAAAAATATTTACATTGTATTTAAACAACACAAACATTCATATGTATACAACACATATGTATATAACACAAATATGTATACATTGTATGTATACAACTAATCAATGTTTGCTTCATTTGTATTTGACTACGTAAGATCAAGTTGTGATGATGAAGTCAATGAGGTCCTCCTTCTACTTAGTTTAGCCTATAAATATTGTGAAGTAATACTGGGACATCCTCTAAATCGTAAACCCCTTCACTGAAATCATAATTGAAATGTGTGTAGGTCAACATCTCCAAATTGGTTTATATTGGTATTTGCAGGTGTATCAACCTACAAAATGGAAAAAAAAATATTACACACTTTGCAGTTGTTACAAGTTAGACAAATTGATGAAAAACTTAAAGTTAAACAATTTGATAAAAAAGCTTACAATATTACTTTGTTGAGTCAACCCAACATTATCATTAACCAAATTCCCATCGTCTAACTGTAGTTCTATTGAAAAACATGTTTATCAGTAATTAGTACAAATAATAAGTAATATAAAAGCGAAAACTATATAATAACAAACTGTACATTAGTAATTAGGTTTGCTAGCCTAATACAACTTTCATTTGAATTGATAACTTTCAATGAGTCCTTAAAGTTTACACCAGACTTTTTATAATATGCTTTATCAATTTTATCATACCCTAACTCCATTCCCATCTCATTTATTTGTTTATTACTAACAAAGTTAACATCAACTTTGCCAAACATAGGAATATCCCCACTAACATATGTCAATTCTGACTTCAACATAAAATTTCCACCATGAAAAAGCCTTATACTTCCATATTGAGCCATTAAAACCTATAAACATAAGTATACATGCAAGTTTAAACAAAAAAGCAATGCAATGATTAAAAAAACATGCTAATTATCATTAAATGTAAAAGCAATGCAATCAAAACTATAACAACACATGGTGATCTTAATTTCCACCAAAAATTCTATGGATCATTTTCTCTACTTCTGCTTTTAGATATGACTCTGGCTTAAAATTATCAAATTCAATTTTAAAATTCAGCTTTTTTTATCTCAGCTTGCATCAAAACCGAAATGAAACTTCTTTGAAAGAAATCTATAAGAAGACCAATACACGCTTCAAGACATTAAGGTTGGCTATAATAACACATTAAGGTTTGCTATAAGAAGACCAAAACCTATAAACATAAGTATACATGCAAGTTTAAATGAAAAACCTATAAACATAAGCATACACGCAAGTTTGAAGTGTTTTATATGAGTTTAATGGTCATTTCAAGTGATATAAACTCATGTGGATTAACAGATACTATTAGGACTTTGAGTTTAATGGATTCATTATGGAAACCACAGATGCTTACTTACTAACGCATCAAGATATGTGTTCATGTGAGATAATGAAAGTCAAAATGAATGGCTCTTAACAATAGTTGATAGGAAAGATTACTACAAAAGACCCTTATTTTTAGATTAACACATTTGCCTTTGATGTCATATGAACATGACTATTTTATTACCTAATATAAGCTATAAAGAAACCCTAATGATAACATATTAACAGTACAAGTATTACAACAGTCGAAGTCTTTTAAACGTTACATCACTAAAACAAAACTAATTGATTTATTTAATACAACAAAAACTCAAATGATTTAGGGATTTTATTTAGCAAATATTTTCCTTAAAAGACTGATGAGCTAGTATTTGAATACTTGTACGAGGATGATGACACTTGTTTGCATCTCCTCATTTTTAATAACTACTTATTGCTATGTTTATGAAATGAGAAAATAGAATGGAATTGCATATAATTTTAATTTTTTAAAGAGTCTTTACTGTCGAATTAGGATAGTTATCATCGCTTATATACATCTTTCTGTCATTTAGTGCTCTTGTTAAACCTACACTATTACAGTCTAACTCGGATATAAAGGATGTTGTGACTTTTCTCATGGTTTAAGTTCAACAAGTTTATACTAAACAAAAAGAAATAAAATTATTTATGGATAAAAATCAAAAGTTTGTAAAAGTCATATTTACCGGTATTTTAGAAAGGCTTCATGCATCTCAATTACTATCACCAGCAATAGCTAAATGTTTCTACATGATGTCAGAAATGTCTCCCTAATAAGATGAATGATACACAACAATTAATTACGAGATAATCCAATATTATTTATGTTTATCTAAATTAGATTTATGTGCTAAATGAAAATTTTGACCTGATACTTAGATTTAGAGTTTTATGTGAAGCTTTAAGCACCTCATAAAGGCTATATCAAATTACTTATAAGCCTTGTCATATGTTATATGACTAGAAAACTTGACCCTAACACAGCAACCCCTAGCATAAGGATTAATGCATCATAGGTGTTCACTAGAATTATCCATAATCCTCCTCTAATAGGTCTTGCTCAGATCCCATATTTGTCTAAGTCAATTTAAATATGCCCTAATCTTAAACTTCGATTAATAATATGGCTTAGGTGCTGAGAACTATTTGTCTAAATATTCCTAGGAGTACTAGGCTGTTATACAAATAAGGGGAGGTTAGGAGGATGTCGCATTATAAGAGTAAGATTGAAAGCTCCTTTAAATCTTTTATTGGCTATCTTAAAACTTGAGTAAATTCACAAATACCCAAAATCCCTTAGTTAACTAGAAAGGGTTAAGTTAGCAAGAATGAGCACTAACACAATTAGCTTATGATCACAACATGTATAAAAGCAAATATGACTACTTAAAGAGTACCAACTATAATTTCAACACATAAAACAACTAAGTTTCTTATAACAAAATTCATTTTGCACCCTATACAATGTTGTAGTATGTTTGGTAGGAAATATGTTATAAATGATGAAAACTGAAATTTCATATTCTTCAACCATATAATAGGAAATGATTATTGATCCAATTCATCAAGAAAAGAAAAATAGTTACCCAATGCGTGATGCAGAGTGATGTTTAAAACTCTAACTAATGCTAACCACAAAACATAAAAAACAAAACAACGGGACCACAATGGGGACCAAAAAGCACCTAAACAATCATTTGGGACCATACTCAACACTAAGCTAATGACAACATCCATTATCTAGCACACATCGACAAGAAGGAAGCATCCTAATGCACAAACATATCTAACAGACACCAAATAAAACCTGACTTACCTCAGTTAACTTAAAAAGTTTCGATGCTCAACAATCATGACTTCTCTTGAGGATTGTTGACCACTAGGTTGCACGAATGGTGTTTCCGTTTACCAACTTCACTACCAGTGACTAATAATGATGGAGAACAAAAGGCAATTGAAAACTATAAAGAACGATGAGACAGTAACAAACACACTGTCGTTTCCACTTATACTATGCTTAATTAATTATTAAAATTATATTAACTAAATCTTTGTTAAGTTAATTGTTG
Source organism: Erythroxylum plowmanianum (assembly GCA_025531925.1). NCBI lineage: Eukaryota > Viridiplantae > Streptophyta > Magnoliopsida > Malpighiales > Erythroxylaceae > Erythroxylum > Erythroxylum plowmanianum. The sequence continues at coordinate 25,647,569 of JANVCQ010000005.1, read as the reverse complement.
TCTTGTTCAATTAATCACGTGATTAGGGTTAAGAAAATTATCAATCATCTAGGGCAGAAAAGGGATTATATAGGACCCCCTTACCATAGGGTACACACTGGGATGCCCAAAGGTCATTCCGGTACATATCCTATGATAATGGCGAGCTACGTTCAATCACTACATTCACTTCATAAGGCATCATAAGAAATCACAATATTTTTTTTGACTTTTAGACCAACTGTTCCTCATTTCATTTCTCAAAATCGAAAGTCTACATTGAGTCTTTCAACCTTTACTACATGTACAGGAACTAAACCTAGTACAAAAGTACTACATGAAAGAGGAAAATATAACAAATCTATCTAAGCCATTCAAAAATCCCAGCTGACCGACCTTTGAGCCATGACTTCTCTTGCCAACTCACAATCTACACAGCAGTAGAGCCCCTCAGTAGCTAAAGTCGTCTCTCGGTCCTGAAAAGACAACGTTGCAATTTTGGTGAGTTTTGCGAACTCAATGAGGTAACCATCATCGATGGTTCACTCAATTCATGCAACACATCAATTCATATCACAACTATTTCACAAATTGGCATTTCACATGAGTAACACGTTTCCACTTAAACATAAGCAATTATGCACTTCAATCAATCAAACATACATAACAAAATGCATATGAAATGCTCATGAGACACTTTTCTAATTATTACGTTGTTGTGATCGAGTGCCTGAACTATCCCATATAGGGCTTATTAAATATTGAGCCTAAGGCTTTGAATCACTTGTGAGCTCGAGGCTCAGTTTCACTCGTTGAGCTTTAAGCTCTAAGTGGTGACTACTCTGGTCACAATTGTCATTATCTGATTATGCATTCATGTATGGAATGCATGTGCCACAATCAACCATATTATAAGCACATAGGTCTTCACATTCACATACAATCAGCACTTCAACATCTCAATCTACCTAACACAATCATCGGACCTTTTGTCCGGAATTCACAATCAAATACATTCATTTATCATTCAAAACAAGAATTAGGCAAACAACTACTTAAGTGAGACCATCTAGGTTACTCACATATTGCTCCCGAAGCTAATGCCTGAAAGATTCAGCAACGTCTGAAAGTGGACGTTCTAGTTGCTCCTCTATAACAAATAGCATACACGATATCACAATTTGCACCATTAAGAGTGTTCAATAATGCACATGTATGAAATGAATTATGTACAATGCATATTCATGATAATCTCGGGTATCTCTCCATAAATTCTTCTCAACACTATCCCCATACCAAAACTCATTTAAGTGTAACTAACACTTAGGTTTATGCCTCTCTAGAACCATTGAAATCACAATTCATTACTCGCTGGCTTACTTTCAGACTTTCTAAAACACCCTTTTGGGTCTACTGTTCACATACAATCAGAAGGTGAAGTTGAGGTAATTTGGTCATACTCTCTTCTAGAAAAGTGTTCCTCTATGTCTTATCTTTTCATTGACACCAAAATCACTCAATTTGGTTCAGTAATATGGAAGATATACCTAAAAAATTTTCAGACTATTCTTAATCAAAAATAGTTTTCTATATACAACTTCCATCTAGAAATTGAATACCTTAGAAACTGAATCAAGATTAATCTTCTTCATGATATTTGTAACCCTATTTCTCTAGTTTACTCCAAATCCTACATATTAAAATATCATCAAAATACTGAAGTATATTTAGTAGAATAACACCAGTTCATACTCTTTAGGAGTACCCTCACTGTACCTGTTCTACTTTTTCACTTAATCTTTCTCAACTCATTTCGGAGGGCTATGATTCTTAGTGGAGATGTAGATCAATGTCTCACAAATCTAATGGTTCAAGAATCAAATCATTTGGATGTCTAGAGAAGAAGTTATGGCCAAAAGAATCCAACATGTGCATGTCCTTATGCATATTGTACATGCCTCGACGCAATTACCATAACTCTCACTACAGGTGTCAGAATGACTTTGTTTTTAGACCATTGGAAAGAGGACTTTGAGATCTACAACTTTTATGAAGACCTCAAAGGCCAATTCTATCGTCTGACTTCTGTATCGTCTCACTTTCCTTTCATCTTAGTTCTATCTTCTCATTTCTATCGTCTCATTTTCTTCCGTCTCATTTTCTCCCGTCTTATTTCTTCTGTGTCATTTGCTTCCATCTCATTTTCTTCTGTCTCATTTGCTTCTGTCTCATTTTCTTCCGTCTCATTTCTCCGTCTCATTTTTGTGACTCACTTTTTGCGTCTCACTTTTGGGTCTCATTTTTTCGTCTCACTTTTGTGTCTCATTTTTACGTTTCACTTTTGCGTCTCATTTTTTTGCCAGAGCATCTTCCCTTATAAGGATCATAAATTTTGACTCCGATGTCCAAAATTTTCATACTATATACCGTTAGAAAGATAAAAGAAAGATCTACAACTTTTTGGAAGGCATCTTAACTAAAATCTCTTTATATGAATCCCAAATTTGCCCCTAAAGTTTGAAGACAAATTTTCCATACACACACCAATGTACTAGACCAATTTCATAACTTCATGAAATTTTGAGACTTTTAGAGACAGAACTGAAATTCGATGTCTTCATACAAAATGTAGCCATAT
>JANVCQ010000005.1:25612156-25631418 GCA_025531925.1 Erythroxylum plowmanianum | reverse complement strand
TGGATCCTGGCTTTCGGGAAAGTCCCGGCAACAAAAATTTTTGTTTTCCGCACCTTGTACATATGATGTACACCCCGGGATTTTCCTACACATATGAAGACTATTGAAGGCTTGATGAGGAAGTTCTTATAGGCCAAAATAAATATAAACAAGGTAAATGCTAAAGTCAAGTAATTAGATATATGCAAACCTATGGATGAAGGAGGCTTAGGGATCACTCTTATAAGCATTGCCAATAAGGTGGTATTGGCTAAAAGGATTTGGAGAACCTTGGTTGATAGGAAATCACTATAGATGAGATGGATGCATAGCTACATTTTGAAAGGAGATAGTATTTAGTCCCTTGTTAGCAAAGATTCTTTTTCATAGTTCATTAATCAACTACCCAAACTAAAGAGTTCAATTAAGCCAAATATGGGGTGCAGAATTAGGGATGACAGTTTTTCTTTCTTGTTATATGATAATTAGATGAGAAAGGGGACTTTACAAAACATAGCTTAAGTTGCTCATTTTTTAGTTCAAATGCAACCTCAAACCAAGGCGTGCTTGTGGATTGAAGATGGTCAATGAAGCAATTTTCCAAAAGAATTAAAACATTTGATCCCCAAGTACTTAACAAATGTTGAGTTTAAAGTTTTCTACACTTGGATTAGTAATTCGGGGGCTAAATTTACCAACATAATCTATAGGGACTTAATAAAACCTAGAGGAAAAAAGGAGTTTTGGGATGTACTCATTTGGAACAACAACCTACTGCTTAGGGACTTGTTTCTATGGCTAACAACTTTGAATAAACTTAAAACTATGGACAAATTGCATTTCTTATAGCTTTAAGATATTTGTGTTTTATGTGAAGAAGTAGCTAAAACCTTAACAAATTTATTTTTTCATTGCAATTACTCAATGACAACATGGAGTTACGTGGAAAGCCTCCTTAATTGGGAGTATAATCTAGTTTCTTTTCCGAATATTTTATATTTGCTAATAACTAATTATAGCAAGCTCCCTAGAGATTTACTTTTGTCTCTCTCATTAAGGTTGCTAACTTTTTCCGCTCTATTCGGAAGGAACAAAATGCTAGAAGATTGAAGCAACTAAAAAGCTCATATTACTATCTTATTCGACCTCACTATTGCTAGCATAAGAGAACAACTGATACTATGTAAGGATTCTAATAATCTAAGCTGGAATAGGGCATGGAGGCTAGAATAAGTAGTTCTTATGTTTATATTTTAACTGATCCTAGTTTTTATCTACGAGAAGAATATGCAACATATATGTACAAAAAGTATGATTGCATTAGATTGAATGTTTGAAACATGCATATGTCCTAAAGAATTTCTGAAATATACTCAAGATTACCTGGTTAATAGGAGGGTAAAAATGGGGAAGGCCTTTTCAAGCATTGCATGATATTTGATATCCCTCTGGATCCATTTGTAGTTCTCTGGGGCGATGTAGCCCTTGATCTCCACTTACTAAATCAATCAATTACAACCATTGAGTGCAGAAGGTTATACCCCTACCTATTTTGATGAGGTGAACAATAATTAATGGCATATATAAAAGTAGAAGCGCATTTGCTGTAGCAAAAAATAAAGAAGATTGATTACTAGCCTGAGACCAATCCACAATCATAAAGAGCAAGTAGTGATGCGGAAAAGGAAATTCCAATATGCAAATGAAAATTTATGCAAGATTAGCCCCTCAACAATACAACAATATAACTAAAGGAGCGAACCTCTATAAAGATAAGGAGAATTAAGATTGACTCAAATTAGGTGTGTAAGATCCTCATAGAACTTAAAGGCAATGACTTGGAGTAAACCCCCTCGTTCAACCCGCCCATGCAAGAAGAAATGATACACTAATCATCACTAATAAGGCTTTGCTTAAGGTGAGTTATTTGGGAAGTAATGTGATGCAACTAGCAAGATGGAAGAAGATGGTTCATGAGCTATGGAAGAGTAAATTGTTACAGTGAACAAAGTGTTTAATTAGAGAGAGACCAAGTAATATCCTAAATGGTCCCAGTTAAAGAAGTGAAGTTATGTTCTTTTAGGCCTTAACATGAAGAAGATACGTATCTTGAAGGTGTGAAATGTGACCACTAAAAGAGTTATGTCCTATTTATGGTTTAGTTGCTCTGATAGTTCATATGAAAATGTTTTAGGATTGATTGCTACCTTGTATTAGTAACTAATGTAAGTCTCTATAATTCTTACAAGTAATAAAATTATCTAATATTTCATAAAGAAAACAATTGAAATGATGAGGGTTTTAAACTAAAATAATCAGAATAAAAGAGGTCGAAAATTGCATAAAAGATGATGATGATGAAGATTTGATTTGGGATCCTTCAAAAGTTGCCATTTCAAATAAAGAAGAGGAGAGATAATTTGAAGGAGAATAAAGAGAAAAATATGAGTACATAGGTTTAAATAAAATAAGAGATAAATTTATGATTTAGAATTTTGATTTATTAGATTAATAATTATCAAATCAAGTTAACTTAATTAATTTATTAAAAATATATTCTTATCACGTAATTAGTAATATAAAATATATCAATGTTTATTTTAAATGTTTTAGAATATCAATATTTAATTTATATTTTGATAGAAATATTAATGTAAAACTTGTCGCTTTTTACCATATCTTTTACATAGAAACAACGGTTAGGGTGGGCCATCCGTAATTTAACAACAATGGAGACATAAAATTATAAGCCAGATACAGAGAGAGACAAATATTTGCCAGCCGTAAAATTGCCCCCCAATTCGTAGGAAGTGAAGAACCGCAGGGTTTTAGGCCCTCTCCCTCCTCTCCCTCTCCATCTCATGGCTACAGCAGTCCCTGGCTCTACTTCTGCAGCTCCAACCGACCAAATTGCCTCACCTCCCAAGTAGTCCAAACTCAAAGCCCCACCTTATTATTACAGTTTTGCCACCATAAAGACGGCTCATTTTTGGAGAGCCACAATAGCTACTGCTACTTGCAGCTGCTATAAGCTGGGGAGTGTTAGAAGCTTTGTAGCTATGGGCCTCTCTGGAACCACCGCTCCGACCACCTATGTTGGTTCTTTTAGACCGTTTTGCCCTTCTTATTTTAAATTAACTCGGTCTTGTCCGTGTTTTGCATCTTCTGTTAGGGGTCCTGCTCGTCCCTTCTCCAATGCAGTTCAGAGGTTCGCTCTCTGTCTTTGTAAAAGACTTTTTTTTTTGGGTGGCTGTTTCATATCTTTTAGCTCTTTGGTACGTGGGGTTTTGGGTTGTTTTGATGCCCTTTTGTTCGTTTTTATTTTATGTATTTTTTGCTGGGTTCTGTGTTGTCAAGTGTAGCAAAGGCCTTGAAGTGTTTATGTAATGCTTTTCTTAATATATTTCCATTAAATATTATTAGTAAAGTTCAACATTTCCCTTGTTTTTTGGGGGTTTGGCTCGTGGGTGCCGATTACAGGATTCCTTGTGATTGCTTATGCTGGGTATTCTTTTTACATGCTTACTCTGAATCATATGCTTCCTTGATATATAGATTTTGCTCTTCAAATTTCATTTGTTTTATAGGAGTATTATGTAATGAGATGTGTAATAATTTTGGCTGGCCTGCTCTTTATGCTTTATTCTTGATTGTTTTATAATATGTATTGTGTTACCTGTTTAGGTGTTTTGCATCTTCTAACTGATTTCTCTGGCCCTGTTTTTCTACCTTTTATTTCATATATTTTGACGTTTCAGTATGTTTGTTTCTTTGTGATAAATGTGGAAAACCACGATTATAATAGAACATGAGATATGTGCCAGCTGATCTCTTACAACTAGCGATTCACGCATCTCAAAAGATTTGCCTGAGATAGCATGGCCTCTGAAGTAATCAGAAAATTGACTTATCTATTTTACTGAGAATGAATCTAACTTTATCATTTTCTTTCAATCATTTCCGTATGTTATCAACATGTTTTCCAGCACTTTCTATTATTTGTCAAAACTTTTGTTCTAAACTTAACGTCTATGTTTTCTAAACATTCCCTACACAACTCTTGGTCTTTGCTGCTTACCAAATTGCTTGCGTTGTTAAATTTTAGCCCTCTGTGGCCTTCAATCAAATGATTTAACTGTATCTTTTATGCTTTTGTTGCTTCGCTTAACTTCTCGATATTAATTGATGCTTAATATTGAGTTTCATGCGTTTGATAGCTTATTGGACCTGCAAAGACAAGATGAGAAAAAACCTGTTTTGAAGGTACCTTATCCTCCAGTTGAAAGCAATAGGTACTCATGGAAAGCAATGGGTGAAGAGTTGCGGGACCAAAGGAGCTACTTCTTGAACAAGCAAGGCTGTGTTCAGTGTGGAAGCTCTATTTCAAAAGTCAGCTATAGAAGCATACAGATGCAGGATAAACCAAATAATAATAACAATGCAAATGTCAGAAATGTTGGACTCACTAATAGTAAGGACCATGCTGTACCTTTGCCACTTGGTTCTGAAGTAAAGAATGACGGTAACAACATTATATCATTATGTGGTAGAGATGATCGTTCAACATATCAGAAAAAGCAAAGCAATAATGCTTCTAACAGCATCCTAAGAGATGCTGCACATGCTAATGGATCACTGGAAGAAATAATGTTGGAGAATCAGAGCAAAGTAGATTTTGGTCAAACTGATGCAGTTACTAGTCCAGTTGGCATTGATCGGGTTAATGGAAACGGTGCTGTTTTTGGACATAATTATGAAAAATCGAGAGTAAAGGAGAACCAGATAAAAGTGGATTTTGGTCAAACTAATGCAGTTACTAGTTCAGTTGGCATTGATTGGGTTAATGGAAACAGTGCTGTTTTTGGACATAATTATGAAAAATCCAGAGTAAATGAAACATCTGCTCAGCAAGATAGTTATCAGATGCATAATTCTAATGCAGCTATGGTTGTTAAGTATGACTCTGAACTGTTCAGAGTAGGAGAGACTGCTCCCCTGCTTTATGATAGCATGATAAGTAATGTTACATCTTCTGTTGGCTATGATAAGAAACAGTCCAATACTGAAGGAATGTCATCCCGAGAAGAGAGTCGCCAAAGGCTAACTGGTATATATGAAGATATTCTGATTGTTGATAATGTTCTTTTGGCGAAGGAGGTTGTTGCTAAGCTTATCAATCAATACAGACATCTTATACATGCATGTGATACAGAGGTATGTTTTCTAGACATTGGATTCTTTTCAGAGTTTCTCTTGCAAGCATTGTTCAAGTCTAAAAATTTATGTTGATATCAAAGAGAAAAATTTATAAGTTCCAAGGCTTAGCTTCTTTGGGTTTCATATAATAGGGTTCTTGAGTATCACACTGGGGGTTGAGGCTACATTAAAATTTTGGTAAAAAGAGTTTTCTTTACTATTATATGATGATGAATATCACGGATATTTTTGTTCTTGTGTAATTATTCCTGTATAAAAAATCTAAAATTATTAGATTATATGCCTTTCTGTATATATCTTTTTGTGAAATATCTTGTACATATATTTATTAAGAAATATTTGTGCAACATGTATTACCCTTCTGTCATAATTAGTAAGGCTAGAAGAAAAAAGTACGATAAATATTCCTTTGTCTTTCTACGTGCAGCTTAGAAATTGCTATTGAGCCACCACCTTTTTATCAATCTTATGGCTGAAAGTTGAACTTAATTGTCAAAATTTCCTTTTTCCCCCCCCTTTGGTCAGCCTTTATAGTTAGGTAAGATTGGCCTTGTCAGAATCTAACATTATCATCTCTGGGAGAAAGAGACCTTGCTAGGATCAAACTTTGGATATGCGTTGCTCCTTTGTGTCAGCCACACCTTTTGTGGCAAGTCAAAATTGCTCCCCATCTTCTCACCACAGCCACTGGTCCATCATCCCACTTATCTTTCATTAACATCATTAACAGTTCATTGCTGGCCATCATTGTACTAGTCTGTCGTCCTTGTCAACCATTGTTGTACTGTGATCATAAGCGTTCTTAGAGATTGATAGACATTTTAGAAAAGAGAAGATGGATAGTGAGTTGATGACCACACCTATTGATTGTGCATTGACCAATTGGCAGATGTATTCACAAAAGAACTACTTCTAGTGTTTGGAAAACTCACTTTTAAGCTAGGAATTGAGAATATCTCCTCACCAGCTTTGGGGGGAAGTGTTGAAGATCACGAATGTTGTGTTCTCCTGTATAATTATTCTTGTATAGGAACATTAAGAGTCCCTTATTCGATTATACATCCTATATAGGAAGGTTTTAGACATATCTTATATTGCACATCTTATTATGAAATTAAAAAACTATATGGACATTTTAGGAAGTAATAAATGCTTATACATTTACAGTTGTAAACTGCTCATTCTCCATGCACAAAGTGAAACAAAAACTATTCCTTATGTATTTGAGCTACAAACACATTTATACAACCTAAAGTACAATCTTTTAAGTTCCCATGTCTGTTCTCATCAAAATGAGAAATAAGCTGGAATATGCTCTCATCTGTTATCACTCGAACCACATACAGGTCAGCGATATTTGCACAGCGTAGAATCATTTCATGTGTGAGTTGCTACCTATTTTATTACAGCTATAAAATTCACAGGTAGCAGGGATTGATGTGAAGCAAGAAACACCTGTTAACCATGGAGAGATAATATGCTTCAGTATTTATTCTGGACCTGAGGCAGATTTTGGATATGGAAAGTCATGTATATGGGTAGATGTTCTTGATGGTGGTGGCCAGGATATCTTAGCTGAATTTGAGCCATTTTTTGCCAACCCATTCATTAGAAAGGTGGATTTTCATTTTTGGTTTCTTGTAATTTATTTGCATTGATCTCAACTTCTTCATTGGCAAAATTTTTAATAGTAGCCTGATAACTGTGTTGATATGTTCTCTATAGCATTCTTCATAAATGATTTCTGTTAAACTCTATTCATTGGATTGTCTCTCTTTCTTTCCCATGTTATTCAGTGACTGGCTGATTCTTTATGCCTCTCTCTTTCTCTCTCATTATCTTCTTTTGCTGTGACTTACATATTTTTCATTATTCTACTGAAGTATGATAATAGATTTACCAAATTTTAATGGTCTTTTGGACAATGCACCGAATGATTAGATTAAATATTTCCTCTGCATAATTTCAGATATTTTAGATTTTCATTCTCTTGCAGAACTTGATGGTGCTGTTTGTATTATTTTTCCTGTGGCTTATTTGGTTTAAGAAATATGGGGACTTCTTTATTGTAACATTTTATAGTCCCTTTAAACTCCAACATGATATAGAGTAAGAAAGGGATAGAAAGAGAGATATAGAGAGTGAGAGAGTTAGAAATAGAGACAATTTAGATCCAGTAATATAACATGTATTGTTGATTTTACTTGATAATGGGAATAGAGACAATTTAGACCCTGTAATATAACATGCATTGTTAGTTTTACTTGATAATGAGAATGGTAATCTTTCTAATATTCTTGTGGGCAAAATAATTTAGCTACTTCTATTACCTTTGAGGACAATCTATCTGTTTCTATATAATTCTCCTCAGGGTGTCAATTATTTGGTTGCTTGCTAAGTCTATAAGCTACTTTACGTTGTTAAAGTTACTTGTTTTTTTAATGTAGGTTTGGCACAATTACAGCTTTGATAACCATGTTGTTGAAAATTATGGTATACCTCTTCTTGGTTTTCATGCTGACACGATGCACATGGCAAGGTTATGGAATTCTTCACGACGGTTGGAGGGTGGTTATTCTCTTGAAGCTTTGACAAGTGATAGAAAGCTCATGGCTAGGGCTTCATCACGCTACCAGAAGTTAATTGGTAAGGTGTCAATGAAAACCATCTTTGGAAAGAAAAAACTGAAAAAGGATGGTTCTGAAGGAAAAATTACTATTGTGGCTCCTGTTGAAGAGCTACAAAGAGAAGATCGAAAACCATGGATTTGCTATTCAGCCTTGGATGCAATAAGTACCTTGCAGCTTTATGAAAGCTTGAAAACCAGTCTATGTGGTGAGAATTGGATGTTGAATGGAGATCGGGTTCTTGGAAAATCAATGTTTGACTTCTATCAAGAATATTGGCAGCCGTTTGGTGAGCTTCTAGTTAGAATGGAAGCGGAGGGAATGTTGGTTGATCGTGCACATCTGAAAGAGATACAGAAGGTGGCCATAGCAGAACAAGCAATTGCTGCTCATAATTTCCGTACTTGGGCATCTAAGTATTGTCCTGATGCTATTTATATGAATGTAGGAAGTGATGCACAGCTACGCCAATTACTATATGGTGGCATTACAAACAGGTAATCTCTTGTTTGGGGCATTGATTTAATTGTTATCATCTTTCAACTGATATCAAGTTCAAGTCTTTTAGTCACAACTATCATTTTGCTTAATTTCATTCCAAGTATAAAAGTGATCTTTGCTGGTTTGGCTCCTATATGTTTAGAGAGTTAATTTCCCCTGCATTTGAAGTTGTATTTGTAGCATGAATATGGAATTTATGGTGTAACTTTCCTGCATTTCTCTGGGAGAAAAAAAGTTCATAACATGAAGGCAAAGTGATGATGTTGACATAAAACTAGAGTTTTGAAAAAGCATGAAAAGAAATAAAATCCTCTATTCTTTTTTCAATGGTTGCAGTGCAACCCTTGAAAAACTTGAAGAAGCAAAGGATTTCAAAGTTCCTAATGTTGATAAAGTGATTGAAGAAGGAAAGAAGAAGCCCACAAAGTATCAAAAAATTAGATTGTACAACATTGGTATTGATCTACCTGCAGAGGTGTATACACCAAGTGGTTGGCCCTCCGTCAGTGGAGATGCTTTGAAGGCCCTTGTTGCTGCAATTTCTGCAAGCGGCAAGTCAATCTATGTTGCCAACGAGAGATATTCGAAGTCATTGTCAGATGGAGGAGAATCATTAAGAACCTTTAAAACAGAGGAAGAAAGGATTGAGGCTTGCCAAGCAATTACTTCTTTATGTGAAGTATGCTCTATCGACTCTTTGATATCCAATTTCATCCTTCCCTTGCAGGTAAAATTTAAATTCTTCATTTTATGTTAACTGAGATCGTAATAGGCCTTAGTGGGTTTTTGGTCATTATAAAATAGTTCCGGGATAAAGAATTATGAAGTGTTAAACCTTTTTGAAAATTTTCATTTTCATGTCTAAACTTTTAAAGTTTTCAATTAAATGTTTAAACTTTTAAAAATTGGATAACTCAATTCAAACGGTTGTCTTCTGTTTACATTTTGCTGATATGATTGAAAGAGCATGTAGATACTAAAATTTGGAGTGGTTATGTGATATCTTCTTTCCTGCATGATTTTTAGCATCAAACAAGTGATCATAGGAGGCACAAAATGCATGTTGATGAAAACGAAGAGTTACATAACTCCTCTAAACATCAATCTTTACGTGATCCATCAGCCACATCAACAAGATGTTTATGAGACACATTTTTGAACTGAGTTGTCTAATTTTTAAAAGTTTACACTTTATTAAAATTTTTAAAAGGATGGACACTTAAATGAAAAAGTCAAAAAGGTTTGATACTTTTTAATTCGTTATCTTAAATCATCCCACAAATAAGAACCATGCAGAAAGTAGAATCCACAGATGTCTTTTGGTATAATATCTCATTATGACTGCATATTTGAAGGTGGCATATAGTCCACGATGATAGTCATCTTACAATTCCTTCATGTGCCTATTAATATTATTTGTGTCCCATGCTTTTGTTGGTGATTAGTATATACAATTCTAAAACGCTTAAAAATGACTCCCTTAGCTTTTAATTTGAAAACTTGAAGTCAGGTTTTTGTGGGTATATGTTTAGAATTTATATTATTTTGCTTCTTCTCTCTAGGCAAGTATTAACATTTTCTGTTCAAATTTCCATTCAGATCATTTGAGATTGATATTTTTATAATTTTACATTCTTGGTGTAAATATTGTAATCTGTACTAGAATATAATCTACACGACTCAGTTAGAAAAGCCAAAATGTTTATATAAAAGGTTTTGGTCATATAAAAGTTCAATATTGTTAATTTGAGATATTTAAAGTACTTTTCATAGTGCCAACCATGTCAGTTAATTAGATTTAAACTTTATGTTTGCTATAAGTTTAATTATTTGGCATTGCTTTATCTTAGTATTCTGCATTCTTATTAAATAGCCCTATAGCTCCAAAATTTCGAAACTATTGATGCTCATAGTGTTCTCTCTATTGCAGGAAAGTAATATAGCTGGCAAGAATGGGCGCATACATTGTTCTTTAAATATTAACACAGAAACTGGGCGTTTGTCAGCAAGGAGGCCAAATTTGCAGGTATTGATCTATTTTCCATTAATTGCTTTTCTAGAGTGAATTTATAATTGATGAATTGTTTTCTTTTGATAATGTCACTGAAAAAGGCATGGCTTGGCCATCAAACATATGTCTGTGCTATTTGCTATTTTAATGATATTGCTTGCCTAGCAAGTAGGATTAAAAGTTTCTAGGAAATCAATGTGAATTCAACTGAAAAGCTTTAGTATTTTATTTTATTTATCTCGTTCGTTGGTTATGCATAAAATTTTTCCAAAAATTGAAGACAAGATAGAGGCTTTAATATTGCTATTTGAATGTGATAGAAATCAAACTTTCACATATTACCTTCATTCAGAATCAGCCTGCTTTGGAGAAGGACCGGTATAAGATCCGTAAGGCATTTATAGCTGCTCCAGGAAATTCCCTTATTGTTGCAGATTATGGGCAGGTGAGTATTTGTTATCCACCAATTTATTTTGTATCTCAGGCTTTGGTCTGAAAGAGATTTCATGTTACAGCTTGAACTTCGAATTCTTGCACATCTTTCTAACTGTACGAGCATGTTGGATGCGTTCAAAGCTGGTGGAGATTTTCATTCAAGAACAGCTATGAACATGTATCCACATATTCATGATGCCATTACAAAAAAGGAAGTACTTCTCGAATGGTACCCACAATCAGGTGAAGATAAACCCCCAGTTCCACTGTTGAAGGTAAATCGGTAATTGTTTTGCCATTCTCTTCGTAAAAGTATGTTGAAATGAGAAGCAAGGAACTCATTTTTGTAAATTTCATTTGCTCACTTTCCAACTCTAAGTCCACTTTCTAGTTTTGAAGCGATTTGGTAACAAAAATTCTCTTTTTTTTTTAGATTTAAACACAGGGATGCAATTAGCTTTTAATTTAAGGTGTATGGAACATAGAATATAGTTTTATAAACTAGTTTCAAAATGTAGTGGTTAAAGTTTATAGATAAAGATAAATTGAACGTTAGTGTTTGATTCAAACTGGGATGGTGCTCTAGCAGCAAGATTGGATAGCATCTACTCCATCTGTTAAGTCATGCAAATGTTGTTGACAAATAAAGTTTGGTGTATAAATGAATATTTGCTGAATTGGTGTTTGCACGACTTGTGCCATGGACAAAATCAAGATTTGTGTATCTCTACCTTTTGCCAAGTCCATTGTTCGTTGTTATGGATATGACTAGAGTTTGGCAACTAACCACCAATAGGGCTCCTCAGTTTGATATTCTCTGGAATGCTTCTTGTTGGAGCAGCTTACTTTGATCCAAAATCTAATGTGCAAAAAGACAAAAAAATCTACTATTTTGTATTTTCTTGAACATTATGTGGAAATTGCAGCGGTTAGTACTTGTTGAATGTTATGGAGATTTAGTATTTAGTATTTAGTATGAAAATATTATTATGTATCTAATATAGGAATAATTTATCTAAGTAGTTCTAGGTATTATTTAAGAGTCTTGTATTTTTTATTATGGAATATTGCGCTATCCTATTATTGTAAATAGGTGGGTTAAATCTAGTGAATATGGTAGGACTAGAAGGAAATAAAGAATAAGTTTTGGAAAGGAAAAATAAGATTGTTTATTGAATGCAAATAAACTGATATGGAGAGTATTGGAGAATCTCACAGACAACCACACCAATAACAAAAGACAATTCGAGCTGCCTAAACTCCAAGAATATACTCAAAAATAGAAAGATTGCACACCTAATGACAATTACTATAGAACTATTTATGGATTTGACTCCTAGAGACGTACTTGTAGATAAATAATAAATCCTAATTGTAGATAACAATAAGTAACCCACTTCTACTAAAAATCTGAAACTACCAACTCTTCTTATTTTTCCTCTAATAACTACCAACTAATTACATTATCCCCTCTTGACTTAGTCTTCTTGCAAAGGTATGTCTTCAGTGGTCTATCAGTACCCCTCCTTTGGAAAGTCACCTTGTCCTCAAGTTGAAAATAGGGATATCATTGTTGTGATAGGTCATATGATTCCCAGTTGGCATCTTCAGAAGGACGGTTCTGCCATAAGATGAGCAATTCCAAATCTAATTCATCACCATGCTTAATCCAACGGTGAGCCAATGCTTTTTGAGGTTCCACCTCAAAACTCCCAATTGGAATTCAAAGATAATGGAGCTGGCGGATTGGTGGAGAGTTGTCCCTTAGCTTCTTTAAGTAGTGAGACATGGAAAATAGGATGTACCTTGGCGTTAGCAGGGAGCTCTAGTTCATTCGCTACTGGACTCCAACATTTGAGAGTCTTATAAGGACCAAAAAATCAAGGCGAAAGCTTCTCAATCATACGCCTAGCTAAAGAATGTTGCCTATATGGTTGGACTCGTAAGAAGGCAACACCAATTTCAAATGATTTTTCTCTATGATTCTTATCTGCATGTGCCATCATTCAATTTTGAGCTTTTGAGTAAATTGTCCTTTAAAACCTGTAATATAGCATCCCTTTCAACAAGTTTTTCTTCCAATTCTGCTATGTGACTATCGCCGCGACAATACACTTGTAAAGTGGGAGGTTCACGACCATACATAGCATGAAAAGTAGTGTTTGTTGCCGTATGGAAATTGTTGAATGAAAATTCTGCCTAGCACAAGAAACGACTCCAAATCTTCGAGTTCTCACTTGCAAAGCATCTGAGATAAGCCTCCAAGCAACGATTTACAACTTCCGTTTGTCCATCTAATTGTGGGTGGTAAGCTGTCCCCATTTGCAACTTTGTCTGATTAAGCTTAAAAATTTCTGTCCAAAATGAACTGGTGAACAATATGTCCTTATATGATAGTATGCTTCTTGGAATACCATGTAATCGGACAATTTCCTTGCAAAACACATCAGCAACTATTTTTGCAGAATATGGGTGAGTTAGTGCCACAAAATGGGCATATTTAGATAATCGATCTACCACAACCAAAATAGTATCATATCCATTGGATTTCAACAATCTATTAATGAAGTCCATTGAGATGTCTTCTCATATCCTCTGTGGGATTTGTAGTGGTTGAAGCAAACCTATTGGAGATAATGTCTAATACTTGTTTCGTTGACATACGAAGCAGTTTTGAACATTCACATATTTGGCCAAAACACACTAGCAGAAAGCCTCTTGATTGTTTTGAGAAATCCTCCATGTCCACCAGAAGGGGTATCATATAGTTTAGCCATAAGCTTCTCTCTTAAAGGCAAGTCAGTTGGGATGACAAGCTTTCCTTGAAAATAAAGACGTCCATTTTGACTAGAATAATCAGGAGCAGATGCGGGATCTTTCTGTAATTGCTCTATAATTCTTGTATTCACGGGGTCTTGCTTTAGGAGTGTTGGGAGCTTATCAAATTCTATTGAAAAAGGAACTGATAACTGCATAAAATGAGGTCGACGGGATAGAGAGTTTGCCACAATATTCTCCTTTCCAGCTCGATATATGATGGTAAAATCAAAGGGCAGAAGTTTGATTAAGAGTCGTTCACTAGTAGCAATCTTCTGCTCTAATAAAAACTTCAAACTGCAATGATCAGTCTTTACAAAGAAATGCCTCCCTAGAAGATAATGCTTCCATTTTTGCAAAGAAAGCACTAGTGCAAGTAACTCCCTATCATATGCAGATTTAAATTTGTTTGAGAAAGAAAATCCCTTACTGTAAAAAGCAATCGGGTGGCCCTCTTGTGATAAAACAGCTCCTACCCCCTGTGATGAAGCGTCACATTCAACAGTGAATGATTAGGAAAAATTTGAAAGCTTTAAAATAGGTACAAATGTGAGTAACTGATTGAGTTTAGAGAAAGCTTCAATAGCCACCTCATTCCACCTAAAAGAATCTTTCTTGGTTAGCTCGGTTAAAGGACGAGCTAGAATTTCGTAACCTTAGACAAATTGACGGTAGTAACCAGTGAGTCCTAGGAATCCTTTCAATTGCTTGACATTTGGGGTTGTGGCCAGTCAGCAGTTGCTTTGATCTTGTCTGGATCTACATTGACTCCTTGATTCGAAATGACATGACTGAGAAATCCCATTCTTTGTTGAGCGAAGGAACACTGCTTTCTATTAGCGAAAAAACAGTTTTCTTGGAGGAGAGTGGGGGTAATCCTCAAGTGTTTTTTGTGCTGTTGAAGGTTAGGACTGCACACCAAAATATCATCAAAGAAAACCAAGATAAATTGTCGAATATGGGGTCGAAATAAATTATTCATTACCGACTGGAATGTAGAGGGAGCATTGGTCAAGCCAAAGGGCATGACTAAAAACTCATAGTGACCAGAGTGTGCTCAAAATGCTGTCTTGTGGATATCTTCAGGTTTCATCCGAATTTGGTGATATCCAGAGCGAAGGTCGATTTTGGAGAAGAAGGAGGCTCCATGTAACTCATCCAACAACTCATCAATATTTGGAATAGGATGTTTATCTGCAATGGTAGTCTTAAAACAGGGCTAGCAAACGGGCTGGAACTTGGACGTATTGATCCTTCGTCAAATAATTCATTAACCAGACGTTCAATCTCATTTTTCTGGTAAAAAGGATTTGGAAAATAGTATGAAAATTGAGAAGGTTTTGGATGTCAGGAATGATGTTCTCTTGGCTTATTGGAGTTTCAGGCTGTCTAATAATTTGGCACAATACTCATTGCTTCTTGTTGTGGATTAGCTTTTGCATAGATTTGAAGGTTACTCCCTCAATACTTGGCTTCACTTCTCCTTGCAATTTGTACTTCTTTCCTTTGTAATTAAATGTCATGAACATCTTACTCCAATTAGCTTGGACAATGTTAAGAGAGGCAAGTCATTTAATCCCCAATACCGTTAACTAGACCCATCGAAAAAGCATAAAAATCTTGAGTGATTGAGAGATCTAGAAGCTGGATCTCAACTCCCTTACATAGTGTGTTATAGCTGATTGTGTCCCTATTGCCTATATGCACTCCAAAAGAAGGGACTTGAATTAATGGAAAATGAAGGTCAGTGACTACCTTGTTCGATATAAAGTTATGGGTTGATCCACTTTCGATCAAGATTAGGACGTCTCTCCCCTTAATTTTTCCCCGGATTTTCATGGTAGTGCCTGATGTTTTGCCTAAAATCGCATGCATTGAAATTTCAGCCATTTCAGCCATCATGTCTTCTTCCTCTGCTTCCCAGGTTTCATCACAGAAATCTGTCTCTCCCTCTTCAGTTTCCATAACTGCCAAAGTCGACTACTTGCAACGATGGCTAGGTCTGAATTTCTCATTACAACGAAAACACAAGCCTTTAATCTTTCGGATTTGTTGTTCCCTTGTAAGTTGTCGTGGGACAAAGCTAGCCACTTTCTGCCCATTGTCGAGTTCCTGATAGCAGAAGGTAAGGTGTTTGTATTGTATGGAGCGTAAGAATTATCTCGAGTTGCCAAAGAAGACCCAGCCCCACCCGTTTGACTTTTGCGAATACCCTTTGTTAATGCGAGTTTTGCTTCATGTTCCAGGGCTAAGCTCATGGCTCTGTATATATTTTTGGGTTTTTGAATACGCACATCAGATCGAAGTTCTTCTTTGAGACCATTTAGAAAAACTCCCAAGAAATAGTATTCTGGCCAATTAGATACTCGTGTTGACCTCCGATCAAACTCTTGATGGTATTCTTGAACAGTTCCTGTTTGTAGGATTGCACAAAGGTGCTCGTCAGGATTGACAAACGCGGCTGGACCAAAATGTTCATGTAGTATTCTGACTAACTCTCCCCAACCATATATCATCCGGTCACTGTTGATCCATGAAAACACCTCCAAGGCTTCCCCTTCCAAATACATTGAAGCCACATCAACTTTATGATCTTCTAAGGTTTGGTAGTGTCGAAAATATTTTTTTGCTTTCAAAATCCATCCCCGTGGATCTCATTCTCAAATCTAGGAAAATCCATCTTTGCAAGGATTCTTCGGGGTTGATGATTTTCCCATTCAGCATATGCTTCCTCCTCTTTAGTAATAACATTCTTTTTCTTCGAAGGTCGACTGGATTCTCCACTAAAGGTCGATCGGCTATTTTGAAGCTTTTGTTGTGCTACCTCTTCGATTCGATTATCCAACCTCTGCAATTGCACTGTTAATGAAGCCAATTGTTGCAAAAGAGCGTTGAGTTGTTGGATTACTATTTCGAGAGGCTGATTAGTTTCTGTTGAAGTTGTGTTTGGATTTGTTGGTGGTGGAGGTGGTTGTGATGCAGAAGAAGAGTTGCGGGTGCCGACGGCCATCGTAGAATTGTAGCGCTGTGATACCAAATTGGTAGAACTAGAAGGAAATAAAGAATACGTTTTGGAAAGGAAAAATATAATTGTTTATTGAATGCAAATAAACTGATACAGAAAATACTGGAGAATCTCACAGACAACCACACTAGTAACAAAAGACAATTCGAGCTGCCTAAACTCCAAGAATATACTTAAAAATAGAAAGATTACATACCTAATGACAATTACTATAGACCTATTTATAGACTTGACTCCTAGATATGTAGTTGTAGATAATAATAAATCCTAATTGTAGATAAAAAGTAGCCCACTTCTACTGAAAATCTGAAACTACCAACTCTTCCTATTTCCTCTAATAACTGCTGAATAATTACATTATCTGCTCTTGACTTAGTCTTCTTGTGAAAGTATGTCTTTAGTGGTCTATCAGAATAATACAGCTTAAAAGCCTTTGTGGTCTTTGTGTCTGTGCACATAGGCTTTACAGTAAACCACGTAAATCAAACTTGTAAATTCTCTTAATTTTTCTTTATTTAATTTCACATAGTACCAGATCTAATTTCACGGCAATAATGAATTTTGTATTACAGGATGCCTTTGCATCTGAAAGGAGAAAAGCTAAAATGCTTAACTTCTCTATTGCTTACGGGAAAACTCCAAAGGGGCTTGCCAGAGATTGGAAGGTAATCTTTGAGTTATTAGCTAGAATACCGAGTTTCTTTATGTGATTTGAACTAAATGAAGTGGATCAATGGGCATACATTTTTGCAATCCTTGTTTTCAGGTCTCAGCAAAGGAAGCAGAGCAAACTGTTGCCCTCTGGTACAAAGAAAGACAAGAAGTGCGAACATGGCAAGAAACTCAAAAGAAACAGGCCATTGAATTTGGAAGGGTTTTTACATTACTAGGACGTGCTCGTCACTTCCCATCAGTACAAAATGCTAGTCGTTCTGTAAGGAATCACATTGAGCGAGCTGCTATCAATACTCCAGTGCAGGTTTCTCCATTAATTCCTATGAACTTGAGTTCTCTCTATCTCTCTCTCATTCTTAATGAGGGTGGATACTGCAGGGAAGTGCTGCTGATGTTGCCACATGTGCAATGTTAGAAATATCAAGAAATACATGTCTGAAGCAGCTTGGATGGAGGCTAATTTTACAGGTGAGATGCTTGCTTTATCAAGTAGCAAAATATTCTTGTTTGATTAGCATTTGACATAGACTGCATGGAACTCACGTTTTCTTGAATACCATGTCTATTAGCTCTATGGCGAATGAATTAAATAAGTCACTTAAAAGCTGCCTTACTGGAACTTTATGTGCAATGTTCTGGAAATTAACCTTATTTCGTAAGGCAGATTCACGATGAAGTGATCTTAGAGGGGCCAACCGAGTCAGCTGAGATTGCGAAGGCTATAGTTGTTGAGTGCATGTCCAAGCCCTTTAATGGGGAGAATATTCTTAAAGTCGACCTATCTGTTGATGCAAAGTGTGCGCAAAATTGGTATGAAGGCAAATAGTTAACTACAATGCAACAAATGGACGTTTGATGGAGAGTTTGTTACAAGTTTCCTCAAACCTTGCGGAGGAGTCATTTTTTGGTCCAATCTGTTAATACGGCCCTACAGATTGTCCAAGGTGGTGGTGTATGTTAACCTTCTTAAAATGGTTTGTCCAAGATAGTACAGCCTAACTGTTAAGTTTGTAGATGCCCTGCGAATAGAGCCATTTTCACTGCCATCTCTTTGAATTTACTGTTGTATATTAGAAGTATATGTTTTTAATTTTTGCAAGCGGCTTTATGTTACTTTTAGAGTTAAAAAACCATTGTGTTAAGAGAACAAATCACAAGCATACCTTGTAGTAGTTCGAATTCGCTTTTTGGTCGTTTCTATTGAACATCTATACTATGATTAAAACAAGAAGGACAAGATTGGCTGTAATGGGCAGCTGTAAATTTTCTTGAATTGTTGATGCCAAGTCTAACTGATCAATAGGGTTGTGAAAAATGTGAAATCATAAAGTACATCCACTCCAAGTCGAAACTTGTCCCTATAAACTTTTTCATAATCAGCTATCAAAAGTCACCGATCAAGAATACATAAAACGCTGAAAACACTATTGAGCAGTTGGAAAGGTACCCAGAAAGGTTTAGATTGTCAATGCCTTGCGCACGAATCTATATACTAAAAATCATTTATTACAACCCTTGTAAAACAGGAAAGGGGAGTAAATCAATGTATAGATGCACAGTGCTTAGATAGAAAACATGAAAGAAGAATAAATCAATGTATAGATGCACAGTGCTCAGAAAGTTTGTATGAGATTCTTCATTAAGTATATATACTAAGAGCGAGTTGGGATGGACGACCACGGAATCGATCCCTATCGTCCATTTAATCAAGCGACTTATATTCTTTCTGTTTTTTAATTTCTGTTTTTTATACGTGTTTGTGTTTATTGAATGTTGTGTCTTCACGCGATATACTTAATAAGCACGCAATCTTCTGACGCGATATTTTGTCAGGCGATCACGCACGGGACCGCGCAATGCATGCCCTTGTCACCACTTATATCTGTTCATTCATGTTGTGTCCTTTCTCTCTCTTTGTTTTTCCTCTCCGCCCTTGCCTTCCTCTGCTTTCTCACTTCTTTCGTTTCCAGCTGTG
>JANVCQ010000005.1:25561380-25577797 GCA_025531925.1 Erythroxylum plowmanianum | reverse complement strand
AATAATAATAATAATAATAATAATAATGATGATGATGATGATGATGATGATGATGATGATGATGATGATGATGATGAGGTAGTTAGTGGGGACTAATAGATATTTTGCTCTTTTTGTTAGTTATTCTTTTGTCATTCAAATTTATGTCTTCAAACCAAACATTGACATTACATCATCATTAGAAACTCTTAGGAATAAACCAAACTAAATAATACATATTCTATTATATTCCTCATCTATTATATTCATAAAGAATTATCATTCCATTTCTTATCTATTCTTGTAAGTAAATAAAATGTCCTATTAGAGGTCAGACACTTGTATGACTATAGTAGTTAAGATAAGTCAATTTCGAAATGATTCGAGAGAAATGACAAGAAAATAATTAAGCTTCAAAATAAGGTATAAATTATGATTCATTCTTTATTATGTTTTACATGTTAATCATGTTATATAATTTGAGTAATCTTGACTTTCAAGAAATCAAATGAAAAATAGTTTCATAATTATTTGCTACATGTAGGATCAAATCCCACCCTAATTTCCTAATATTGGTACCAGAGCTAATTTTAATTTTATAGCTTGATTAAATTATTTAATTGTTATTGACATTAAATTATTTAATTAATTATGTAAAACCTTATTTACTAAAAAATTAAAATTGTTTGAATATGACATGTTCATATTAAAATTACAATAAGATTGTAATTTTAGAAAACCCATTCTTTTAAAACTTATAAAATATGAAAGGTTCATATTTATATATGTATTACGGAACCCATAATTTATTCAGAAAACACACACGATAAATGGTGTTAACAGAGATTTATTTTAGCTATTGGGAGTTTGTGTCTGCTGCTATTTTGCAAATTTCTGGTGTTTGTGGAGTCCTTGATATGGTTTAAAAGCTTCTGCTTTTGTGAGTTGGGTGTCGTGCCATTTACAATGGTTTTACACGATGGAGCTGTATAAAATGTTGCAGTAGCCAATGATAGAACAAGGAGAGAAGAGAGGTAGCAATGTTGGAGAAATCAGTTGCCACACGCTGCTATCCATTGCTCCTCACCTATGTGTGCCATAGACAATATAGCAAACCCATACACCTGCCTTTACCTTCACAACTTTTGTCCTACTGCTTTGGATCCTTATAGTAAGTTCTTGTAACATCTGGGTTTATGGATGGCTCATAACAACATTGTAATCGCTGGACAAGATGTGTCTAGTTAAGAACCATGGTAGGAGAAGCACGACGACATAAGTGACTGTAGATACCTGAAGGCACTTACCATAATTGGAGAAGCACGAAGTGGTCACTAGCAAGGAAAAGTGGTAGTGATGAAAACAATCTGGCGGAGACGTAGGGTGAACAACAGGAGAAGGTTGACAGTGACGACAACACTTTTGAGTGGCTAGGTTTCTTAGCTTGTGAAACTAGGGTTTGTTTATGATAAAGAAGCTTGGTTTTTGGACACTACAAGAGCAAGGCATATTTGGAAATAAGAATAAGGCTAGCAGCAGCTAGAGAGAGAAACGTGCTAGAGAGAAAAAAGTTGGCGACTTCTTATAATAGTTTCAGTATCTTTAATCGACTCCTGAGAGCAATTTCGTTTCCTTAGCGATGTCGTAGGGGGTGATCATGGAGCCCCATGATCACGAAGAGTACCTCTCCAAATGCGTATGTACCCGAAAACGTGAGGACGATCCAGCTTCACACCCGAAACCTTCATATAGCTCCGTTGTCACAGGGACAATGTAGGTGACTGCTGCACCGGAGGTTTCCACATGGCCCAAAGAGGAACCAGTCGACATAGAGGAGGGTGATATTATCCAATTATCAGGGGACGACGAGGGAGGCATAACACTCTCTCAGAAGCTTAGAACGAAGCTGGATGATCAATGTGCTCAGACAGTGGTAGTTAAATCGCTCGGTAGAAAGATTGATTTCTGAACGTTTAGCGCCAAGTCGAAGGTGTTGTGGAACCCTTACAACGCGATAAAGTTGGTTGATTGGAAAATGATTTTTTCCTTGTGAGGTTCATGGATAAAGAAGACTATTTGCGGGTGCTAACTCAAGAGTTGCGGACGATCTTCGATCAGGCCTTGTTAGTGCAGCAGTGGGTGTCCAAGTTTCGTCCCTTGCAAGGCAAGCTCGCCAGGGCAATGGTGTGGATCCGGTTCCCAGAATTGTCCATTGCTAGATATCACCCTAGAATCCTTGCTACATTAGAAAACCTTATCAGCAACACCGTGAAGATAGATGAGGCCACATTGCTATTCCATCAGGGAAAATATGCCATAGTAGCAGTGAAGGTCGACCTAAGCAAACCGTTAAGAAATACTGTGGAACTTGATGGCGATCAACTCCGGGTGGCCTATGAGGGGTTGCTAAACTATGCTTCACCTACGGCATGGTTGGTCATGCCGACGCTGCTTGTCCGCAGCGTCCCCCAGCCTTCACTGTAAGCCCACAACTAAGAGGCAGTGATGTTGACGTGACACCTGGAAAGAGGACCACCAGTGCTGTAACTAATGGGAGCACAACGGGCATAACCTCTAACGACTATGGCCCGTGGATGTTAGTCCAGAATAAATCCCAACGTCATTCCCAGCCTTGCCAGACGTAGATGGGATGGGCTAAGGCGAACAACTCCAAAGGTGGCTCGAGGTTTACCCTTCTGTCAGTCCAGGATAGTATGGGTGATAGGATGGAAGGGCAGGAGGAGGGACCAATGCACAATGCTTCAATTGGAGATGGACAACGATTAAACCTATCTAGTTTCTTTGACAAGGGCAAACAAATTGTCAATGGGCCAGTCTTCACTTCTACTGAGCCCAGACGTGATTCTAAAAAGGGCACCAAAGGTTAGAAATAACCACTATCCATAAGGTACAGGGAGAAAGCTCCCAGGGGAAAGCTTCCTAGGGCCAGGGATCATATCCTATCCCATTAATTCTCCTTAAGCCCACAATCCAAGAAAACCATCTAGCGATCAAAATTTCCTCACACACAGAAATGGTCTGCGATAGTCAGATCATCGAGGCAAGAGAGCAGGTGGTTAAGGAACGAGTACAACAAATGGAAGGAATTGAGGCTCCGGAAGCCCTCCCTAGAATCGAGGAGGGTACGGGCCAACATCCCAACGACTTGTCAGACCTCTCAGTAGGGTCGAGTGAGAAAGAAGAAATGCCTTCTCGATTACCAGAGCAGGTAAGTGCTTCGCACTGCAAAGGCAACAATGCGGAGCATGTGGGAGGTACCCTCTCTACTCAAGTTTAGAGTAGAATTTCTTTTCTGTTATTTTATGTCAATCATTATATGGAATTATCAAGGGGTAGGGGGGTCTCGTTTCCAAACCATCCTATGAAATTACCTTTGTTATTATCAGCCTGGTATCCTAGTTTTGCTAGACACCCAAATTAGTGGGCCTCAGGCAAGGAAAGTAGTCAAGAAGTTAGGTTTCGATTATTCGATTTGAGTTGAAGCTGAAGGTTTTTCTAGCAGGATATGGCTCTTGTGGAAGGATGCTTTTGACGTCTCCGTAATTATAGCTCATCGCCAATGTATTCACACCATGATTAGGCATGCTTTTGGGGTGTTTGATTTTACAACTGTCTATGCTAGCCCGCAAGTCTTGACACAAAACATCCTGTGGCCTATTCTTACATGGCTTGAGCATTCCACTCATCGGCCTTGGCTCATCAGAGGAGATTTTAATGCTAAGTTGGAACTATTGGATAAATGAGGGGGCGCTTAGACCACGCATGTTGTGAATAAAAAGTTCTAAGAGTGGGTGCACGTGAGTGGTCTTCATAATCTGGGCTATGTGGATTCCAACTTTACATGGAGGAGAGGAAGGGTCCAAGCCAGGCTTGATAGAGTTTTCAGCTCGACTTTGTGACTGCAAAATTATCCCCACACGGTTAATCACCACCTTTTTTTTCTAGGGTCGGACCATCGACCTATGTTAATCCGTATCCATAGACCTCCTTCTCGCAATCTAGCCACCCCTATGTTTCGTTTCCAAAATGCATAGCTCACTCATCTAGATTTCGAGGCTGTGGTAGTTCAGCACTGGTTACCCGAGGAGGAGACGATGAGGAAAGCATTAGCCAAATTCTCTGAGCACCTCAAAGCTTGGAATAAATTAGATTTTGGTAATATTTTCTATCGGAAGAAAAGATTGCTAGCTCAGTTGGAGGGTATTTAGCTACACATGGCGGTCGACAATTTGGACCCCCTTCTAGACTTGAAGGAACACCTTAGTGGGGAGCTACAGCAGGTCCTATGTGAGGAGGAAATTTATTGACATAGAAAGCCCGACGTGATTGGATCTCGCAGGGCGATCGGAATACAAAATATTACCATACTCTCACTCTCTCCTGCTGAAAGAAACTCAAGATTGAGTGCCTCTTTACATCCAATGGTACTCTAGTTTCGGATCCGGTTCAATTGGGACTTGTAGCCAGGACTTTCTTTGTCCAACTCTATATTAATGACGATAGAACGATTCACATTTTCCTGATCACTGGAGCTTTCCCTTCGCTTTCAGGGGACAAGACCCAAATGCTTACCCAGCCAATCCATGATATTGAAATCAAGACGGCGGTCTTTGACATGAACCCTAATAATGCCCCTAGGATAGATGGATTCAACTCGCTATTCTTTCAAAAGCAATGGGGCCAGATAGGGCCGAAAGTGGTGGAGTACATTCAACAAGTGTTCATCCTCGACCGCTGAGATAGGGACTTAAATCATACAATTTTGGTATTAATCCCCAAAACCCCTTCCCCTTAGAATATCACTCAATTTCGTCCGATTAGTTTCTGCTCAGTGCTTTACAAGATCATTTCAAAAATTATAGTGAACCGTCTGAAAAACCATATGGATTACCTGTTAGAAGCCAATCAATGCAGCTTTATCCCTAGCAGGCAGATTACTGATAACATTATCTTAGCCTAGGAGATTATTCATTCGATGCGTAAGAAGACAGGAAAAATCGGATATTTAGCTCTCAAGGTTGACTTGGAGAAAGCATATGACCGGATTCGCTGGGACTTCATCCAACAGACCTTACAGGACATCGGACTACCAGATACTCTAATCACAGTCATTATGCAATGTGTGATGACGGTGTCTATGCAAGTTGATTGGCAAGGTTCCTTGGTAGATCCTGTCAACCCTTCACGTGGTATTCAATAAGGGGATCCGCTCTCACCTTACTTGTTTGTCCTGTGCATGGAACGATTGGGCCACTTAATATTACAAGCCATAAGGCAAGGGCAATGGAAACCGATCAAGTTGAGTCCTCGCAGGCCTTTCATATCCCACCTGTTCTTTGCCGACGATCTGATTCTGTTTGAGAAAGCAGAGGATTCTCAAACGCAAGTCATTGCATAGACCTTGGAGGTGTTTTGTTAGGCTTCAGGTCAGAAAGTGAATATGGAAAAAAAGGATCTTTTTCTCCAAGAATGTTTGTCCAACAACTGCTCGACATATTAGTCAATCTCTACACATCCCCTGTACAAGCAATTTTAGCAAGTACTTAGGAGTCCTGTTGATTCATGAACGCACAATGCGGCACACTTATCAGTACTTCCTTGATAGAGCGCAGTAGAAACTCGCAGGCTGGCGCGCTAAAATTTTGTCCCTGACAGGATGAGTTACACTAACCCAGTCAGTCATTTCCTCACTTCCAATCTACATGATGCAGACGGTGCGACTCCCGAGACAACTATGTGATGAGTTGGAGCGCATAATGAGAGACTTTATCTGGGGCACAACGAGTGAGCAGCGAAAAATGCTCCTAGTTAACTGGGAAATCGTCTGCCAGCCTAAAAAAATAGGAGGCTGGGCCTCAAACGTATTCGGTCCTCCAACGATGCTTTATTGACTAAACTAGGATGGGCTTTGGTTGATCAGCCCACAGCCCTTTGGGTCAGACTCATCAGGGCCAAATATCGTCTAGGCCCTCACGCCCTCCCCGATAAGATAGACAGGAAAGTGGCCTCGATCATTTGGAGGTAAATTTCTGCCACCTGGCAGTATGTACGGCAAGGTATGAAATGGAAGCTGGGCAATAGACGACGCATCTATTTCTGGTTGGATAATTGGGCTAACGATTGGGGCCCACTAATATTAGTGACGACCTCTCCCATTCTCGATAGCCTTCTTCATGCCACTGTGGCGGATTTTATGCATGACAACAACAAATGGCGTTGGAATTTGTTTCAACATTACTTACCCTCCACGGTCTATATGGATCTAGCAGGGATGTAGAGGACTATTGATGGCTTAGAGGATGATATCCTAATTTAGGGTCAAACGAGTCATGGGTGATTCACTGTGGTTTCGACTTATGAATTAATCGAAGGCACCTCTATGACAGACCATAATTGTCTTTGGGACCTCATCTGGAAATAGGCAGGGCCCTAGCGGATTAGGGCATTCCTGTGGCTTCTGACTAAAGGCAAACTGCTGACAAATCAGTAGAGAGTGGTTCGTCAACTCACCACGGATGTTAGTTGTCATTTCTGTGGTCAAGAAGAGTCTACGATCCACGTAATTTGAGATTGCCTGAGAGCGAAAGCATTCTGGTGTAACTTTCCCTGCGAGGTGGTGGACACGACTTTTTTCCAATAGGAAGTGGATCGGTGGGTGACTCACAACCTGCGGTTACAAGAGCAAGTAAACTAGGGTTATTGGGTTACGATTTATGGAGTAGCCTGCTGGTTTCTTTGGCAATGAAGAAACCGAAGTCTTTTTGAAGTAGGTTTTGTTTGGCCGAAAGCTGGTACTTGCATAGTTCTGGAGTATGTTGAGTGGATTGCCAAAGCAAGGACAGCATAAAGCTACGTTTTGCAAACTCAGAGCAGACCAGTAGGAAATTTAGTTAGTTGGACTAAACCACTTAAGGTTTGGGTCAAGATAAACTCGGATGGGGCAGTCAAAACTAGGTCTAATATTACTACAGCAGGGGGGCTAATTAGGGATTATCAAGGGAGGTGGTGCGAAGGGTTCCTACGTCACATTGGTAGGGGATCTTCTTTAATTGCGAAACTGTGGGGCGTCCACTCGAGTCTCACTCTGGCATGGGCACTTGGATATAGAAGTGTCATAGTTGAAATAGACTCTCTTGAGGTTATTAACATCCTCTCCTCTTTCAGTACAGTACTAACTGATGATCGTCTTTTGGTGGCAGGTACATAAGGACTTCTCCATCGAGGCTGGGAGGTTCAAATTCAGCATGTGTATCGTGAAGGGAACCAGTGTGCAGATCGGATGGCCTCTCTCGCAGAAATTCTAAGCCCAGGGCTACATATTCTTCAGGAACCCCCAGAGACTGTCTAGGAACTCCTTCATTGAGATTAGCAAGGCGCCTTATACCGCAGAACCCTGCGTTAGCTAGGGTGCTTTTGTTTTGTTTTTTTGTTATCTTCCCATTTCAGGAAAAAAAAAGAATAAGGTATCCTCAGTTTTGAACATGACTTGTTTGGCAACTAGGCTAACATATCCTAGGTCTGAAATAGGACTATTTGAATATTAGAATAACATAATCCAAACCTAGAATAAGAGTTGTTTGGGTGTTAGAATAAGGCACCAAATCTTCTATACCTAACAACCTGATTAAACCTTGTTTAATGCCAAAAACGACGTCATTTTATGTCTGTTTATACTCAAAATAACATCATTTTTGGAGCGAAGTAGGATTGAAATAGAATGTTGGGTACAAATGATCCTAAGTCAAGTTTTTGAATAATCCAATTTTGGAATACAGATAATTAAACAAAATTTTAAAAATTTAAAATTGTAAACCAATTTTCAAAATTAAAGTAATTATTTTCTTAATTTGAATAAGATTAATATTTAAATTGATTCTTAATTGCAATTTAAAAAAGTTGTTTTTAAAATTAAAATTAATTATTATTCAATTAGTTTGATATTAATTAATTAGTCTTCTTTCTTAAATAATTAAGAAAGTTGTTTCTTAATTAAAATTTTTATTTCAATTTGATTGAGATAAATTAAAATTATTTTTATTTGTTTAGATAATTATTTTATTTATTTATTTATTTATAAATTATTTCTTTATTTATTAATAATAATTTTTTGATTTATTATAAAAGGAATTTTATTAAATTTGAAAAATTTTGTTTATTAATTGAGAAAGTTGAGCTTTCTTTAATATTTTGAAAATAAAATTTTAATTTATTATGGAAAATTTTCTAATTAATTAAGAAATTAATCTCAAAATAAATAATATAAAGGTTTTTATTAATTAAATTAAAATTTCTTTATTTAATTTTGAAAGTAACTTCCTTTTGATATTAAAAAATAGTTTTCTAATTAAGGAAAAGTTAATTTCTAATAAGATTAGAAATTGTTCTCTAATTAAATTATAATGTCTTATAAAATTTTGAAAAAGA
Organism: Erythroxylum plowmanianum; assembly: GCA_025531925.1. Taxonomy (NCBI): domain Eukaryota; kingdom Viridiplantae; phylum Streptophyta; class Magnoliopsida; order Malpighiales; family Erythroxylaceae; genus Erythroxylum; species Erythroxylum plowmanianum. Next base: position 25,569,373 of record JANVCQ010000005.1, on the reverse strand, counting down.
AGTTTTTCCAATATAATAAGTAAGAAGCATAATTTATTGAAATTTTCTTTCAATTAAAGTCAATAGTTCCCAATTAAATTTGAAAATATTTCTCAAATAAAATTAAAGTTTTATTTAGAATAGAAATTTAATTTATTTAGGAATCAATGAATTTAATCTAATTTAATTTTTTAAAAACAATTGGAAATAATATATTTTCATATTATGAAGATCATTAATAAGAATCAAACGAAGCTTTATATTTTATGCTTATAACTTGATTATGAGTGCATAAGTTGTATATTTTATTTATATATTTGATAACTATTAGATACATGTTAAATTGTATGTTTTATATATGTATATTTTGCATGCAATTTTGTATTTGATGAGATAAATAAAATTTATTCTTTCGTAAAAAATATTATGTATTTTGAACATGATTGTTTCCTTCCACTGTTATAAGAATAAACTAGACTTTTGTTTATTGTCAGGTTTGTAAAGTAAATTCAAGGATACTTTAACCTGAATATATTTAGTCTTAAAATAATGGTTCTTACTTAACTAAATTTGTGTGATTTAGATTAACAAAATCATGATCACACGAGTTTATAGGTAGGATTATATATATAAGAGTTGTCACTTAATGAATCTAAGAGTCACATGAGAAGTGATTGATAAAGTTGTTATTTACCTAATTTAATTTAGTTGATTTGTTGAGCAAAATAAAGACCAGCTAAATTTGAATAGGATCCTAGCCCATTAGAAAGATTAGAGTAATATTTCTGACTATTAGTGAAGGCTATTATTTCAAATAAAAAAGTAGGAGTAACCAAATATATGATTAATGTCTTGATCTTAGTTGGTAGTCATGACATATAATCAATTTCTTTTTTTAATTTATATATTTTTAGTAGAATTTACTTTGTTTAGTATTGTTAATACTAAGAGAACCAAATTTCTTAGACATAGGTTATGTTTGAGAAGAGTTTTCAAAGTTAATAAAGAAAATATATATGTACATTATGCAGTTTTGCTATTAATTTTTGTTGAGGATTTGGTGTTAAAGTTTTAGAGATATGTCAACTACAGATACATGACAAAATATAATGACATTTTGAGTTAACTAATGTCTTATAAATTTTAAGGACAACATGTAAGAAGTTCATCAACACCATGATAGTATGATGCAAGAGGTTGTATGCAGTAGAACTAAAAGGTATAGTACCTTGAGAAATTGTTTCATTCAATTTACTATACTAAAAGCATAAACATGGATTACAATTAAAATCATTGGCTTTGATATGAAAATAGTTTTCATTAGAAAAAATAATCACATGAATTTTCATGCCAGTGTATATATATATATGTTCAAGTATATACTATTGAATATGGATTCAACATTACTACAATGTTCAAGGCATAATAAGAAATAGATTGTTAAGTAAAAGTATTTGATCTAATTTTATATAAATAATTTGCATCTATATTAGATCAAGGGAGACTTGTACTTAAAATAAGTGATAAGAATACAAATTTGGATAACTGAGAATATCCTTTAGTGCCATATTGGTTAAATCAATATGATGAGAATTATAAAGTTCCATATAAGGAAATATGTATCCATTTAATATGAATCATTTGAAACTTATTACGTTGAATAATAACCAAATCAACCTTTAGTATAATACTTGTATTTGTTAGATTACTAATAAATTTATGTGATATAATCATATGTATTTAATGAAATATTAATTTAAAATTTAAAATTTTCAAATTGTTTAAATCTAAGTAAAAATATATGCATTGAGAATGTTAAAGAACTTGGATAATATCAATTTGGTGAGATATAAAAATATTTTAGTTACACATAGGGAATGAGATTCTCTACTAAATATATCCACAACTAAATTCCATAAGAGTATGGTTTGTAAGGAGGAAAATACAATATGAGACATTATATGATGCAATATTTATTGCTTTTATAGCTATGCCTAATACTATAACTTAACTTCGATAGTTTTAATTAAATTAATTAGTAAGATTTCATATTAGATATGAAGGTAAGACTTTAAAAGAGCAAAAGTTAATGATTTTGGAATTTGATACTTAGTTAAAGCATGTATTACTGATAAGTTTAGAACCAACTCAAGTAATAGGAGGTTATGAGAGATCCAAAAAGTTGGATATAATCTTACAAACCTATTGAACAAATTATTTGTTTCAGTATATACTTATAGAAGAATGTTTCTTAAGATAAGTAATGAGAGTAAGATAAAATTTGAATGGTCTAAATCTCATAACAATACATCTGACTATAACTAGTGCCTTTGTTAATACATTTATTGTATAGTTGAAAGGCTATAAGACGTTCAAAAATTCACTTTCATGATGAACTAAAAGAGTTCATTTTGAAGATGATTGTGAATTTATCATATCTACAAGATGGTTAGTAAGAGTATAGTTTTCAATTTAGTGGAAGTATATGGATACATATTGCTCATAGAAAGAACAATAATTCATACATTAAGTTGTTGAAAATATAACTGTCCAAAAGCAACTATTATTGGATATGAAAAGATAATAACCTAATCTGGGAATTAGACTTATAGAGATAGATACATAAGGTGTTTACTTATTCTAGTCTAAGTACATGGATAATGTACTATAGATGTTTGGTATTTGAGATATTTGATACTTATGAAGTCCTAAAGATATCAATTATTTTATGTATGAATTGATATTTGAGTTTAAAGTTATATAGATATTAAGATTAGAAGTAAATCCTTATTAAGGTATATTTTATTTAGAACAATATTATTTGAGATTAGAAGTGTTCTAATGTAGCATTACTTGCTAATCAAGCCATAATACAATGATTATTGCGATCAAGAAGTTCTTTAATAAACTTGGTGTAGTTCTTTGCATTGTTCAGATAGTAATGTAATATAGAACATTAGAGTCATTAGGCATACAAAAGAAGCTAAGGTCATATTAAAGATCTAATTATGTATCTTAATAGTTTCTTTTAATTATAATGATAATTAAGATGAAAGTTATAAGATTTAAACAAGTGAATGTTGTAGAATTCTCTCACTAAATCACTGTGCTAGTAATAGTATGATCATCATATGATGATATAATATAAGATACTTAAATGATTAACTTAGTGCAAGTGGGAGATTATTGATTTATGCCTTACAACCAATTAGTTGGTTGTAATTTAGTGACATAATTATTTAAATGTGTTCTTTATGTTATACATGTCAGAATTTATATGCTAAATTCAATAAGGTAAATATACATTACAAATAAAAGTATGATGAGATCATAATTATGAGATTTATACTACATTTATGTATTATCTCTAAATTGTTCTATTAAGATTGAACATTAATAGATCATAAAAAGACTAAAACATGTTTTGTTTCTTCCTTATAAAAGAAGTAGATGATATTATAGACTAAAGTATGAAGATACTTAAACAAACATGTGGGTGTGTTTGGTAGAGAACAAGTCCACTAAATTGACCCCATATGAGAAATTTTTTCTTAGAACATTACTTATATGTTTATTGAAATTTACATTATGATGATTGTATAAGTTATTCTTCGACTTGAGATCTTCAAAATACCTCATATAGCGATATGTTTTGAGACTACTTATGACTTATTTTAGTCAAATGTAGCTCAGTTGGTAGTCATTGGATATATTATAACTATATAGAGGTAATTCAATGATCAATATAAGATTCATCATCGTAAAGTGATTGGGAAAAATATTCCGTTATTGTCGATTAGTATTGATTCGATAAATCCTTGATCAAGGTAGAATATAACATTAAAAATAATTTTCAAATTTCATTAATTAAATCAATTACTACTGGTAGGAACTAATATCATGTTAGAGTATATATTAATTCCATGCTTTACGTTTAATCGAATCATAGTATGATGAAAATATTAAATTATACAGAAAATCATGCACAGAAAAGTTAGTTAAAATCACTTTGACATTCTTAAATATTTGGTAGTCATGATGCATTGCTAGAAGCTAATCTTAATCTATTGATATAAATTATTTAATTAGATAATTAAAGATAAATTAAAGGAGTTTGATTTTTCTAATCCTAAATATGATTTAGGGTTATAATTTATATTCATTGCTAACATATTTAGGAACCTAATGGGTCCCATATAAAGAATGGATTAAAGAGAGAAAAGTTATTTTAATCAAGTTGGACTTGATTGTAAAGTTTGAGAAACTTTATGATTAAATATGAGATATTTTAATAAATAAAAACCAATAGGATATATTAGATCTTATCTAGGCCTAATTGGTATTTAGTTAGAGTTAACTGTAATTTTAATTAAAGTTTAATTGAAATTAAAATTTTATTTCAATTAAAGTACTAAATGTCTAGAACTTATTATAAATAGGCTTAAGCTCTAAAAGAGATAACACTTCTTACCTAATCATCTTTACAACAATTGTAGAGTTCTGTCAACTTATTATGTGGATATCATTAGAGGATGGAATATTGTATGACTATGGTGGTTAAAATGATCTAATTTAAGAAATGGCTAAAGGGAAATAATAAGAAAATGATCAAGCTTTGAAATAAGGTATGAATGATGATCATGCTTTGTTACATTTCATGTGTTAATCATGTCAAATAATTTAAGTGGTCTTAGTTATCTAGAAACCAAACAAAAAACTTTCGTAATTGTTTGGTTGTAACTGGGATCATATCTTGCCCCGATTTCCCAATAGAAGAATGAGATTGCTTACCACCCTTTTCAAAGCATCTATTGCACTAGTTTTCAACTTGACTTATAAATACTTTCACAATAAGAAATTTAGAGACCTATTTCTTTTGTTCAAGAGTCATAATTTACTACTACAATAAATATTTCAAGCTGCATTGATTTGTTTAAATATAGAAATTTCTTCTAAGTAAATATGGTCTACATAATTAGATGTTTGAATGATGGTTAACATTTCCTTAATATAAGTGGATGAGGATCACTTAGTGATGCCCAAAGTTCGACTCATAAAAGCAATAGGTATGCCTTGAATTAAAATTACCTTTACCCATCTTTAAAAGCACCAAATTTCAATGGTGAATGGTTCATTGAAAATTTGCACCTATGGTTATATGTTGAATGTTGTAAAGCTAACAAAAGAATTTATAGTGTGGGGGACCAATAAGTTTTTCATGACTCCCTCTTACGCTAATATAGGAACCATTCTGACTTTCATTTATTATACTTACTAAGATGTTTCACTTCATTAGGTTATCTCTTATTTGCCCATAGATTTAACAACAGTTTAAAAGGTTGACCTATTTGAGAATCTTTAGATTTACACTTATTTTCAACTCTATAAATCATTTCATCACTAATATAGGCATGATAGTGATGATTTAGTCATATTTTTAGTCCTATGTTTATTGTATTTTGCTTGTTTATTTGAGACTTTTATTGTTTTTGGTATTAAATCATTCTTATTGTGTTTTTAGGTTGTAATTCACGTATTTAGAGGAAAATGAACGTATTAGGACAAGTTTAGGGTGATTTGGAGTTGTTTTAACCAAGTTACGAAGAAGCTAAAAATCAACACGGGCATCAACATGCCTATATTGATGGCTACATGCCTATATTGATGGCAATATCCTATGTTGACATGTTTCATGAAAATAAGTGGTTTTAAAGTTTTAGAGAGTCACATAGTCATCATATTTTAAGTTTGTGTTCATTTTGGATATAAAATTTTTGTGATTTTTAATAAACATGACCACCAACATACCCATGTACCACTCAAAACCTTAATTTTTGAACTATAAAGACAAAATTAAGAGGAAAAGTAGGAGGCAGGCTCGAGAAACACAAATTGACAACTTATGATGACATAAAGAATGAAAATAAGTAAGGAAACATATTTGGAGTGGATTTTCATCGATTTAAAGTTGATTTCTTTAAGATTAACAGGGATCATCATGTTTCTTATATTTTTATATTTTTCCTTTAGTTTTGATTTTAAACCTTATATGATTAGGAACTAAACCTTTGTTGGTACTTGGATTAGATGAACTCTAGATAGACATTGTAGTGATTTTACTTTAATTTAGTTCATTATTTAGTTTTGTTGAGATTCATTTATGTGTTCTTAGTTATTCTTGCATGGTGGATTATATGTGAATTCATGCAATTGAGATTAAGAAATCCTTTGTATGAATATATTTAGAATAATTAAAAGGAGTTGCATGTAAACATAGAGATAGGTCGATGTAAATATTTCACAATAGGGTCAAACTGATAGTGAAATTCATAAATTGACTATACAATTCTAGGGTTTAAATTAGAAAGAGATTTCAATTAATCAACCCAGGATTAGGTCTTAATAGTCTAGATAAAGATATTAGCATAATTGAGGAATTTTTATGGTCCAATGAATTATAGATTAAAATTATTAGTGAAATCATAATTTATTATATCCTAGGGGGATTTGGATTCCAGATACCACTATCTTCTTTAATGATTTCTTAGTTTAATCTCCATTATAGTTTATCAATTTTGGTGATTTATTTTATTTTATTATTCTTATTTTGAATTTGATTATTTGTAAACACCATTTTTATCAGATTATACAATAAAAAGATGATAAGTACTAATAATTCTAGTTCTTGTGGGATCAACCCATACTTGCTAGTGCTAGCAATAGTTACATTGTGAGCTTCTGGTTAAAGCTAAATCATCAATCAAGGCATTATACTTATGGCATATTTGAGACTTTGTAACATGGCTTCAGTTTCATCTATCCACCTGGATTGTCCTTTCTTAAAAAGGTTAGTGAAAGGATGAGTTATGATACCATACTTGTAAATGAAATTTTGAAAAATATCTATAAGGCCTAAAAATCCACATACTTAAAGACATTAGCATATCTATGCTAGTTTAGCATGCTTTTGATTTTTCCTTGTTCCATCTTAACCTTTTGAGGAATTATAATATGTCCTAAATACTTGATTTCTTACTAGCCTAAAAATATATGTAAACTAGAGACATTAGTAGGTCTAGGATAATTTAATATAGTTTGAAATTTTCCTTAGTCACCTTAACCCTTTCAAGAGTTATAATATGTCTTAAATACTTAATTTCTTATTAGCCTAAGGAACACTTGCAAATCTTGACACAAAAAATAATTATGCCTTAGTATTTCATAAGATTTTTAAATATTTTTAAAATATATGGTTGATAAGTGCTTAATTGATTATAAAATTATTCCATAACACTTAGCAATCAATGACATGAAATTGCTTTAGATACTCACTTTGACTTATATGTGATCTTAGGCACAATTTGAAAGCAAAGAAGTTAAAGTGAGTTGAAAGCACGATATTTGGGCCATTTTCTAAAAACTAATATTCACTTGTCTTCATGGAATAAGAAAAAGACTATAAGAAGAGGATACAAGATAAAGCATAAAAATGGAGAGTGAGATGCTCATACAATGCAAGGTGGCTCACGTGAGTGAGACACCACTCGTTCCATAAGACATCTCTTACTCACGTGATAGATGAGCCAGTCATGAGTATTGTCTAACAATTTGTTAGAGAAGTGCTCTAACGGTAATCACCTTTAGCATTTATTGTACAAATCATTTTATGATTAATAAAGGCATTTTTCATTATTTAGATGTTTATACGTTTATGGATTTGATGTTGATCTTAAATTGATTTAATGAAGTCTTTGATACAAAACATAGCATGGAGGAAATGTTGGGACCCGACCTCAAAACCGGATCCCAACCGGAAAAGCGGAAACAAATGAACTGGATCAATCAAATCATAAGGCAGAACAAAGCGAAAGCGGATCCGACATCTATAAACATACACGTATCGCGTTGGGAACCTAAGACTAAGACAATCCGAAATCGGTATAAATTTTTTTCTTTTCTTTCATTCATTTATCAAACTCATACAAAGCAATCTTATTTCCCTTTTTGGAAGTTT
>JANVCQ010000005.1:25510995-25521668 GCA_025531925.1 Erythroxylum plowmanianum | reverse complement strand
AAAAAGAAGAAAAATATACTAGTTGAATTATTTGAATGAATTAATAAAATAACTAAGTTTAAATAAGAAATTGTAAATTTTTAAAATCCTTGAAATGTATAGTAAAGAATGAATAAAAAAATAAATGGATGAATAAATTAAAAAGATAAATGTTGAGTGAATATTGTGACTTTTATATAGTAGAAAAGATAAAAATAGTTCAATAAAGTTTATAGGAAAAGTTCAAAATAAAAGTGTTATAATATTTTAGTACATAATTTAAAAAATAAAGTTATAATTTGAAAAAATGTATACGAATAATATGCTATTTTATGATTGGCTAAATATGTATAAATAAATATTGTTAATTTTAAAATTTGTGAGAAAAAATAAAAATTGTTAATGTAGATAAATTGTTTGGGAGAAAATAAACAAAAATTAGAATATTCGAAATGAATTAATAAAATAAAATTTGTAAATGTATATGAGTCACATGTGTTATAATATTTTAGTACATAACTTAAAAATAAAGTTATAATTTTAAAAAATTTATACGAACATGAGACTTAATACGTTATTTTATGATTGGCTAAATATGTATAAATAAATATTGTTAACTTTGAAAATTTGAAATGAACTAATAAAATTAGTTAGTAAGAATTACGAATGAAAAAAATAAAATTTTTAAATGTATAATGTGATGTAGATAAGGAAAAAAATAAATTATAATATTTAAGTTAAACGTTTTAAAATTTAAAATAATTTAAAGAAATTAATATATTATAATATATGATTAAAAATATAAAAATAATTGTGTTTTAGTACATAATTTAAGTAATAATTTCGTGCTAATAATAAATAAATAAATAATAAAATTTCAAAAACGTTAATTATTTAATTATATATTGATTATTATGAATTATATATCGATTACTTTTATTTAATTAAATAATTAAAAATAGATCTTTTCAAATTTTTATTTTATTTTAATTAAATAATCAATTAATTATATATATTAAATTTAATAAAAATGAAAAATATAATCACTAATTCTATTTAATTAAAGAATAAATAAATAAAATATATTTTAATAAATTATGACTTAGTTAATTGATTATTTAATATCTGTCTTCGTCAATGCCTTCAATACTTACTATTATACACTTAATATAGTTTAAAAATATAATTAATTGATTGATTAATTAATTTTAATATAATTACACGTATATAAAATTTTATTAAATATTAAATACTAATTATGATTAAGCTAAATAAATATACTTTAATTAGAAATGACAGCAAAAATATTTTTAGTATTTTTAATTAAGAAATAAAATAATATAAAGTTATGCCTATGACTCTGACAATTAATTAACTTAATAGTAACTAATAATGAATAACAACATTTAATTTTATTTTAATTGATAAGTCAATTAATTATATTATAATAAATCAACCTATTAATTATATTTAAAGTAACCAATCAATTATATATAAATTATTTTTAATTAATTGCAATTTAATTATATTTAATTAAAATGACAACAAAAATATGCTAGTATATTATTTAATAAAGAAATTAATTAATTAATTAACTATTATAGATGTGTTGACAATCTTTTTTAATAAATCAATTACTTATTTTTAATTAATCAATTATTATTATTATTATTAATGCTGTAAATGTGTTTACAATATTTTTTAATTAATTAATTAACTATTAGCATGCATGGATGCATGGAGTAGTTAAGTGAATGTTGAGCCAAAAATGCAAATAAAAATGCATGCATGGAGTATTTAAGTGAATGTTAAGTATAAAAATACCTTTGTCACAGGTGTCACACTTAAGTCACAACTGTAACTCCCATAATTAATTAACTTAATAGTAACTAATAATGAATAATAACATTTTATTTTATTTTAATTAATAAGTCAATCAATTATATTATAGTTAACCAATATATTAATTATATTTAAATTAACCTATTAATTATGTATAAATTGCTTTTAATTATTTACAATTTAATTATATTTAATTAAATTTACAATAAAAATATGTTTTGTTTATTATTTAATTAAGAGATTAATTAATTAACTAACCATTATAAATGTTTTGACAATCCTTTTTAATTAATCAATTATTATCATTAATAATGGATAAATGTGTTAACAATATTTTTTTAATTAATCGGTTACTTTGTTCTTCATTTTGATCAAGTTAAGCAATAGGAAGGAAATAAAGAAAATATGATCAAGTTAAGCAATAGAAAGGAAACAAAGAAACTATAAAGGGAAACAAAGAAAATAAATATGGTTGACGAATGAGAAAGAAAGTTAAAATGACGAGTATTAAATGTTTCTTAAATTTTATTACTAACAATCGATGCAAGTCCAAAAACAATCTCAAAATACATATGAGCAAAACAAAAATCAAACACCATTGGCCATCACGGTTGTCTTGTCCCTATGTCCCTTTTTCAGAACCTACACGGGGCAAATTCACCGTGCTAAATATATAGTTTAATGAGTATTAACTAAACTATAATTCAACAACAGATTCAGAAATTCAGAACAAAACAAAGTTTTGTAAGTAAGAGAATTGCTCAACATAAGAGGGTATAAACCCTTCATAAATAGAACACAATTTAGCTTATGAAAAAATCAAACTGATATCAGAGATAAGACTACTAAATCCATTTATAGAAGTGAGTAATGAAACTTATACGAAAGAGACCGAAGTCTTGACACCGAAGTGTCACAAAAGAGACCGAAGTCTCGACACTTAAGTGTCAATATCAGAAGACACCAAAGTGTCAATAATAGAAGACACCGAAGTGTCAATAACAAAAGACATTGAAGTGTCACAAAAGCAACTGCAGACCCTTCTAGGCATGCTTATTTACCTACAACTAGGACTTAACAGAAACACAATAGAAATATCTGAAATTCACTTCAGATATCAATCCAACAGCTTTGCAAATCATTCAATGGACCAAAAGTAGTAACAAACAAAACAATTAAAGCAAAACTATCAAAAAATTGCGTACTAAAATACTAACAAAATTGACCATCTACATTACTTACAAAATATACCGTCTAAATTACTTACAAAAACTCCCTTATTGCTTATTGCCTCGACGTCCCAACAATATCTAGAATCGGTCGCTCGATGGGTTCCTCTAAAATATTTAATACAAACACATATCATTATTGTGCACAATTATAAATTCAATTATGCACATGAATGTATATTAAATATGTATGGTGCATGTTTATGACAAATTCTGGGTTTCTTATCCTTAATCTTGTCACATTCTCAATCATCTAAAATCATACAAATTTCAAGTTTCTTATCCTTAATCTTGTCACATTCTCAATCATGCGAAATCATACTCAATTCCTCAATCCATATTTATTTCACAACCAAATTTCGGGTCCACTTTATTCAATTATTCTCATCAGGTAGGTAAGGTAATTAGGCAATACTTCCTTCTATAAAATGATCCCTATTTGTCTTAGGTTTCCAATGATAATAGGTTCATCCAATTTGGGTCAATAAACTGAAAGTTATTCCCAAAAGTTTTTAGATTGTTCTTAAGCTTCAACATAATTCTTATTTCAACTTCCAGTCAGATTATGAAATTCTTAGAAGTAGAATTAGAATTCCATCACTGAAGGAAATTTGTATCCTTATGACTCTAGTTTAATTTAAAACCATGATCACTCCATTTGGAAATCTACATATCTAGATATAAGTAAATTACCGAAGTATGTTTAGTAAAAGCATCCCAGTTATCATACTTCAGTACAGACATAATTTCATCTTATATTATTCAATCAATCCAATTCAGAAAATTCTAATTTTTTGTGGAGATAAATATCAATATCTTATGAATCCATTGGTTCAAGAATCAAGTCATTTGGATATCGGATGAAGAAGTTATCACAAAACAATCAAAGTATGTTCAGAAAATAACCTCCTTTTGATAAACAGGGAAGTCGCGATCGTGTACATGCACGACTGTGACACTCTGGGTGGTCTTGTGAAATCGCGATCATGCACGTGACACGCCATTTCGGGTGGTTCTGAAAAGTCACGATCATGAGCATGAACGACCACGACACTCCAGTGGACCTGCGAATCCTTCTTCTTCACCTTACCTATTTTCCCAGCTCTTCCCTAAACAGACTTTCAGGTCACTTTTAACTGATCATTTTGACAATGAAAACAAAGGATTTAGGCCAAACTTTCTTCTAAAAAATTGTTCCTTTATGTCTCAAGCCTCTAATGACACCAATTTTGGTGCAATTTGGTTCGGTATTTTGAAAGTTATCCCCAAAATACTGAATACTATTTACAACAGCGCAGAATCCATAAACTCCACTTCAAGCCAAATGTTGACACAATTATTGACAAAAATCAAATTCAACTCCTTCATGAAAGTTGTAGATGAATATTTCTAGTGTAATCTGAATTTAACTTCATCCAATTTTGGATATTTACAGATCAAGTTATGTCCTAAATACAAATATATGTTCAGTAAAATGCTGCCTTTATCATTTTCCAATGACTATAACCCTTCATCTTGTTAATCATACCACCGAATTTGCTTCTTCTTTCACCACTCACACAAGTATCAACACCATTACGCATGGAGAAATCCACAAGCATGAAAATATACACCATTCACTCATGCACCCATTTAAAACATTAAAACATGCATAAAACTTACTTGTCTTAAGTTTCTCTCACTTCAGCAAAAATTTCTAGAAATGGGGAGAGCAACTAATAGATTTCAGTGTTGGATTACAAAAAGATTTTGTAACAATCAAGACCCTCAAATGGCAGAAGACTCACAATGTGTAACCTGGGTGAGCCAATAACACCAAAATTGCAGAAGTTAAGTGTTTAAACAATGGATGAGCAAGAAGAAAGACAGTGTTTTCGGTGGAGACAAAACAAAGGAGCTGCAGAAACTTTCCTTCCTAAACCATGTGTATACTTTGCATGTAATTCACGTGTCATCCAATTAAGACTACCACATGTCGCCACGTATGCAAGCCATTTGTCAAAAATTAAATCAGTCCACGTGTCACACTAGAATTGGTTCAAAATTTCAATACTTTTTTAAAATTCACCAAAAATTTTAAAATATCCGAAATACACCAAAATGAACAAATTACAGTTTTAATCACATTTAGTAACTCAATTATACCCGAAAAATGTTATGAATGCATGCACAATAATTGTATGTGTCCAAAATGCTTATGCACAAATAAGAAAATATTCAAATATGTAAAGCATAAAATGTGCTGAATTTCCTTAATATTCTAACCCCTAATATGAGGTGTTATAGTAGTGGTAGAATCAATGTATCTGTTAAATTAGTCGTAAAATCTATTGGAAAGATTTTTTTTTCAAATCGGCATTTAAGATTGATATGATACAGATTATTTGTTGCGATATTAATTTCTTTTTAATGATTTCAACAACTACGATTCATCTTATGTAAATTTATACTAGTGAGAAGATGAATATAGGAAAATTATGGAACATTATAGTGCAAAAACAAAAGGGTGTAACCGTGAGAATTGTGCAAGAAGAATCCAACCGTTAATTAAATTGATGGTGGATGTTACATCACATTCGTTCATCACAAGTGCGACATGTTAAGTCAGACCCGTGACAAATTAAAAAATTCCATTTGTAAATTATAAGGTGGTCAAGTAGTTATTATAACTAATAATTGATATGCTATGGTTAGTTATTTACAAAGATATATGAAAGCCAACCTAAGATTTAACGAGAAATAGAGTCCATGGTTATGTTTTTTAAATTTCAAATATGAATAGTTAATTATTTTTCTTATGGAATCATTATTGTATATATGCATGTCTACTAATTCACCTTACTATGATGTCTACGTTTGTAGACAACATTTAGCTTAGGAGGTTAACTGTGGAAGAAAGTAATCTCTTACACATTATAAAATTAGAATTCTGTAATCTATTGAAATAAAATAAATTAATAATAATAATGATAATAATAATAATAATAATAATAATAATAATAATAATAATATATTTTCATCTAGATCATAAAATGAAGCAGAAATAAAACATTAATTTTAAAGGTTTTGATTAATGTAGCATATTATTAAATTTAATATATTAACAATTTTACATTAATATTGAAAATAAATTAATTTATTGGTACTTGGAAAATAACTTTCATAATTTGTACAATTTTAACAGTACTTGGAAAATAACCAATTTATTGATTGTTTCCTAATGCAGATAATCTAACAGAGAGAATTCAACCTTATAAGTATTGTTTAATACTCATAACCAATACGTCAAATCTGATGTTAATTATTTTTCTTATGGAATCACTATTGTAAATATGCATGTAAAGGGTGTAATTCACCTTATTATAATATTATAGGATTGCTAAACAAAGTGATACAATTCAATGCAAAATAATACATTTGTATACAAAAACATAACTTTCAGGTACAAAAAATCGAATTGTATCATGGTTGTTGGAGGCATAAAATTGATGAGATAGATTTTTGGGGTTGTATTAAGATAACTATTCACAACCATAAAAAGCACACAGAATATTCTAATTCATAGGAATAATGATTCCTTTTTGTTTCATTCTAACAAAACATGCTTGTCTTTATCACTATCAACTGTCCATTTTATTCCCACTGAAAGCACAACATCATCTCACTCTATGATTTCCTTAACTTCAATCCCATGTCTGTTCATCCTCAATTTTCCAAAAACATGCACATAAATATGTATATATATATATATATATATATATATATACGCAGTTAAAAAGGAAACAGAGCATATATGTCCTTATCTCTTTCAAAATTTTTGTACTCTTCTCCTGCATGGATTCAATGATCTTTCTACTCAAAAAATCATCTCTACACTATTATATCACATAAAAATCCTCAAATACGTAAACACAACACATCTGACTTTTTATCTAGTTTGTACAGTATTCATGAAAATGGCTACTATTTTTATGGTTATGCTATATCAGATAAACCATCAAATTTATCTCATATTCATACTTCTTATAAAGATTAACACAATACTTACTTGTTAACACTTCAAAATCTTCCAAATCACGTGAACCCTAATTCCCCGTGCAACCACGTAAGTCATTGTAGAGGTTGATAGGTTTCAGATTTCTTTGAGGCAAATGAAAGAAATAACAATGGTAGTGGATAGAAGAAAACAAGATTTTTCTCTGGTGTAGATTTGATGAGAAACTCTATGTTAAAGAAAAACTGAAAAAAGAAGCTTCGAGAAAGACGAAGACAAGAACAGTAACTTGTCCTTCAAGGTTAAGAAAACTTAACTTTAAAACTTGGACACTTGTCTACTTCTTGGCCTCTTATCAATTTCCCTATACTAAAACTCACCTAAGTATAATTTATACTTAGGTTTATACCTCAATAAAACCATTGAAATCACAATTCATATCTCATTGAATCACTTTCGGGTATTTCCATAAAAACTGAATTTTAGGTCTACTGTTCTATTTCTAAAATAGTATACTATACACAACTTTTATCCAGAAATTAAACATCTTAGAGACTGAATTACAATTCGGTTCCCACGATAGCGACTTTCACACGAAAGTCTGAATTTCCTTAGTCGTATATCCAACTTTGAACCTCCATAACTTTTGATCCAGAACTCCAAAAACTGCAAATTTTATATCAATAAAAATCTAAAAGAAAGATCTACAACTTTCATGAAGACAATTTTGTTAAAATCTCCTTAGATCAATATAGTTCAATCAAGTAAGTTTCATATTAATGCTAACTTTTCTTTGTTCACTGCTGCTTCGACTTCCAATAAATCCTCATTTGTACTTTTCCAACTTAAATTCTTCTAACTTATTAATAATGCATTTCTATACTCTATAGAGTTTTTAAACAAAATCGAATCAAACTTATACTCCAAAGCTTAATAATCCGAAACTCATATTTACTACCTCTCTCTCTATTGTAGTTTTCCACTTCTTTATTCTCATTTCAATCTTCTTCAATTAACATATAGACTATTGAAACACATTCTTCTAGCTTCATTTCACCTTAGACAAAAAAGCGGAGGTGCATTTCTTGGGAACTAAAGCTGGCAACAAGATACACCCATTTGCCAGATTCACGCTCTCTGATGGACAAAAGATTCTTGTGTGTAACGGATGGGATCAACAAACAAGAAAGAAAGATGTAAACATGAAACCTCGGAGAAAGAACATTTGAGGAAAAGGATATCTCAAGTTAGTGCAAGAAATGGCCGTCCTTTGACAAATTTATATGGATAAGAAGTACGAGAGCTAGAGAGAGAAAATGTTGAAATTTTGAAGAAAAAGAAGATGAATAAGATGGGATAAGAGAAAGTTTAAACAATACGTAACACTCCCATTTTTTTATTATTAAACTTGGTTGCCTTATATAGACAAAATACAAAAAACTAAATAAATTTTTCAGTCACTAAATCTAGCTTATAAGATAAGATTAAATATAATCTAAGACTTACTCTAAGATAATCTAAGATCTATTCTAAAGGAATTTAAACAACTTTAAAATTTGAATTAATTCCCAACAGAAAAGGCCTACAGCTAATGACTGATAGAGAGAGACAAACGTAAGTTTGAGTTTGAATTAAGATGAGATAATTATAGACTACATGTAATGTGCCGCTGAGATCTTCTCTAGTCCATAGGTGGGTTATTACAACGCAAAACCCTATCTAACATCAAAAATGAATAGAGAGAAGCACATGAAGATGGCTGGTGCAGTTCGCACTGGTGGGAAGGGTAGCGTAAGAAGAAAGAAGAAGGTTGTCCATAAGACTACAACTACAGATGACAAAAGGCTTGAGAGCACCCTGAAGAGAATAGGTGTAAATACCATACCAACTATTGAGGAAGTCAACATTTTCAAGGATGATATTGTTATCCAATTTATAAACCCCAAAGTTCAAGCATCAATCGCTGCCAATACATGGGTGGTTAGTGGTTCTCCTTAAACCAAGAAATTGCAAGACATTCTTCCTCAGGTTCTTGAGCATTTGGGGCCAGATAACTTGGACAACTTAAAGAAATTGGCAGAGCAGATCCAAAAGCAAGCCCTTAGTGCCAGTGGTGCTACTGCAACTATGGTACAAGAGGATGATGATGAAGTTCTTGTGCTTGTTGCTGGGGAAACCTTTGAAGCAGCTGCCGAGGAAGGGCATGCCCATGTGACTGTGTAATGGAGTTTTGTGCAAGTTTATATACTTCCATATTGCTAAAATCTTGTCGAGCATATACATATGCCACAAATATGATGAAATAGAGTATAAGTCACACCGGTGACTGAAGTGCAATTGTAGTCACGGGTGTGACTTAGACTGGTGAATTTTTTTAAGTCACATGGTGGAAATTTTTTTAAATAAATATTTAATTAAATTATTTTCTTATTTTAATTTAAATTACGTATTTTCAATGCCACATTTGTGTCTAAAAATTTTAATTCATTATTTATTATTTAAGTATAAGTATATTTAAATTATAGGATGAAAAAACACTTGAGTCATGGGTGTGACTTATTCACACCCGTGACTAGTGATTTTTTGAAGTCACATGGTGACAAAAAAATTTTAAATAAATATTTAATTAAACATTTTTCTATTTTAATTAAAATTACGTATTTTCAATACCATATTCATGCCTAAAATTTAAATTTATTAACTATTATTTAAGTATAAGTATATTTAAATTATAGGATGAAAAAAT
Source organism: Erythroxylum plowmanianum (assembly GCA_025531925.1). Lineage (NCBI taxonomy): Eukaryota > Viridiplantae > Streptophyta > Magnoliopsida > Malpighiales > Erythroxylaceae > Erythroxylum > Erythroxylum plowmanianum. The sequence goes on along the minus strand of JANVCQ010000005.1, from coordinate 25,511,878 downwards.
ACTAAACATATATAATAACATTATTATATATATATAATATATAATGAATCGATTATATTATAATAAAAATTTAAACTCATTAACAATTATTATTTTTAATAATAATGGCACATGCATGGAGTAAATAAATGTTTACTCAAAAATAAAAAAAGTCACCTGTGAGCAATAAGCACATGCGTGAAATAAGTATAAATATATTTAAATTATAGGATGAAAAAATACTAAATATGTATAATAATATTATTATATATATATATAGTATATATAATGAATCGACTATATTATAATAAAAATTTAAACTCATTAACAATTATTATTTTTAATAATATTGACACATAGAGTAAATAAATGTTTACTCAACAATTTAAAAAAAAGTTACCTGTGAGTAATAAGCACAGGTGTAAAATAAACCAGAATAGCGGATAATCACGCCTATGAATAGGAGGGAGGAGAAACAAATAAAAGTCGTTTATGAAATAGACGAACGGGATAAATTTCGTGGTCGTCCGTCTTATTTGTCCTCGGTATATATGTATAAAAGTCCGAAATCAATCCTTTTGTTAAGTTACGTCATTAATTTCGGATGACATGCCAATTTATGGGCTAATATCACTCTATTTCTCTGATATAATTGTGGTACCAGTCGAAAAGTACCATCATCATCATCATCATCACACCCAGACTGAAATTTCGCAGTGAAGCAGGGTCTGAGGAGGTCAATTGTACGCAACCTTACCCCTACATAGTAGAGAGGCTGTTTTCGGTAAACCCACATGCAGATGTGACATGAAAAAAAATGATGCAAGACACAAGAAAATATTTACAACAGTTAAAAAAACTACTAAACTACTAATAGTAATAATAATATAAAAAATATTGAAAA
>JANVCQ010000005.1:25476095-25494672 GCA_025531925.1 Erythroxylum plowmanianum | reverse complement strand
TTATCTTATGCATTTAGCGAGGTTATTATTTTATCCCATTGGCCCAAGTCGGGACTGGAAAAAATTATTATTTAATCGAGGTTATTAATTTATCGAATATTCATTTATCGAGGTTTTACTGTATTCTAATTGGCATATTCCTAACATATCAGTGCTTGTGATTCAAGTCTGATCATCTTATATGTGCACTATTAGACTAGCCAAATAGAAGAGTGAGGGAGATTGTTATCGAGGTTTGTCTTTGTTGACTATTATGTAAATTAGTTTTCTTTTCATGGCTTAATATATATTATCATTATTAAAAAAAGTATTTGTTTTCTAAAGTATCAAATTCCTTAAAATTGGATATTGAGGTGGTAGATCAAAATTAAATTGCTAAACTAAGCCTCCAATAATCTCCTATGACAATTTTCAAAACCTATTTGTCATCTCAATCTTGCTTTATAGATATAGTAGAAGAGTTAAGCCCCTTAAGGTCACGTAAACATGGTTCATTAGGCTTGAACATACACATCTCCAGGATATTTAAATATAGAAGCTAAGGAGGTTTAACATACTCTGATTGGTTTAGTCCTCTGGATGAAGTGCTTATCAATTAAATAATTTAGAGAGAGTTACATGCACCCTAATTCCTCTCTACAAGAACAAAAGGGACAACTAAAGCTGTAATAACTATAGAGGTATCAAATTACTCAAAACATTTTTGAATTATAAGAGAGGGTAATTGAGAAGAGAGTGAGAATCTTGAAAAACTAATTTGGTTTCATTTCAGGGAGGTCCATGATAGAAATTATACACTTCTTTAGACTATTAATGGAACATTATAGGGACGTATATATAGTTTTCATTAACATAAAGAAAACTTATGATAGGGTACCTAAGGAATTCATATAGAGGTGTTTAGAAGTTAAGGGACATCCATGATAGAAATTATACACTTCTTTAGATGATTAATGGAATAAAATAGGGACAATTAAAGGGACCTACATATAGTTTTCATTAACATAGAGAAAACTTATGATAGGATACCTAAGAAAGTCATATTGAGGTGTTTAAAAGTTAAAAGAGTTCCTATGACATATATACAGGTTATTATGGACATATATGAAGGTGTTAAGAATAGAGTAAGGACAACAAGAAGAGATATAGATCATTTTTCTATTAATATTGGGCTACATGAAGGATTCTCGTTGAGTCCCTTTTTGTTTGCAATAGTTCTATATGAACTCATCAAGAATATCCAAGGGGATGTGCATTAGAATATCTTATTTACTAATGACATTATTTTAATAGATAAAACAAAAGAGCATGTTAATGTCAAGCTAGACCTTTGGAGGGGAGTGTTAAAGTCAAACGACTTTAAATTGAGTATGACTACAACTGAGTACTTAAAGTGTAACTTTTTAAGTCACATGGTTGCACCTTATGTGAAAATAAAGATTAGTTCAGGAATTATACCACAAAAAGATTATTTTAGGTACCTTAGATCTATCATACAAAGCAAATGGTGAGATAGATGATGACATATTTCACTGTATTAAATTAGGTGGCTTAAATGGAGGAGTGCATCAAAAGTTTTATGTGACTAGAAAATACCACTCAAGATAAAAGGTAATATCTATAATTTAGCAATTAGGTCGGCTATGCTCTATAGGGCAGAGTGTTGACTTATCAAACAGGTGCATAGTCATAAATTAATGGTGGCGAAGATGAGGACGTTCTATAGGATGAGTAACCTTACAAGAAGAGATAAGATTAGGAATATGGTGGCAAGAGACAATTAAGGTGGCTAATAATGATGGTAAGTTAAGGAAGGCAAGGCTTAGGTACTTTGTACATATTAAGAGAAGACATCTTAATGTCTTAGTGAGAAGAGGCAAGAAGATTGTACTTAGGAATGGAAAGAAGAAGAGTATTACCTAAGAAGAATTAGGGAGTGATCAAGCATGATACTAAAGCTTAATAAGGACTTGGCCTTTAATAGAAAACTTTAGCAAACTAGGATTCGGGTAGAACATCTTACATAAAGAGTAACAAGCACCCAATAAAGACTTGGCCTTTAATAGAAAACTTTAGCAAACTAGGATTGGGGTAGATGATCTTACATAGAGAGTAATAAGCACACTATCAAGTTTTTTGCTAAGGAATCATCTTCCTTATTACTTGTTCTTTTATGTGAAAAATCCCACTCTATTTTAAGGTTTGTAGCTTCAATGTTGGTAGTAATATATTGGTTAAAATCATCATTATGATTTTTTAGACATATATTTCCCTCCACTTCAAAAAGGAGAAGTGTGATATTGAAATCGTCAAGGATGATCTAAAGGGCAGTCATGCTAAATGGATATTTTTTATTTTATTCCATAAGGTAGTTCTTTAGAATGCATGGTTGAAAGAATAAATGAAGGAGACATGAATATTGATGTTGGTTTATACAATCCTTAAAGATAGGTGAATAAGCTAGTAACTTATCAAGGAATGTGGAACGTTAATCTTATTTTAATCAAAGCCAAGCACCATTACGTTATGTTAATGGAATTGATGGTTGGAGATGATGGACCAATTCTTCCTTAATAATTTTAGGCTTTTGCAAATAGCCTTCTTGATATTTATTTCCAAAAAAACTAATAAAAAAGATTTTGGTATTATAAAAATATCCATACACCTTTTACTATTTTTTGGAGCTATTAAGCCCTTTAACATTCTATGAGACTGTAAATATAAGAAGGTAAGGATATAGAGTTGCTTTCCCTAGTTTTCCTTTTGGATTTCCTTTCATTAATAGGTTTGAATTCAATCTCCCAAGTACAAGTAACTTGAGTCTCAATAAGGATAAAGTCTTTAGGTATAGGAGTATTAATCAACCTCTCAAAATTTAGAGTGAGACTTGCCTATATAGGTTTTGGGTTACAAGTCACTGTAGGATTAAGATCTACAGTAATAAGTAAGGGTATACTTTGGTCTATTGAGATGGGCTGAAGCTACTCAAAATGGGGTTTCGCTTTCTTCATTTTATCTAGATAGCCTCTTGGTTAGAAGTAGAATTAAGAACTTGGACCTTAACCATGGAGTGCTCTTCGAGTGAGTCTAAATTTATAAGCTCAAGATAATTCCCATTACAAATCTCTTATTAGTAAGGACCTTTTTTTTTTTTTGCCTTGATGGTTAAACTTAGTTTCCACTAGTATGTAACTAATGTTGAGTCTTGGACAAACTCAACATTTTCACCTAACTGTATTAAAAGAGTGACTTCACTCTTTTTTGTATATTAACCATGACATATAGCCTAGCATAATTCACTCTTTTTTTTTGTCTCCATTGTTGCCTTGTGCATATATATATCGATTTTCCTATATACCTTACTAGGTGAATTAAGCCTTTATTATCCTAGTATTCTAAGAATATATTATAGATGTTTATCCATAATAAAACCTATGTTTGCTTTAAATTGTTCATTTGGATGTCAAGTTTCCACTTTTGAAGTAATAAGGGCTAATTGTTTAAATGCTGAGGTCTCAATTCTAAGATCTTTAGAGTTGATCTCTAAGTCAAACCCAAAGAAAAGCAAGTTCTTTTTGTTCACCCAGACTTCCTTTAGATAAACCCTCCTCCAATGATAATTTGCCTAAGAGTATATCGCTGGAAAAGTAGGTCTTTGGTTAGGGAAAAAAACAACTAGAATGGAGTCCCATTTGGTGACTCTTGCTATCAAAACATCTAAAGAGGGGCAACTATAAAGTTCATATCTTTAGATTTAGTAGGAAAGTAATAAAGAAGGTTTGAGGAGTTTATAGGAGGAGAAGAGGTGGAGTACTTAGAGTATAGGAGTTATTCCAATTTTGTAAAAAAAGCATTATTGGTGGCCTAAAGGAAAGATGGAGCTAGGAGAGGAGAAGCACAAGAAAAAGGAGGAAGGTTGTTAGAGTAAAGGGGAGACACAAGGTTTGACATTAGATAAAAGAGAAAGGAACATGTAAAAAAAACTAATAGGAAAAGAAAAATGAAAAAAGATAATAGTTCAAATACAAAAGACCATTCCAAAGAAAGGAAAATGTTAGAGTAGGAAACTAGTGAGGGAAAGAGACTAGGAGGAGAGGGAATAACCAATAATGTAGCTCCAAGAGGAAGAAGGCATATATAAGGAAAACAAGGAAGGAAAAGGAACTAAAAAAATTTTATCAAGGAGGAAGTAAGGATACTAGGGAAGATAAAATAAGCATGCAAACAAGCACAAGGTTTAAACACATGATATCGAAGTTGATGAAGAGCAAAGGTAAGGAAGGAGTAAGCAAAGATCACATAATTAATTAGATATGAGTAAAGGACACAAAGAAGACTAGGAAAGGAAGGTGCCACAAATCAACAATTAAAGAAGCTTTATCCTAAACTATAGTTTAGGAGCTTTATTATGGATATGATGCTAGGAGAGAAAGAGATGTGATATTTTTTATTCTTAAATAAAATTACACTTCTATCACTTAATGGTCTAATCACAATCCAATGCTTACATTTGCAATGGAAATTGCCCAATATAATTAATTCACATATTTATAGTAGAGAGCTTTTCCTAAATCTACAATCGTCTCAGTATTCTTCTCTTACATGGTAAATCTAAATACATACAATCATTTACAAGATGGTAGAGATTGAATCATCCAGAATGTTTATTTTCTATTTTAAACTAATATGATCTCATTAACATTACACTCACTTACAATTTCACAACACACAAAGCATTTTTATTTTTTGTATTATATAGCTTTAGAAAAGAACATTATTATGATATTTCAATTGATGGCTTAAATTATTCAACATCTTGGTCGAGTGATCTCTTTGTATGAGTAGATATTAGTATTTTAATAACTCTTCATTCCAACACTCATTTATAGCTAGAAAGTTATTGACGTAGTGGAGTGCATGGGATGTAAATGCCAAAAAATTATTTTTGTAAAAAATAAACATTATTTTGTCTAAATTTAAAGAATCTCTTAAATTAAAGCATACCTTCTTCGTTATCATGACATCTTGCATTCTCAAAGGAAAAACATATATAGTTGTACAAGCACTACCCTACCCCATCATAAAAGTTAATTTAAGGCTAGGCAAGTTTCTTCAATTCCCTTGTGTCATAATTTAGTTCTCAAACTAAGTTCTTAACAAAATTCCACCAAATAGGTTGTGTACACTTCACTTACAAATTCTGTTAAATACTTGGTCTAAATTTTATTGTAGCATTCTATCAATTAGGTGTAGTTCAATACTACTTTATCTCTTTATAGACTTAGATAAGGTCATTAACAAGAAAATACTTTTATTAAACTATCCCAGCCAATCCACAAACAAGTTCTAATTAAATTAGGGTAAGATAATTAATGAAAGTCTCAAGTATTTTTTTTTTGGGACATTTTAGCAAACATGTTATAGGCATTCAAGTTAGGAAAGTTCTTAGGCAAGAAATAAAATGAAAACAGGAGATATATAAGTAAGAAAATTTTATTAATATGTCTACAATGATAATATATAAAAAGAGGGTCAAAAATAAGATACCCAAACCCTTCCTTTTGCGTACATTATACATATATACAAGCCAACAATTCGAATAAGTCTCGGTAGACTTTCTAGCCAACTAACATAACTTTTTAACTCTAAAATTATCCAAACAAGTTTCTATAGATGTTTGATGTGACATAAATGTTCCCAAAAAGATATACTAGGACAATTTGCAACTAACTAAAATAACAAAAACTAATATAATTAATAATAACCTACAATAATCGACATAACTAACAATAATCAACAATAACTATTAAATTATAAATGTCACCATCAAGAGCTAAAATGTGATTTAATATGTCTAAATCTTGAATTCTCAATTATCCATTTCTTCTTTCAACATAACTCTAAATTCAATTGCATCTCTCCATGGTGTATTGTTAATTCTCTTTCTAAAAATTGTGTATGTTATTATTAGCTTAATGTTTTAGGTATTCACGTATGAATGATTAATATCCTCATTCTCAATAGATTTTTTATGTATGAACTCATTGCCAGAATATTGAATACAATATGTAATAGTTGTATTTTTAATAAGGATAACATAACATAGGTTAAATGAACCAAGCTTGTACGGTTATTTCCTAGATTAATCTATTTTCCTAATTTGTAATGCGACTGTCCTATTAAATCTTGAGAGCTTATTTTAGGTTATTTGATAGTTAGGTTTAACCAAAGAACTTATTTTAATTAAGCATGACCTAATGGAAAGCCAAGGTTAACAGAGCTTATTGTTAACCTATAATTAATAGTTTCTAATAAAGATTTGAGAACAATAAGATGATTAAGTATGTTTAATGATGTGTACGCTAAGATTGAAACAAGAACCGGATTCTAAACTCATTTATCAATTTCTTACTTTTATATTATTTAGTTTGAATTACTTTTATTAATTCAATTTTACTTTATTTTGTCTTTGGATTCCAACCAAACCAGACCCCCCATATTATAAATAGCAATTCTTTTCATTACAAAAGCTTCACGTACACTCCCTATAGACAAAATCCTTACCATTGTTATAAATCTTATTGTGTAGAGTTAGGTTTTATTTTCTGGTGCATTCGACACTCATCAAAAATTTTGGCATCGTTGCCGAGGAGTAAAGTGTTTTAGTTTTAGTTTTTTTCAATTGGTGTTTTGTATATATTCATTTATAATTAGTTTTTACATTTATTTCTTAATCTTTTCATGTTTATTAGTGTTTGTGTATAGAAAGGACACTGCAAAGGGAGTATGTCAATGTTGTTGGGGAAATTTTTTTCTTATAATCCATATTGTTAATTCTATAACTCTGGTTGGAGAGATCACTTAAACCTTAGTTATGGAGGGGATAGCTAGCAACCTAGATACATTGTAGGGTGCATAGCAATTCCTACATAGACCAGAAGCCTCTTATTCCAACTCAGGTACATCTCTAGAAGACTTAGTTAAGTCTCTTGCCACTAATACTTAGCATTTCTAGCATGATGTAAGGCAATTTCTGCAAGATACAAGGTTGAGCATCTAAAATTTGGAGACCCGGATGGATTAGACGGTGATGGCTATCAACCGCTTAGAACCACAAAGTGAAGAAAAGTTGCCATCCCTACTTGAGGTAAATCTAACAAATGTCGACGCACTAACCCTGAACAATGGTGAGAAGCTTCAGAATCCTAAGAGGACTATTCAAAGGATTGCTAGTGAAGAAGAAGTTGAGAAGGAGCTCGAAGGAGAAAAGTATATATCATCCAGCTTAAAGGTAAATGTTGAATCCCGAATTGATGTCAAGACTAATCCTCGACCTTTTTCTAGTAGGTTGGAGAATTTGAACAAGGAGGAAAAGGATAAAGAGATATTAGAGACTTTTCAAAAGTGCAGGGATTCATCTGAATGTGAGTGGTTTGCCCTATCCTATAAAACCTTAAGTGGAAAAGGCGAAAGTGGAGACACCTGAAGACCATAATTTTGTCACGTGAGGAGGAAAGCATGGAGTTGAGCCAATAATAACAAACAAAGGCATTGCTTGGAAGGTAACCCAAGGGAAGTTTGTTTATTTTTTCTTTACATTTTTGCATTTGTTATTTATGTTGAATATTCTATTTCTTACATTTAATGTTGCTTTAGGAATAATGTAAGTTTTAAGTGTGGTGTAGGGATTATCATGTGTGCTTTTAAGTTGTTTATTCCCTAAATGCTTATGTGTTTTTAAGTTTGTTTGTTTCTTATGTGTTTTTAAGTATATAAAAAAGAGAAAGAATCAAATCAAACAACAAGCATGTTTCCTTTTTCTATTGCTTCTAAGTTGTTTCTTAAGTGCATATATGTTTTTAAGTTTATTTATTTCTTATGTGTTTTTAAGTATTAAAAAAGAGAGAGAATCAAACCAAACAAACAAGAACGATTTCTTTTTTATTGCTTCTAGGACTATATAGTCATAATTAGAGAGTAAAATTAACTAGAAAAATTCATGGCAACTTGGGCATGTAAAGATACTCTTATGATTGTTCAATGTGCATTATCTTTAAAAGAGTAGTTACTAGTAGGTAGTTATAAGCCGGTAAGATTTTAAGCCTTTTAGGACTGACACATTCATATCAGTCTCATTGGCTTTTGTTCAAGTGTGACCATCATAATATGTACATCCTAACTTTACTTTGATTTTCTATTTAATACTATATTTTTATCACATGCATTAACATGAAAATGATATAGGCATTATTTGTTTTAGGAGCTATATTAACCAAATAACCTATTGATATGATTTTTCCCCTTTTGTTAAGCCACCTTAAGCTTTATTAGCCTTTTCTTTGTACGCTAACCACATTATAGACCTTAACCTAACCAAATGTCCTACCTAAGCCTTAAAGTTAGTAGAACATTTAAGATTGTTGATGTTTATGGATGCACAAGAGCATAAGTGTGGGGGTGTGTTATTATGCGGCTTGTTTATAATTGATGGAGTGCGATTTTATCTCTTATCAATGAATTCCATGGTTGATGTAGTTCTTTCAATATTTGTTGAAAAAAAGAATGAAAGAAAGAAAGAAAAGAGAAGAAAAAGAAAATTGAAAATTGAAAAAATATATAACGAAAAACAAAATTGTTTTAAGTAAAATCATCAAGGTGGAATTGTTTTATAAAATCATTTATATTAGTATTTCCTCTTAAAATTGTATGGAATGAGTGATTTGCGTGTAATTCATTTGAGTAAGATGTTACTTTGAAGGATCACTCCTTATAGTTATAATGTGCTATTTAACACTAGATTTAATAGCTTTTGAACAATACTGTCTAAGTACATCTCACCTTAACCTTTGCCTACATTACAACCTTAAAAAGGTCTTTTAATTCATGATTATACATGTAAATCCTAGTGGTGGAGAAATGAAATGATATGCGAAGTTATGAAATGTCTTGATCATGAATGGTGTGATTGAGTGTACCCATAGATCTATCTTATTTAAAACACTTTGTCAAAGTCTACTCCTAGATTGCTTAGTTTCTAAAGGCAATGATTGTTGATTCACTATGAGTAGAGGCATTTAATGTTTAGTTCTTATTATGGTTTTGAAGGTTATTCCTCTTTTCTTATGACTATCTATTCTTGGGAAATATGAAAAATGTGGAAGTGTTTTAGTTTGTGACTTTGATTTTGTTGTTTTACTTAAAGACAGTTAAAAGCTAAGTGTGGGAGGACTTGATGACTTAAGCCCTTTGTAGCATTTTAGTGGCTTAGCCAATTTCCTTGACAACTTTTTTGTACCAAGTTCTTACTAAAACATGTCCCCATCAAATTTGTAGAAGTTACGAAAAATGCATACCAATCGAATATTGAAAAGAGAATCTCACCACACTAATTTTCTCCCCCAACTATGCTTTACTAATAAGATAGCTAAACTAATCATCTTTTAGAAGTTCAAAATGTATAAGAGCAATACATTTTTTCTCAACCACATCAATGTCACGTCATAATTGTTTTTGATAAATATTTCGAAGTCAAGCAAAGCTAATAGGTTAAAATAAAAGTAAATAATGTTACTATGTCAAGTCAAATAATATAAAGATTAGTAAAATAAATAATTTGAACTATAATATTTGAATTAAATTAATTTATACTTAAAATGTTTAAAAGTATTTAAATTTTTAGTATTTTAAAAATAAACCAAACTCTATCAACATTAATTTAAAATTACATATTTTATTATTTATTATGAATTTTTTCGTCAACTAGACATTTTATCTTGTAAGACTTACTCATATCTCTACCTCTTCAGCCATATTTTTATATAATTAATAATAAATGGTATATAATTAATAATAAAATAATAAAACTTTTGTTAAAATTTGTATTATTTCAAAATCAAAAATATAAAAAATATTTGTCACGGTTGTGACTTGAATTGTGACTTTTTAATTGGACATAATTTTTGTTTTAAAATCATAACATTGAACCTCCAGTAACACTCATTTTAATATCAGGGTTATAATAGTCATTTATTATACATTACATTTCATTTCATCCATCTTATAAACAATATTTCACTACATTACATTATGAACTCTTCCATCCCTCCCAAACAACTTTTCACTATATTACATTTCATTCTATTATAAACTGTTCCGTTCTATTCCATTTCGTTCTATTAATTAACATCCAACCAAACAGGTCATTAATTATATTTCTTCCCCCAATAAATTTCTTACTTGTATTTTTCTTCTAAGTCTCAAAATTGTTAATTTCTTAAAGAATTTTTATCTTATAATTTGGATCTATATTTGTTATAGGCTTTAATGCAAATGAAACATAAACGTTACTAGTGTTTTCTACCTTCACCACTAAACCACCACTCCACCTCTAGAATTTGTTCAACTAACCATCCATCATCTCTTGAACCGCTATATGCTTAACTTCTGACATCTTCTGTAGAACATGTTCGAAGAAACAATGGAACTAATCAAAGGCATGGGTGGTCCCATTATGAATTCCAATCTTATGAGCCTGTTTGGCAATCATCTGATTACATTAGCTGTCAGTTGATAGCTGATTTATCAGCTGATTGCATTAGATGTTTGTCATTGGATGCTTGGTAAAATTAGTTGTTTAGTATTAGCTGTTAATGTGTAAAATGACTATTGAGGACATGACTTTAAAAAAATTATAAGGGTATGAATATTAAATATCTTAGTATTTCTTTCAATATTATTATAGGAATTTAGATTTTAGATATTAAATTCTACAAAAATTAAGCTTATAACTCTAATAAGAACATATAATAATAATAATAATAATAATAATAATAATAATAATAATAATAATAATAATAACAACAACAACAACAACAACAACAACAACAACAACAACAACAATAACAACAATAACAACAACAACAACAACAACAACAACAACAATAATAACAATAATAACAATAATTATAATAATAATCATGATGATGATGATGATACATCCAAATATAAAATATAACAATACAAATGAAGTTTAACAACACAATTTAAATAGATCAAAAGAAATGAACATCATTATTTAAAGCAAAGGTTTATAACAATTCAAAAACGATGCCTAACTGCTATTAAACTAGAAGCAATATTATCATGAATAGTTGTCATCTCCCGAGTTCTTTGTTCTTCAATGTCTTCTTGTGTAAAGTTAACTTCAACAACTTGAAATACATCTGGAGGTATAAATTCAAGATCTTGATCAATGATACTAAAAGCCGGATCGCTAATTGTACTTTTGCTAATATAGTTATACAATGCAAAAGCTGCACAAATTATTATATTTTGATCCATTAATGAATACTTAGGCATTTTCTCCAATATCTTACATCAAGCCTTAAGAACACCGAAAGCCCTCTCAATACAACTTCTCAATGATGAATGAGCTTGGTTAAAAACTTCTCGAGATCCTCTTAGATTTGCACCACAAAACTCTGATTGATGATATCTTATCTTTGGGTAAGGTGTCAAATATCCTTCTCTTTCCGGATAGCCTTTGTCAACCTAGTAATATTTACCTGAATTTTTTTAGAAGCAATATAATTAATATAAATGATATCATAAAAAATTTAAATCATTAATAGCAAATCCTATAAATCTTAAAATTACTTATCGGTGGTTTTGAAAATTTAAGTCTCGGATTACCGATTATATCAAAGAAAATACGAGAATCGTGCGTTGATCCCTCCCAACCCGCTAAAACATATGTAAATAGTAAGTTAAAGTTATATGCTGCCAATACATTTGTTGTTGTTATTCCTTTTCATCATCTAAATCTCATTTGATCCTCCTCTGCAACAACTAGCGCTATATGTGTACCATCAATATCTCCAGGGTAATCCTAATATAAAATAATAATCATAAGATGATAAAACAACATTTTTAATGGAAAATATAATGAAGGGGGAGGAAGAACATATTCAATTACATTAAAATATGGCATATATGTAACATCATTGGCAATTTGTGGTGGAATGTCCTTGAATTTAGGATCTTTTGGTATGAATATATCCCTTAAAAATCCATCAATAGTAGTCAAAACTTCTTTAAAAACTCTACTCACAGTTTCACCAGAATGTTGAAAGCGCTCTTGGGTATCTCTATTAGAGGAACCTTTACTTAGAACATACACGAATGACCCGACTTTCTCCAAAATAGACATCCTATTTGAAGGTCTCAAACCATAATTATTTTCCAAAACTATACATAATTGATGAAATGTATTTTGATTCATCCTAAATGTATTAAAACACCTTTTTTTCATGATCATTCAATAATTCATTCATCCATAGTTCTCCTATTTGATAGAAAGTCATGCATGGTTCCTTATATATGTGGTTAAAAAAGTACACACTCATGTAACCCACTACACAAGCCATCGAATCCCAAAATTCAATCTCATCGTCCAAAGTTGCTTCATTTGCAGAAGTTGCTTCATTTGCATAACATTATCATCCATACCTATAGATCAATAAGTAAAATTATATTATAAATAAACAAAAAAATTATATGTCTAAATATAAAGAAATAAATAATATAGCAGGTTAACATAAGTGTACAAATAATAAAAACAATAAACTAAACATAGTAATGGATAGATAGAAACTATGTTTAATGTTTTTTATGTTTGTCATATTTATACATAAACTTTATGTATTCAACCCTCTTTGTATCATTTGGTAAACAAAAAAATGGACCTTCTTTGCGGATCTTTAATCAACATGCAAGCAAAGTAAAATTTAGGAGTACCAATCTCTAAACCAGGCAAAGTACATATTTTTTCCAAAGCATTCGTAACATCATAGTATGACACAACAGCACTAGTACTTTGTGATGCACCAATATTCATCGTATCAAAAAATTTCATCATGGATCTATTCATCTCCATTGTTTCACTCTGCCTCTCTTGAACCAATTGCATCATATCGTCAAGCCTCGCATACATTGCAATAGATCTTCCTACACTTTTAGCGGAATCAGTGTTTACACTCTTGTTACTTTGTGAACTATCACCCTCCAAAACCCTTTTGCATTTTCTTCTCTCACTCCCTTCATCATGTATAGCTTGAGGCGTCGGGGTAGATTCTTTCCACACTTCTTCCCAATTGTTTAAACCACTAGTCTCATCTATATTTTCATGATCATGATAGGCTGACAATTAATGATGAACATGACTAGTAGGTGGAGAAGGAATATATGCTTCCTCAACTTCTCGTTGTCCATGTGGAGGGTCAGCCACAGGACAAAATATATTCTCTCCTCGGGCTAAACATCCAAAAAGTTTATCTAACTTACATTCAAGCTCAGGTTCAAGCCCTTCCTCTTTAAATGTTTTAAAATTGATGTTCTCCTACAAAAAAATTAAATAACTTTTTTTAACTAACTATTTACCATTATAGTAACGGAAATTAATTTGAATTGGAGAAAAGGGGATAACCTTAATCTTCAAAGTCCACCACTTCTCACTAGCAGCAATTGTTCCTTTGTCATAATCCCATCCTAATTCCGTTTCTTTCCCTTTCAATTGTTTCCAAAGCCTCCATCTAGTTCTCATCCAATCAAACTCATTTTTAAGGTTAGTTTTATCCCATGGTAAGTTGGTTGCTTTGTGAAAATCTTCCTCCACCTTTTTCCACGATAACCTTTAACCAATAACTCCACCGTATTTTCCTTTACTCCTTTCAATATGCTAGTTACAAATATCAAAAAAAATAAGAAGAGTTTCTTTTGGCCAATAAATCTTACCTATATCATTTCCCCTTTGACTTCCTCCTTTATTTCCTTTATAGGATGATGCCATCTAATCATATAAGATGAAAAAAATTATATGTTAGTTAATTAATTTGCAATTGATTTCAATACTGAATAAGTTTTACTAATTTGAAGTAGACTATTTCAACAAAATAAATATATAAATACTATTTTATCATCGTAATATTTTTATTTATTACTTAATTTAAAATTATTTGATTTCTTAATTTAAAATAATTAATAAAATTAACTTGTGAATATTATTCAAAAATTATATAAAATTGTAATATATATATATATATTAAGATGTTATATATAAAAACATTTTTATTAAATTATTATTTGTTTATATATAATAATTTAAATAAAATTACTATGTGTTCATGATCAAATTAAATATTAATAGATAAACATCTATTACTGAGCAAACCACATCAGTAAAAATAATTTTGAACTTTATTTATATAATTTTTTAAAAAATTTAAATTAAAATTTAACAATAGATTAAAAGATTAAACATATCTTAAAAAACTCAAAACTTCTTGGAAAACCTTGAAGACGTAAAAATCCCCTTGCAATCAAAGACAACCCTGAACATGCTTTATAGACTATGTTTTATGCGTTTAAAGACTAGGACTCATGTTCCCCCACCTCATTTTATCTGTTACACTTTATGAATGTCTTTCTTTACCCGTCCATCCTCCATTGGTTACATGTGAAGATAATTATAGTTCTTTTGGTAACAAAAAAACTATTAAATAATTAAATAATCAATAAAAAATTTTAATTGTCCAAGACAAGTTATACTCTTTTACTTTCAAATTATATGGTGATTATCCAACTCTCTTTCTTTTCCCTTTTTTATGTATATCTTGATTTATATATTAATAAATGAATATCAACATTTATCATACTAAACTTAATCTGTATAAATAAAAATAGTTATATATCTAAATTTAGACAAAATAAAAACTACACTGAGTGTGAAGAAATAATGTTTAACTATCGTGTTTAAAGAAAGATGTAATACAATATCCCATCCTAATTTGTACTAGTGGTAGCAGAAGGAAAACATGGAGTTATTGAAAAATGAAAGCTAACAAAAGTTGGAAAACATCACAAAAAATAACTGAATAGGAATATGATCCTATATAAGAGGAATAAATAGGAATATGCTCCTGGATAAGCCAAATAATAAATGACAGCACTATTCTAGTGATAGAATAAATCTATAATAAATTGAAATCATTATAATTTGAAATTGTACTATATCATGCGATACAATACTGTTGTTTTATGCGATACAATACTCTTTATATTAGTAACAGACATTTCAATAACAATAAATACAAATCCTAAGTTTTAATCCTTATCACTCCACCCCAGGTTCTTCACACCAATTAAGAACCAAAAATGATCTCAACTGTATATCTTGGGACACCAAATTTTAAAGTTGATGCTCTGTTAAAAGAAAAAAAGGTTAGTGTTAATATTTCTAATTTGACAGAAATTCAGCCTTTGTTATTGTCTAAATTATTGAATAACTTGACAAACACAATCACAAACACAAAAATAATGACTTCAGTCAATTATAGTAATCTTCACATGACCTAGTAATTATTTTACTCTAAGCTTAGGTGTTCAGCAAAGCAAATAAACCTCCTAACCCTACTCAAAATAACAGGAACATAATTATGTTATACTGGGTACCTTCAAGTAAATCATTCATACCATTAACTTCGTATTACATCTCTAAATTGACAAGAAACTTTTTAATTAAAAAAATTCATTTTATTATATATATACTTATATGCGTGCATTAATTTTAAATGTGCTTGCCAATAACAAAATAATGTTTAAACAAAGTTTGAACGACAATGCTTTAAAGATAGTTACAACATATGTCTCAAACATGCTTTTTTCAAACCTTAATCTTAGACGTGTATTATAATTAAATTGAACCTAATCAATGTTATTTTTTAAGACATGTCGCAATTTGGGTTTTGTTGCCACTTGGAGAATGGCATCTAGAAGTTTTAAATGGTTTTATGACTCAAAGTCATCATGGGTCAAAATTATTACCAAAGTGGAGAAACCTCCCAAATCACCATCTCTATAATCCACATGCTTGACCCAACCAAACGTAACTTAACACTTAATACAACCCAAGAGATGATAAAAACACAAGTACCCACTGAAACCCAACAAGAACCCAAAAATACAAGATTCAATCAAAAAACAAAGACAATCCTCCTTTCAATCAAGTGAGGCATGACAGAACATAGAAAGAACAAAACTTACAAAAGAAAACAAAGAAAGACAGCATTGGCATTAAATAAAATAGCGAACAACTCACCAGAAAGCAAAATCCAAGTGAACCCACCAAGGATCGGTAAAGAATAAGAGTCATTGATCAGGTAATGTAAGATTGTGTTAGCTTTTTATAGGTGAAAAATAGATAGTGGGTAGTTGTGATTTAACAAATGGAGTTAAATGCAATAAATAAATAAAAATCAGCTACAACCCTACAAAACATCTTTCTCAGATATACTATCAGGCTTCATTTATATTACAACTACTATCACACTTCATTTAACGAAATATCTATCTCAGATATACTTTCATTAAATCAAAAAATAGTTTCATTAAATAAAAGGGCAGATGTGATTGCATACTGCAGGAGATAAATGCAATAAATAATAAAAGTTGCCACATCCCCCCACATAACATCATACTGGTTAAATCAATAGATACAAAGCAGATACAATCATAATACCCTACAGTGCAGTGATAAGAACAACGGATAAATTGAAGTCTCTTGAACCATATCTTATAATCCATAGCAGTCAAAAACCTTCCTTCGTATAACCTTAAAGCTAGTATCTAGATACTAAACTCTAAAACAAATACCCACAGAATAAGAGCAGATCCAAATGAAGAAAAAGGATCCTTCAAAAATTTTGTTTATTGTAATCCTTTTATTTGGTCCCCATAACTCAATAACGAGGAAAATACACATCAATTTCAACAATTAATACAAATTTATCATAAACCAAAAGAACAAACAGATAATTAACTAAAAAGATAAGAAATTGACAGATCTTTCGAAGATATACTATCAGACTTCATTTATATCTTAACCACTATCACACTTCATTTAATGAAATAAATAGATACAAAACAGATTGGTTAAATCAACAGATACAAAATAGATACAATCATAATACTCTGTAGTGCAGTGAAAAAAGAACGGATAAATACTTGACAAACCTCTGAGTTTTAGAATTTTAGTGGCTGGCTCTAGTTATCAATAACTTCCATAGGATTGACGAGGTGTTTGAAATCAACTGGAGGTCCATCAGTAAAGCAAAGCATGAAACCAATAACCCCACTAATACAGAACATCAAATTGTAACATCGGTGATAAAGAACATCAAATTTGAACAACGCAAATGAGGAAAAAAGGGGGAAAAGTTACCTTAAACTCGCATTGAATTTTCAGTCTAAGACTACTGTAGTATGGGATCATGGTAAGTTATCAACCCCAACAAATAAATGAATAGTTGCAATTAAGATAATGGAGCCTCTCCTCCCTAGGATTGGTTACTGTATAGGCAAAGATAAGCTGAGAAAATGTAGTAGTAAAGAAAAATGAGCAATCATGTACCTATTTTTCTACCTCTATCAGGTTATCCACAGAAGCCCAATCTTCTTGCTGATAATCCTCTCTTGCCCATAGTATTAAGGCTTTAGCCTAGCATAATGCTTTATACAGGGAGGCACATCTAAACCATGAGGTTTCTGATACTCATGAAACGTATGAGGAATATGGTACAGAACACATTTGAGCTGATTGGAGCCCAAGTTTACAGTAACTAGATAACCATTATCAAATTTTCCATCAATTGTTCCATTCACTGAAGACCCAAGATACAATTCCAAACTTCTTGCAACTAGAAGAATGGCCATTTATTTACAAGACAGCAATAGATCCAGACTTCAAGAGATATTGCTCTGCTAAAAATATCATTAAAACAAATATCAAAAGTTCATATGAAACACCTTCAAGCTAAGTTGTCAAAGCATTATCACATAACATCTCTCCATTACGGATAGCTACATCGAAATAACCGCTTCAAACTAAAAATTCAAAAATTCCAAGGAATCAATGAACGAGTAATTACACTATGAACAACCAACACATTTAGAAAAACCTCAATAACAAATCTTTTTAGGGCATAACATTAGGGTGCTTTTAAGAGAGAGAAATAAAGAGAGAGGGAAAGAGAGGTACCAAAAGAAGAAGAAGGAGGAGAAGAGTTATTATTCTTCTTGACCATGGCTTTGATAACCAATGAATTGCACCCATAAGAAGAAATCTTGTGCCCTGAATCCCTAATCTCCAAAGCCCCAATTTTTTATTTTGATTTTGATTTCTCGAGAATAGATTGGTTCCTCCATAGCAAAGGGCTTCCAGTCACATTCTTCATATGCAATGCCCATAACCCATTCTAATTTAAGATCCCAATTTTCTCAAGAATTTAACACACCCAGACGAACAAAGAGATAACTTTTGATGGAAGTGAACTGAAGATATTCCCAGGAAAATTTTGAGATGAAGGTGAGAAAGTGAAGATCGTTAGGATCGTTAAGAGCTCCATCGCCAGGACACTTTCTCTACAACCCAAGAAAGAAAGCATACCTGTTAGACCCCGATTCGCATTAAGCACGTTTTATGTATTTTGAGGATTAGTTTGCTAATTTCCTTTTAGTTATAATA
>JANVCQ010000005.1:25449372-25461869 GCA_025531925.1 Erythroxylum plowmanianum | reverse complement strand
GGTCACTGCTTTTTGGGTTAACCTGCTGGTTCCTTTGGACCTGGAGGAACAAATCTATTTTTGATTCTGCTTTTGTTTGTCCCACCTCACCTCTGTTTCTTATCTTGTCTTTTGCAGATCAGGTTCAGCGGGCCGAGGCCCAGCACAGACTGAGCCCCACTGGCTCTGGACCACGTCGGGTTCAACGGGTAGGTTGGAGTTGTCCGCAGGCTGGCTGGGTCAAGCTAAACACGGATGGGGCTTGTAATCCTACTCACCTCACGGCTTCCGCTGGCGGTCTTATACGAGATAGTGATGGTAATTGGCGAGGAGGGTTCTCCCAGCTCATTGGATGGTGCTCTGTGCAGTTGGCGGAACTCTGGGCCGTTTACACGGGTCTCTCCTTCGCTTGGAGATTGGGCTTCCGCAGGATAGAGCTAGAAGTGGACTCGATGGGGGTGCATCAACTCCTGTCCTCTGTGCCCTCCCGATCTCAGTCGGACATCCCTCTCGTCTTGAGTATTCGGGAACTCCTCAACCGGAACTGGACTGTTGTTCATCGTCATATCTTCCGAGAGAGCAACAGATGTGCGGACTAGCTCGCCACCCCAGTCGATCAGGCCGCCATTGGAGTCACTTATTTTGATGTACCACCTTTAGGGTGTCACAGTCTCCTCTTAGAGGATATGTCGGAGTTAAGTTTTCCCCGGCTCATTTAGCTACGGTGTAATTTTCCCTTTATATATAAAAAAAAAAAACTTTAAGGTGTATAAAAAAATATTTTACCTATTTTATATTACAATTGTTAAATTGTTAGCTAATTAAAAATTAACAATTGTATTTGATAATTTCTAAAACTTTTCTCACAAAACAAAAAAAAAAGTTTCTATGATTATTTTATTATTGCTCCTTCTTCCAAAGTCCAAACATGCAGGAGCATGCTGATGCGAATACCTACCCCGACCCGAATCAACTCATTACACTCAATCTCCAGTGGCTTCTTCACCCATCAACACTGGCGCAGCCCTCCGAAAATCCTGAAAATGGAGGCTCCCCACCCCAATTCCAAGCGACCCATGTGCCCATCTTGCTCCAAACCCTCACGCATCTGCCTCTGCACTCGGATTCGGAGCCCTGCTCTTGAAAACAAGGTCAGTGTTACCATTCTTCAACATATTCTTGAGAGCAAACACCCTCTCAATTCTTCCAGGATAGCGAAACTAGGACTTCGATACGTTTCTGTAACTACGGTAACTGACGTTAACGTTGATGCCCGGTACCTTTTCTGGTTGCTTGAGCCTGTTCTTGATTCGGATTGGGGTCGAGCTGGTCGTGGTTGTGGAGTTGGAGAAACTCAGAAGCAAAAAATTGAGGATGTTGGCGGATTGAGTTCTGATGCGGAGGATATGGGTTTGATACAGTTTGAAGGACATTTGAGGGTTTCAAAAGGTGAAAGCAGCAGCCTGGACGAGTCTAAGGGATGTGGTGTTGTGGAAAATGTAGATGAATTGGTGATTTATGGCTCAGTATTGGAGGGGGAAAATGGGTTGGTAACCAATATTGAGAGCTTGAGTGGAAATTATTTGTTTCCTAAGGAGAAGCCTACAGTATCAGACGAAGCAGTTTGGGGTGACAAAATTGATGTACAAAATGCAATGCAAGGTATTGAAGAAGCAGTGATGAGTGTTACGGTTGGGAAGCATGGGGTGATAAAAGACCTTAACAGTATATGGAGTCTTCCAACTCAGTGGAAAACGCGTGAAAAGTTTGATAAGATTTTGTCCTCTCAAATGGCTATTGATGATTTGGGCAAGGGGTTTATTGTGAAAAAGATGCAAAAAAGAGGGATGTTGGGAGGAAGCGTAGGTTTGGAATTGGAAGAGTGCAATGAGTTTGAAGTTGTGGTTCCTCCAGGGTCAGTTCTTCTGTTTCCTAGTGAGAAAGCGGTTGGGTTTGGTGAGTTGAAAGATATGAACTTTGAAGTGAAGAATTTGATTGTTCTGGATGGAACATGGACAAAGGCTAGGAGAATGTATGAAGAGAATCCATGGTTGAGGCTGTTGCCTCATTTGAGGTTGGATTTGGAGAAACACAGCTTGTACAGTGAAGTTAGGCAGCAGCCAAAAGCTGGTTATTTGTCTACCATAGAGAGCATAGTGAATGCATTGAAAGCACTTGGGGACAATTCAGAGGGATTGGATAATCTCTTGGATGTTTTTGGGTCTATGGTTGCTGATCAAAGGCGATGTAAAGACGAGAGACTACACAAATTGTCTTCTGTATGACCTGAATAGTGGATACTATCCTTTTTTGTTTTTTTTCTTTTGTAGGAAATTCTTTCAGCTCACATGATATCAGGTCCTCTTTTAACTTATGTATCCCAATAGAGGGGTTGAGTTGCCTTCAACAATGAAACAAAAGAAATTATGTTTTTCTGTTGGAATAGAAGCTTTACGTAACATTCTTCCAGATCGGAAATAAAAGATCTGGAGAATAAGCCTGGCCGGTCTTATAACGTTCCAGGGTAAGGTTCTTAAGTCGTCGGAGGTTCAGACTCGCGTACTCAGCTTCGTTGTTGGTTGCAGTTGAGAGTTTCTTTCACAAAAATGCATATATACATAATATAGTCATGACATGAACACAGATGTGGACCTTCTTTTTATTTTTTTTGAGTCAAAGAATGTGATACCTTTAATTACCCATTTTAGAGCATGTTTTGAATACCGCAAGAGAGCTTGACCTGGATTTAAAGTCAATTTCGTTCTGCTTTAATTAATTGAGTTTCTGGTAGAATTCAAATTTTATTTTTGAGTTTCGTCAGTTTCCTTCTGACTTTTCATATATAACTAAAAAAAGAAAAACATTTTTCAAGAATTTCAGGTCTCATAAGAAAATTGCCTAAACTCAATATTACAGAGAAAATGAAGTGATATGTCTAAGTCTTGAAGAATACAGAGGATTGAGGTAGGATGGTGTATGATGCAACATGAATCTCTAATGATAAATAAGATGAGCTTTAGAATTTGAATAACAGCGCATAAATTTGTTGTTTTAACAAGTGATTTAAACTGAGGTTTAAACCCTCCTCGGAAAGACCATACGGCTAAGATTCAAAGAGAATTCTAAGGAGGCGTTTGACTTGAGGGTTTGGGAACGAAGGAATGAAATAATTATAAAAAACAATGCTTGCTTTAGAGTTTTCAATTCCAAGGGAAATGAATTTATCCCATTAAATTTAGGAATCTACTAAACCCACCAAGGAGGTGGATATCGAGTTTTCATTCCAATATAAGTTTTTATCACGTTTTTTTAATTATTTTATCCCCAACCTTTGTCCTACCATCCTCTGTACTTTCTTATCGCCTCTCAATTTCTTACGATCTCTCATCCTGCCTTATCTCGTCTCATCAATGAAGTAATTTTTTGTTCTGCGCTTTCAGGTATATTTTTTGAAATCCGTCGTTTTAATTTGATGTTAAATGAACTGGATAGAACCTGGTTTCATCTCATTGTAAATAGGGTTTTTGCTCCCTTTTTCTTATATATTCTCGTTTTATGATTTAATCAAGAGAATAACCAATCTGCCATATGGTTTGACGATGTAAAAGTGCATATGGTTATAGATTGAACGAGAATCATAAAACCAATCTACTCTTTTTTCCCTTATAATTATTATTTTGTAATTTAATTTGCTTTTTCGTATATGGTTTTAACTCTTAAAAGAAAAGGGAAAAAACACATAGCGAATCGTCTTCTACGATGGTGTTTGTTTTTTTGTTTTGTAAATCTTTTAATGGCTTTCAAGAATAATGAAACAGAAGCACTTTTTATAGTTTTTAACCTTCGTATAAAGATGCAAGCCTTTCATCTTTATCTAACGTCTGTTTCTTCATAAAAATCATGCCTTTTTTGTTTTGATAAAGCCTTAACCTTTGGATAAAGAGAAGAATTACTTTTATTTGGTTTTACAATTTAACAATTGTATAAAGACGTTCTTGAATTTATTTGGTATTATTGTTTAACATCTATAAAACAAAAACATGTTTTAAAGCTTTACATATGTTGCAAGCTTTTGGATTCAGATAAAAAAAATACTAGTTTCTAAAATTTTTTTTACAAACATATGGAGATAGCCCCAATAAACATATAAAGGACAAATTATTTTCATTTTTATTGAGGGTAAAAATGATATTATATTATCTTTCATTCTCATTAATGCAACAAACTAAATAATATTATTGGTATTAATAAAGAAACCCAAGTTACAAACCAAATATTATTTTATTTTTCATACCCATCCCCATCTTCTTATACTATTATACCCGTATCTATAGCCAACTCCGTGCTCAAACCAAACGCCTACTAAAATATTTTCTAAAAATCTTCTCATATCTTGAATAGAGAGTATACAATATTATATAGTAGATTACAACAGAAAAAATAGAAAATTTAATGTAGAAGTCTATCTAACAGAATCCCTCAATTTAAGGGATTTCAAACTAATTCTTTCAATCAATTTACAACTAATCTATATCTTAACACTCCTCCTCAAGCTGAGGAATAGAGGTCTTTTATTCCTAACTTGAATACAAGATCGTGGAAACTCGAACAACTATTTTGTTAAAACGTCAACTACTTGATGTTCTGATGGAACATAAGATATACACACCAGCCCTTCTTTCAATTTTCTCTAATGAAATGTCTATCATTCTCAATATGCTTTGTCCTATCATGTTTTATAGGATTATGAATAATATTGATGGATGACTTGTCACAATAGAGCTTCATAGGACTGTCCCATTTGACTCTCAAATCATCTAGAATAATCTTCAACCAAAGTAGTTCACCCAATTCTTGAGCAATAGCCCTAAATTCAAATTGTGCAGATGACCTTGTCACCACATTCAACTTCTTGCTCATCTATGTTACCAAATTAGCTCTAAGAAAAGTACAATATCCTGTAGTTGATCTTCTATCTATTAAGGAACCTGTATAGTTAGCATCGGTGTAAGCTTTTAGAGAAAGAGTATTGATTTTCTTAAACAAAATTCCTTTCCCCGAACTGCCTTTCAAGTAATGTAGCACCCTGTAAACAACTTGAAGATGAGGTTCTCTTAGATCATGCATAGATTGATTGATCACGCTTACCTAGTATCCTATGTATGGCCGAGTGCGAGCAAGGTATATGAGTCTACCAACCAGTCTCTGGTACATTCTTTTATGAACAACTAGTTCTTCTTTAACTTTCCCTAACTTATGATTTGGATCCATTGCCTTGCTTACACCAATCTTCCCTGTTTCTGCCAATAAATCAGTATTGTCATCAACTATATGAATGATCCCTTCGGATTGGTATATATTTCATGTGGTTTGTATATGAGAGCTTGAATTTGAGTTGTGGAACATCGTTTTTGCATTCATCATAGTTGATGTAATGCCTGTTTGTTTCAGCTTTTAAAGGGTAAAAAAGCACTTTTTTTCACCGCAAAAGCTATTTTTAAGAAAAATGAGTGTTTGGCCGTAAAATTCAAAAGCACTTTTTAATAGAAATGGATTTTTTAAAAGCTAAAATACATCTTTTTAAGAAGCTCAAATTTGGAGCTTTAAAAAAAACCCTTTTTTTAGCTTTTTTGGGTAGACTTTGCGTTTATAATTTGTGTCATCTACGTTTATAACAGTCCACAAAACATGTCTCGATCTCTCCGATGTTTGGAAAGCCAAACCAAAATTCTTGTCTTCTCTCTGTTTGTGCTCTGCGATCTGGTCCAATCTTTTTAATACCTTCTTTGCTCTTCTTTACGTCTCATTATACCATCTTGCAAGATCCAAAGGTAAGTTTTCTCTCTATCGTTGCTTCCTTTTCTTTCGATGAAGACGGGCTACTATTTCTTCTGCTTGATTGGGGGGAAAAACTGAGGCTTTGTGGGTTCCTCTGTCTAACTGTGGGAAGAACAAAGTATGAAGTAGATAGAATAGAATAGGATTCATGGGTTGCTCTGTCTCTCTCTCTCTTCCTACTTTGTGCCTTCTGATCGATCTTTCTCTCGATCTTTATGCACAAAGTTGTGAATTTTTTTCTTTTCTTTGTCAATTATCTTGAGATAGCTTTTGCTTTAGCCGTTATCCATTTGGTTGCTTGAGCATTGCCAGGAGCTAAGCAGCGACTCGAAAGAAAGATTGTTTCATTTTTTGTTTAAGAGAATACCAAGTTCATTTTTTGGTGTACATTGAAGTTATCTTTAGTTGTGGCAAGATTATTGGAGCGAGAAAGGGAGATGCAGTTGTTGAGAATCTTAAATTTGGATACCCTTTTCTGTTATCTTTTTGTTGTGCGTAATCTTTAATTTGAATATTAGTGATTTCTTGTTGCTGTAGGAGTAATAGATTGTGGGAAGGCTTTGCTTTTGCTTATTTTTTTGGATGGTTTATGACCAATGAGCAGTGTGTGCATCGTGCCTTATGTTGGTCCTTTTCTTTTTCTCATGTTATAGATATATTCTTCCCAATCAGCATAAGCTTGTTCTCCCTTCATCTTAATATGACCAACATTCCAATGCAATGCTTTGCCTCTTAAATGGGGAACAACTTCTTGACTTTTTTTTTGGGGTAAGGCAAATTCTACATTGAAGTAGCTCCAACTACCAAAATTATCTCTATCAAATTATGGAAACTTCATATGAAGTGCTTGCTAATAATTCGTCTGCAAAAGTATTCGTATGCCAATAATTTCTCTTCCTTTACCACTTGATGGTAGTTACTTCTCGATATTATTTGACAATTATTTATTATTTCTTTTTCTTTTAAAAAAAGTGTGATTAATATGGAAATAGTTCCTTCACTTTTTTTGGTGCAAGTGATATGATATACTGCATATATAGTATTATTATCAAATAATGTGCATTTTGATGTGGTATGCCTATGTAAGCTGTAGTTGATAATGATAATTTGATCAATATATATCAGCTCACATTTGTCATATTAAGTGGCTCTCTAAAATTCAGCTATTGCTTTTTAGTAGTTGTTGTACTATATTATATGTTTTGGGAACATGCACTATGTTGTAGGCAGTTGCATCTTCATTGTTTTACTTTTTCATCAAGTGGGGTTTAGGGCAGCTGGGAACTGGAATTTAGTTGAAAGATATTACCAAGGTCCCAGACATTGTAGTTTTTGCGATAATCAATCTACCTTTCCCCTTTGGGATTCCAATTGTGCATTTCCACTATATAACCTAAGTTGGAACTAACTCTTTCCTTTTTCAAACTGTAGAAACTGTTGAAAATTTAACATTTCTTGTGATGGAAAACAAACAAGTCAACTTGCATTCACAACTTTATCTGAATGACAACTCCTCATTTTGGTTCAACTGTAGATATTGGCATACCTACTGATATAAGCCTCGTCATCAACAGCCATACGGGTTAATGATTGGCAGTCAAATAAGGGAAAAGACCAGTTCACAGAAATGGCAACTAACTTTGTTACAACGGCCTTCCTAGCTTGTATAGCTTTTGTAGTTAACTCCCTTTTATCTAGTTACAATTTATGCAACCATGATTTCCCTTGAACCGAATAAGCCAATTTGTGTTCAATAAAGTTGCAAGGAAGACATTGAATGCAAATCATTTTTCATGTTGTATAGACAGATTTAGTAGTTAGTTTCCCTACTGATTTTATTTTCATCCTTATATTCTACAAAGAAAATTGTAAACGTTGGACTAGGATTATCTGATGTATATGAAAGAAACTGAGCTCTTAGAAACTAACTGATTCTGTGGAGCATTTGTATTAACTCTATCCGTTGTCCTTCCCCTTGTTTGTCCACGTATTAGCAATTTAAAGATGACAAGAATTTTGGGCATTATATGAAGTCAACAAAGAATTTTATCAAATTGAAATTAAAATTTGAATATTTTATATTCCAAAATTGATTCGATATAATAAATTCCTTTAAACTTAATCAATAATTTAAAATTGAATTAATTAATAATTCAAAGTCAATGAGTTGAAATATGTTTGACTAAGATTGGGTTTATATTTGAATATTTTGGGATTATAATATTATTTAGTTTTTTATATGTTTTAATATTTATTTTTCATATTAGTTTTATTTTCTACAAGAAAATGAGACATCTCTTTAAATAATTTCCTACAATATGGTTATCTAAAATTTCCTACACGATTTAAATGGAAGTAAATTTGTCAAACAATTGTAAAGTAAATGTAAACCCATTTTATTCATGAAAGACTTAATAGTGCTTGAATTCTTTCAAATTAAATGTATATTGTTTAATATACTTTAAATATTATTTATATGCATAAATAATTGTTATTACAAAATAAAATATAATTAAAATTAATAAAAGTGCCTTTTATTTTTATGTTGTTAAACAATCTACTGTTTAAAACTCTTTCAAAAAAACTATTTTTTTAGTTAACAGCCAAAAATAATCAACTAGCTTCTTAAAAAAGCTCTTCTAAAAAAAGCTCTACTGATAAAAGCTCTACTGACAAAAATTCTACTAATATAAGCCCATCCAAACATGCACGTACACTGTAAGTGCGTGTTAGTTTTTTCACTTGATAATATATTGAGTGTTACTTTTGTTTCACTAGCTTTAATGACTTTCAAACTACTTGACCCAATATATCTCACCTTACCTTTGCCTACATTACAATCTTGAGAAGTCCTTGAATCCATGATTTTGCATTTGAGCCTTAGTGGTGGAGAAATGAAATGATATGGAAAGTTATGAAATGTCATGATTATGAATAGTGTTGAGTATACCTATAAATATATCTTATTTAAACACATTTTTCAAGTCTACTATTAGATTGCCCAATTTTTGAGGATGATGTTGATTGATTGATTATGAGTAAAAGCTTAGAATGTTAAGTTCTTGTTATGATTTTTGAAAGTCATTCATCTTTGCTTATGATTATGTAGTTTTAGAAAATATGGGAATTGAGTAAATGTTTTTAGGTCTTTGAGCTTACTTTTGATATTTTGCCCGAGGATAACCAAAAGCTAAATGTGGGAGAAATTGATATGTATTTAATTGATTATGAATTTATTCCCTAACACTTAGTGATTATTGCTATGAAAATGCTTAAGATACTTACTTTAACTCATATGTGATTTTAGGCACAATTCAGAAGCAAAGAAGTTAAAGTGACCCAAAAGCATATGCATTAAGTCATTTTCTCGATGTTGACACTCACTTGTCCTCGTGGAATAAGAAGAAGAAGAATTAGAGAAAAGAAGAGAAGATTTGGAGAAGGTTGGAGGAAGAACCCAGTGCATCATGACAGAAGCTTGTCATAAAGGCCACGATCGTGACAAAAGTTTGTTACGCAGGCCACAATCGTGACCTGTGCAATTACAACTTGGGGATTGATCCCAAACTCAACTTATTGAGGGTTATTTCATACATTTTATGCTAGGTAAAACCTAATTTTTACCCTAATTGGAATGAATTATAAAAAGAAAAGAATGAAACCCTGATAGAGGGCTCCATTCTTGCTATATTTTGGAGAAAATCCAAGGAGAGAAAAGGGGCAACGAGTCTTCTACTGGGACATTCTTTAGGGGATGAAGCATTATTTTCAGGAGCAAGCTCTTAACCTTGAGAGACCCATAGAGAGGTAGCTTTCTGATGCCAGTTTAGAGGCGATATCAACGTTAATGACTCGGTTAAGTGTATTTCTCCTTATATTTGTTATTTCTTTTTCTCTATAGAAATTGCTTATGCTATCCTATGCTTAATGTTTGAGTGTTACGTGAGAATGATTGAATACTCTATTTGGTTATTTTTATGTGAGATCCCATTGTTAGAATTGAATACAATACGTAATCGTTATTTTTCAGATTCATTTATAGAGACTAATGGTTCGTAATCATCAAGGATAACATAACCTAGGTTAAATAATCCGAGCTTTTATGATTATTGATTAGATTGGTATGTTTTTCTCACTCGTAAGGCGAATGTCTGATTAAACCTAGTAAGCGTCTCCTAGGTAATTCTGTAGCTAGAGTTAATTAACGAGCTTTTCTTAATTAACTAGGACCTAAAGAAAAACTGAGATTAACAGAGCTTTTTGTTAATTTATGACCAATAGTTCAAGAAGAGGTAAAAGAACAACAAATCAATGTAATATGTCTAATTAGTAGGAGTGCTGAAAAATGTGTTATGGATACTAGTGAAATAAAGGTTGATGTTTCATTACATATAAATGTTTTATTTTCCACATCTATGTCAAATATTATCCTAGTGTTGGAAGAATAAAATAATTTTGGACAAGATTTAGATGAAACAACACCTCATGAAGAAACTAACTTACAACTAATTAATTTAAATAAACCATGTAGAATAACTTTGAATAAACTTGTAAGAATAAGGAGATTAGTTATTTTTGATGACTATGTGGTGCAAGAGTCAGAATTTGATTATGGAATTAATAATGCTATGTTTTATTTTCACAAGCCGTGGAAAGTGATAAGTCTTATAAATGGATTGATTCTATGAAAGATGAGTTAAATTCAATGGCACAAAACAATGTCTAAGACCTTGTTGATTTTCCAAAAGGATCTAAGTAAGTCAGATTGTCAAAAGGATCTAATTAAGTCAGATGCAAATGGGTCTTTAAGACCAAAGTGACTCCAATGGAAATATTGAACATTATAAAGCTAGATGTGTCACCAGTTGCTGTATTCAAAAGGATGACATTGATTTTTAAAGGACTTTTTCAACAATTTCAAAAAAGATTTAATGAGAATAATCATAGCATTAATAGCTTTGTTTGATTTAGAGATATATTAAATGGATGCAAAAATTGCCCTTCTGAATGGTGATCTTGAGAAGGAAGTTTATATGGATCAACCAGAAGACTTTTTCATAGAAGGAAAGGGGTCACATGGAGTGTAAACTTAAGAAATCAATATATGAACTTAAACAAGCTTCTCAATAAGGGTATATTAAGTTTAGTGATGCCATAACATCTTTTGGTTTTTAAGAAAATATTGTTGATTGTTGTATTTACTAGAAGGTCAATGAGAATAAGTTTATATTTCTAGTTTCATATATGGATGAGACTTTACTTATTGCTAATGATTTGTACATATTTTATAAGAGTCAAGATTTTCTCTTTAAGAATTTTGAAATGAAAGATATGAGAGGGGCATCCTATGTGATAGGAATTTCAATATTTCGAGATAAGTCACAAAGATTGGAAGGATTGTCCCAAAAAGACTATATCAAATGAATTCTTAAGAGATTTAATATGAACAAATGTTCAACACAGATTGTCTCGATATAAAAGGGGATATATTTAATCTCATGTAATATCCAAAGAATGATGTGGAATATAGACAAATGGAATATATGCTATATGCTTCTATTGTTAGCAGTATGATGTATTTGCAAACATGCATAAGATTCGATATCAGCTTTGCGGTTAGAATGTTAGACAAATATCAAAGTAATCTGGGTATAGACCATTAGAAACTTACAAAGAAAGTCTTAAGATATCTTTAAGGAACAAATGACTATATGCTCATATATAGAAGATCAAATTCATTAGAAGTAATTGGGTATTCAGTTTCAGATTTTATTAGATACGTTGATGATATAAAGTCAACGTTTGTTTTTTTTTTACTAGCATAAGGAACAATTTCATGAAAAAGTGCTAAAGAATCTATGATTGCTTTATCCACTATGAAAGCATAATTTGCAATTTTATTTGAGGCTACAATTCATACCTTATGATTGTGAAAATTTATTTTAAGGTTTGGAGTTGTTGACACCATTAGTAAGCTGCTAAAAATTTATTATGATAATTTTGTAACAGTTTTCTTCTCCAAGAATGACAAGTACTTTAGAGCTACTAAACATATGGAGTTGAAATATTTTATCATAAAAGAAGAAGTTTAGAAATAAAGCACGTGTATTAAACATATTAAGACAAATCTTATGATTGTAGATTCTTTAACTAGATGCCTTCCACCAAAGATATTTAAGGAACATGTTCAAACAATAGGACTTGGTTATATTGATGATTATTTTTTATAACTTTTTGACACTCTTGAGTTCAATATAATTTATGATTGGCAATTTTCTTATTTATTATGAATATGTACATGTAATTGTTGTTAAATAAAAAATAAAATTATCTATAAGACCTTAATGTATACCGTTATGATATTTATATATCTGTTATGTTATATGGCTTAATAAATTACTACTATTATGATATATGTAAGGAAATATGTGAGGTTGAAGTGTATGACCGTCATGACCCGCATTACGTGGTTTATTGTGTTGAGATAAATTATGAAGATATTAAGAGATTTATTTACGTGCGCCTAATGTTTACACTATTAAAATAAAGTTTGAAGTATCAAGCTAAGTGAGAGAACGTTAGAATACGGCCCGATTAATGGTCATATTCATATATATATATATATATATATATATAGGAATATTGATAGTGGAATAAATCTCAACCATTTATTCTAATCA
>JANVCQ010000005.1:25429619-25440933 GCA_025531925.1 Erythroxylum plowmanianum | reverse complement strand
TGATATGTAAATAAAGTTTTTCAGACTCTGTTACTTTAGAAATGAAATGATAGATTGAAGTAGTTCGGTTATGTATGCTCATTTTGACTTCCTCGTAATATGGTTGAGATGAAGAATTAAGTTTGTTTGATGTTTGATTGTCATGGGCACGTCTCCCTTATGGAATGATGCTTAATAAGGGTTGATGGAAATAACCCTATAGGATAATATGCTCAGGTTTCATGTTTCGCAAGAGTTGGATTCTGAAAACGATGCCCAACATAAGTAGCTAAGACTCAAGGTTGAAAAGAAGGAAGCAGGTTTATTGAGAGTGAAAGTACTTAAGGAAGGTAGAAAAGTGCCTTTGTCCATCAATGTAGAGATCTTTGAAGTAACTCTAGCTCTTCTTCTATTGAATTTTAGGAAATCTAATAGAGATACATTGAAATATCAAGAGACAATGAAAGAGGATAAGAGTGGAAGCAATTGGGAAGTATTTCACAACAGCTGCAGCTACAAAAAATGAAGGTTACCTGCACAAAATACTCATGACATTTTATGCTTGTGCAACATTTTATGTTTTATACGAGTATTATGTTCCAATTTGTTGTATTTGGTATGTTCTCGTTGATTATTTTTTCTAAAATCAATTTATGACATTTTGTGTCTACTTCGAGATTATATTATTTATTCGCTATATTGCATTTAATTACTATACAATGTAGTTTTGAAGTTTTGGTTTCTGCAAGATCTATTTATAAAGATAAGGTTTAAATTTCATACTAATGATATTTATAAAAGTTCATAAAAATCTTCAAATAAATAAACTCTAAGCTTCTAGACTTAGTTAAATAGTATTAAAATGAGATGGTCAATCAAATCTCTAAATTCTTTAATTATATTATATTAAAAATTCTTTAGAAAGTAATGTTTTAAAAACTAGATATAATACGTTAAAGTTTAAAAAGTTTAATCGGTATTAGACTGTTCAGGAGATGGAGATCACTATATAGTACCAATGAGAGTCAACAAAATTGATTTTCTAACATTTGACAGTACTGGGTAAGAAGTTGGGGTTATCAATGTGTTCATAAAATATGAAATAAAATTAAAGAATTTGAAATATAATTAAAAGATAATGGTTTTATTCATTAAATAATTCAATGTTAAAATGAAAAAGATTGTTAAATACAAATTTATTTATTTATTTTATAAGCACTTAACAATTTATGAGAATTAATTGCTTAATTAATAAACTAATCGATTTTTATTAATAAAAATTATTAAAATAAAATTAAACTAAAAAAATAGGTAACTTAAAATTTTTATGATTAAATTAACAGAATTGATTGAATGTTCTAATATTCATACAAAATCTAAAATGGGAATTTTTCTTCTTCTTCTTGCTCCTCACATACTCAGCTTTTTTCACCCTGTGTCTCGTAGTAGTAATTGACTCAGTTGAGTATTCGCTTACCAACGGTGACCGGAATACACGGTTTCAAATGTTTGTACAACGATTCCAATGCTCTTCCAAAACCCTTACAAGAATCCCCATATCTCAATTCCTCTACCTCTCTCGCATCACTAACCACTCACTCTCTCATGATCCATATGACCCTCCATTTACTCCCCTCTCCAAACCCACAAAAACCACCCATAAGCCTCTCGACAAAAACAAGAACTCTATTGTCACGGTAACAAGGTCTACTCAACAAGAATTAGGAGTTAGCAGGAAACCACCGTTGAACTCTGACCTCCCTTTTCACTTCAGATACACGTATTCGGAGTCCAATCCAGCGGTCGATCCAATTGGGTACCGTGAGCCGAAACGGTTCTCTCCGTTCGGGCCGGGTCGGCTCGACAGAAAATGGACGGGCACAGCTGCTCTGGCTCCGCAGGAGGTAGATGAGGAGAAGGTAAGAGTGGAGAGGAATCGGATTCTTGGTGATCCACTTACAGATTGTGAAGTGGAGGAGCTTGTGGAACGATATCGGCATAGCGATTGTTCAAGACAAATCAATCTGGGTAAGTTGTTTCTAAAATGAACTTAGTGCAGCTATCTAACTAATAAAGATTGCAGCTTTTCTGTTTGTTTATGGCGAAGCTTTTCTGTTTGTTTATGGAGAAAGGTTGCATATTTTTCTTGTTGTTTACAGTAAAGATTGCTCTGTGGTTAAGCAGAGGTATCAGTATGAAGAAACAGCCTTTTAAGGACTCTTGTCATAGGCTGACTTTGTTTATCATTTATTCTGTTACACTATTTTGATTGTGGTTGGCAAAAAATTTGGCTTCAGTGATACTTTCATATTATGCTAGGGAAGGGAGGAGTGACTCACAACATGTTAGATGATATTCATAATCATTGGAAACGAGCTGAAGCGGTGAGGATCAAGTGCATGGGAGTGCCAACTCTTGATATGGACAACGTCTGCTTCCACCTTGAGGTTGGTACTAAACTTATTGTTCCGGAGTTTACTGTTGCTGTGAAGTGTTTTAAGGATGATATCATCTGATATGATTATAGTTGTTCCGGTAGGACAAATCTGGTGGCAAGGTTATATATCGGCACAAAAATGTACTTCTTTTATATAGAGGTCGGAACTATGATCCCAAGAACCGTCCTGTCATTCCTCTGATGCTGTGGAAGCCTTATGCCCCAATTTTTCCAAAGCTCGTAAAGAACATAGCTGACGGGCTGACATTTGAAGAAACCAAAGAAATGAGGGACAGAGGACTGAAATCTCTTCCCTTGATGACACTTAGTAAGTGAATACTTGAGGCTTGATTGGCAAGTTTTTGGTATTCCATTGTGAAATTGGAAGGCTGTTGAAAAATGAACTCAAATCCATGGTGTTGGTTGTGGATGTTCAGCCAGGAATGGTGTTTACGTGAATGTAGTGGAGAGAGTAAGGGAAGCCTTCAAGACTGAAGAGGTTCTCAGACTTGACTGCAGCTATGTGGGCACCAGCGACTGCAAAAGGATTGGTGTAAAGCTAAGGGTACTCCTCTCACAAATTTAGTTTATGATTGCGTGTGTTTTGTGAGGAATTAACAAATTTCATGAATGGCTTATGATAACTTCCCCTTCTCCACAACGGCAGGATCTGGTACCCTGTGTTCCAATTCTATTTAAAGATGAGCAGATTATAATTTGGAGAGGCAAGATAGAAGAAGAAGAGACCTTGTCTACTTCGTGAATGGCTTATGAGTTCAACAAGACCCATTCCTGCTTCGCTAGTTTGCCTTGGTGACTGCGTTGAGTTCATCCGGGAAGCTGATGGTCAGAATGTATATTATTTAATGGGTGGAATCTCAATGCATCATGTTGTGATTGATTTTAGCATATGGTCATGGTCTTGAATGGTATGTAATTAAATGAATCCAAGTTATTAACAACAAAGGGTGAATGACAGTGGCTGCAGCTAAAGGTTCATGGCTATCAACCCATTAAGCAGCATTGCCCCTGCCCCTGGACCCTTGGTCTTAATCAAAGCGCATCAAGATACAAAGAGAAGTTTGTCTAGACATTTTTACTAAATGGGTTACCATTAAATGAACCAAGCAAAACCTAGAGCCACCTGCTTGTTAAATCGATCTTAAATGTTGATGACATGTGAATGAGGTTATGTTCTTTCTGTGCCTTTTCCTTTTACACTAATTGGATGCCAACAGACCTAAAAAACTTTATTCACTCTACATTTTTTCACATTTCACACCTCGTGCTTATCTTTGGTCTCCTTTTCAGGAAACTAGGACGAATACCTCACAAAAGCTCTCCCTTCTCTCAACCAAAATCCATCCACCACCGGTTCTGATTATGTAATATTGTCTTCTATTGGTTTTGCTTATTTGCTCCGTTATGATTCTGCAACATATATTAATTAGACTACAGGTTCCTAAGATAGCGTTGATAATGTTAGGATTTGCGTTTACTGTTGCGTAGACAAACAATATAGTCATTAGTAATCTATCGTTGACTTGAAAATTTGAGTCAAACTTTATAGGTTGATTATTGACCCCGCTTTTTTTTTCTAAGAATTTTGATCGTTCTTTCAGCTTTGGTCGGTTATGTTTTTCTTTACAAAGCTTGGGTTTACTTCTAGGGTTAGGGTTTATAATTCTTTAAAAGAAAACTCCTTAATAAAATTAGGTATAAGTCTCAGGTTTAAAAAAAAAACCTTAACGTAAACCTAAAGTTTTTGATGTACATGAACAATGTATATATTTTATTTAGTGTTTTGTTTGATTATAATACTAAATTACTTTATTTTATTCATTTTAAATATCTTTCAAGTAATTGTACAAGTTGAAATCTAAGATGTCATAGGTAGACTAAAACATATTTAACTGCAGAAACTTTGATTTTTTAGACTTTTAAAAAATCACTCATTAAGAATATTTTTCTCTCCAAAAGATAGGATTAGGTATTGGGAGGCTTCTCTAACCTTTTAAGATGTGAATTCTAAGTTATTTTTCACTAGATAGTAAAGATTAAAATGCTATCTTAGTAGATCATGTTGTTGGCAAAAATTTAGAGTTCATCTAGACTTATTTATGTCATGATTTTTTCTATTTTTGCCTTTTAATTTTGTTATTTTGAATATACTTTATGGCTAAACATTTTTTAAATAAGGAAAAATTTTGTAGTTATTTTTTGTGAATTGATTTATTTTAATTTATAATTTGAGATATTTTTTATGTAATTTATTTTTTATTGGTTTTAATGCTAATTTATTTATGTTAACATTTAAATTTAATCTTAATTCACTTGTAGATATCTCGAGAGAGTTTGCTTCTTAGTGGACCGTGGCTTAGGTAGAAAGGGCGGTTAGAAAGAGTTCTCGAAAAAGACTTGTGTGATCTTCTAAGTATTAGAATGAAGCATTTTGAGAGATTTTACTAAGCATAATGCATTTAAAGGAGTGTTCGTAATGGTAAACAATACGAGCTACCTAACTAAAGCAAAGATGACTATAACTCCAGAGACTGCAATTTTAGTTGCTAGAAAGTCCTTTCAATCTAGAGAATATATTCAATTTACATTAATTAAATCGTATAGTTTAAATTACTATTAGACAAAGTATTCATTTAAACATAACATTTGATTGAATTTTCTTTCGATTAATTGTCTTATCATTTATTTCCTTGGCTAATGTTTAAGTTTAGATTTAGATTTAGTTTTAGTTTTATTTCTATTTTTATTTTTATTTTTATTTTTATTTTGTTATTAAAACCCCATAAAAATTATCCCTTTATATAAAGCAGATGATTGATATTCTAGTGGGTGAAATGTTGGAGGTAATCTTTGAGTAAATATAGAACATGACTATGAATAACTAATACAAGGAAGTGACCAGAGTAAGAAGCAACAAAATAGTTGAAATTTAAAGTATAAATATTATAACTACATTAGCGGCCTAAATAGAAGTAATAGCAAAGAAATTTAATAACCTAAGCTCACCATGTATGACAACTTATGCTATAAGTTATAAATTCTATAGGGGCGAACATCAAAACATGAAATGCCTAGTTAGAATCCTATGGTTGAATTAGTGGAGCAGGCAAATTTTTTAAGAAATTTTTAGTGGCAAAGCAATGTGTATAATATAAACATAATTTAGGATTAAGAAACTGTTTAGGTTTCTCTTAAAAGAAACAAGAGTAAGGACCACCTCAATTAATGTTTTCATAAGTACATCAAAGGGAGAAATAGTAAGATCTAAAAGTGACATTGAGAGAAGTTATGATAGGAATATCTTCTTTGATGTAAAATTATGAGGCCCAAATAAACATTGGAAATTTCAAATAGGCCAATTAGCAAACGTAGTCAATAAAGGGCATCAAGAAAACCACCAAATGAAGTTGTTTCTAACTCTAAGGGCCTGTTTGGTTGAGGGTTTAGGGATGGAAGGGGATGAGACGTAACATACTTCTATCGTTATAGAATGGAATGGAATGAGATAGAAGCGGAGGATTTCATATTATGTTCCATTCCATCCTAAATAGTAAAAATAAGAAATCTTCGATTTGAGAGGTTTATGATGGAATGTAAAATAATAAATACATATTACCTAATATACTCTCAATAATTCTTCTTACCAGTTATTTCTTCTAACCCTACCCAAACTCATTTATGACTGCACATAAGCTTGTTATTTACAGACTTCTCTTTCTGTTCTTCGTGTTCTATCACTTCTCATTCTTCTCGTGTTGTTTATTGGCAGGGAAGCAGAAGAAGAGCTGGAAGACTTGGTCACCGATGGGTCTTCCTCTTTGTCGAAACCTTCTTTTTATCCTATTTTTGTTCATTGTCGACTTTTTTTGAACAATATATGTCCATTGCTTTTATTATTAGATGTGTTTTCTTTTGGGTGAGGAGATTGTACTCTGTTTTGGTTCACTTTACATATGGTTCACATATATGGGTTTACCCATTATTCACTTTACACCGAAGTGAACATTATCTGTTATGGGTTGAGCTAATAAAAATATCGATTATTTAGTTTGAAAGGCACAAACATATACGTCAATGTTGTTGTATACTCTTGCGATCCACTCATTTTACCATATATGACTCATTTTATATATTGTGTTGTCTAAATTTGGGATATTTTTCAATCGTCGTTGTCTTATTTGTCTTTGTTTTCCTATTACTTTGCTTGAAATTTCAGTGGGTAACGATTCAGATGAAGCATCCCTTTTACGTTGCTTCTTATTACTTTTATAACACCATATATAAATGGAAATATCTATGTTATATTTGTTATATTTTGATTTTCACAATCTAAAAACTACTCCTAATTTTATTTTTTATACATAATCGGTGAAGGTAATCAAATGAATAATCAAAAAGGGGAAAAATTTATTCGTATACATCAATTAGCGCTTGTTCACATTACTTGTCTTGTGATCTATTGGTGGGTGTTACCTAAGAGACCTGTGAACGACAAACTTCAAATGCTTACACCATCAGAGACATTGCAATCAAAGGAGAGTATCATGCGAAGAATTTTATTTCATTCCAATGGGAGAAATATAATTAGAATGCAGCCTAAACCATTTGGCGAATTATGTGATTTATTAACTGAAAAAGATGTGCTTCGACCCATCGTACATACAACTGTTGAAGAACAAGTAACAAAGTTTCTATACATATTAGGGCATAACATTAAATCAAGAGATTGCATTCTTTTGGTGTCAATCTGGGGAAACTGTAAGCCGTCATTTTCATAGCATTTTGAAAGCAATTATACAACTAGAGGATATGTTTATAAGACAACCTGACGTATTAGAAACTCCATCAAAAATATTGAACAATAGTAGATTCTACCCATTTTTTAAGGTAATTTTCTTTTCTTAACTTAGTATAATTATATTAAACACACATAATATTTGAGAATAATATACTTCAATGTCAGGATTGTGTTGGTCAATTAATTGTACACATATCCATGTGAAAATACCAGCTTGAGATGCTGCTATATTTTGTGAGAGAAAGGATTATCCAATACAAAATATGTTGTGTGCTTTTTCTTTTAATATAAAGTTCACGTATGTATTGGTTGGGTGGGAAGGAACAACATCCAATTCACGAATTATGAAAAGTGCACTAACCAGGTAGAGCTCACTTAAAATTTCCCAAGGTAAAAATAGGACTTAAAGTTTATTAACTAATAAATGTCATAAATAACATTTTGACATAGTTTTATTCATGAGAGGAAAATACTATCTTGTTGATGCTAGATTCATGTTGAGAAGTGGACTTATTACACCGTATAGAGAGGAAAAATATCACTTGAAATAATATTCAAGGAATCCTCCATGAAATGCTCGTGAATTATTCAATCATCGACATTCATCATTATGTAACATTATCGAAAGGGCATTTGGTGCGTTGAAAAAGTGGTTCCCGATTATAGCATCCACCACAGAACCATCATAAGGCATTCAAACTCAAAAAAAATTATTATGGCTTGTGTCATTATGCACAATTTCTTGATTGATGCAGATCCAGATGATCTATTTATTAATGAAGAGTACGATGGAGGGGAAAATGCTAACCAAAATGGGTATGAAAATTACAACGAAGATGATGCACACAGTGGAGAAATTATATGAGATAACATGGTTGCTCATATGTGGGCTGATTATACTTTAGGATAGATATTGCCACATCACAATTAATTTATGTTTTCCATGATTTTATATTTCTTTAAAAATATGTATCCGCTACTTGTATCTAAATATGACGTTATTTATTAGTGATGTTAATGTTTTCACATCTAATTGTGTCTTTGTAATGCTTGTTCATTATTCTGGCCTTTAATATTATTTAGAAAATTTTAAATTTGAAACTTCAATATTATGTATGTTTTTGATATAAGTTAAATTTGTAACATACAAAATGCCACATCGAAGAGATTCTTGCTTTTGAAATCAAGCTATGGATGATGCTTTGGTTGACACATACTTGTACCAGCATCGACAAGGCAATCGAGTTGGTGAGACTTTCACTATACACGCA
This sequence comes from Erythroxylum plowmanianum, assembly GCA_025531925.1. Taxonomy (NCBI): domain Eukaryota; kingdom Viridiplantae; phylum Streptophyta; class Magnoliopsida; order Malpighiales; family Erythroxylaceae; genus Erythroxylum; species Erythroxylum plowmanianum. Next base: position 25,432,427 of record JANVCQ010000005.1, on the reverse strand, counting down.
CTTGATACAATTAAAGCTGAACTAAAGGAAATTTTTCCAGATAAAGAATCGATAAGGAAAAAATAAAAATCGGAACAAGATTATTAAGAACAAGTGGAGTAAGTGTTTTGATTTATTTTCAAATGGTGGTAGTGGATTTGCATGGAGTCCGTTAACAAATATGTGGACTGCTGAGCTAGAAGTGTGGGAGACCTTGATCCAGGTGAACTTGTTTATTATTTTGTTGGAAGAAAATATGATATATGCTGTGATTTGGTTGATTCATTAATAAGTTTTTTTGTAACAGGCTAAACCAGAAGCTGCTGAGAGGAGACAAAAGCCTTTTCATAACTATGAGAAGATGGTGGAGATTTATGGACGTGATAGAGCAACTGGTGAGCATATTGAAACAGCACAAGAGATAAGAAGGTGCATCATTTATGTCGATAGTGGGTTTTCCAACACCATCGATGAAAATGATGACATTTGGACTCACAATGACTTAAGTTTTGAAGACAATGTAACAATAGATGGTGATCGCACTGAATCTCCAATGGGAATGCTAGCTCATTCACAAAATGCAAACCCAGGAATATCACGGAAAAGGAAAAACAGGGTAGATGATGGTGAAGATATAATCAAAGATGGCTTTCAGACAGTTGCAGAAGCTATTGTAAAATCTACTTCACTATTAGTTAAACCACTTCCCATTTCAGAAGAACTTTATAATCATTTAGTAGAGTTGGGACTGGAACGATCAAAACTATATGAAAGTTATTTTTTATTTTTTCGTAGGCCTGATGAAGTTAGGGCATTACTTGGGCACCAATAAATATTCAGAAGAACATGTTGGATTTTATGGTGTCTTCCTAATAGAAGACAGGTGTAGTATATGTTGATGACTTGGTATTAGGTCATTTTCCCTCTACTCAATGTGTACATTTTGTCAGATATTTTTGTGTATTTTGTTGATGAATTTATCACAAAGTCATGTAATTGAGGGAACTATGAGAAATTTACTTAATGAAAGGTGTTTCTGGTTATTTTGCTTCTCTTTTACAACAATCTAGTAATTGCATTTCCTTAGGAAATTACTTACAACAATTGAATGTTTTATCTCTGTCACGATCATGCTTGTGCATGATAGTGCAACTCTCGCTTTTTTCTCTCTGTCATGATCGTACACAAGCACGATCATGCAACTCCCACTGTTCCCTCTTTGTCAGGATCACCTGATGACTATAAAGGGCAACCGAACAAACTTATCAGAAACATCTCCGATTCTAGCCAATGACAATACTTTCAAATGTTCCAGCTTCTTTAGTGCTGGCAATATAGTCGGGGCATCAATCCTTGGGCAATCATCAAAGTGTTAATGCTAGCATACGTAAGAAGAAAGCATCAACACAAGTTTATAGATTGTAAAGTAGGGGCAGAAGAGATAAGTGATTGAAGCCCAACATCTGAAAATTAGGAACTAACGTACTGAGAACAAGAAAGTTAAAAGGTGAATGACTAGCATTAGTGGCTAGTCACGAGGGTGACTAATTAAATCACCCCCATGACACTAATTTAGTCATGGTCACCCTTGTGACTAGCCACGGGTCACTAATTAAGTCACCCCGTGATAAGTGTCACAAGGTGAGTTAATTAGTCACACCCGTGACTAGCATTTAACTTATTAAATGCTAGTCATGCATGTTGGTGCATAACTAGAGTTGGAGCAATAAGATTGATGAAATGTAGTTAGCAGATAAAATGAAGCTTCCTAGCATGTTTTGAAAAATGATGGTTGAAGAGTTTGGAGTTTTAAAGAAGTATCGTATGGTTCTTCATGATATGTAAGATGAAACATGCATCACGTTAGTTAATAGTTAAGTGTTTATAATATGAGGATATATATTTGTTGAAACATAAGTGAGGGTTTTGGGTATGCTTCATATCTTGCTTTTGCATATTTTATTATCAATATTTCATAAGATGTTGTTGAAGTGATTTTTTGAGTTAGAAAGATCATTCAAAATGTGTATAAAAGAGTGCAAAATTTTTTTATGAAAGGTGATATATGTATGCTCTGTTTTCACTATATTTGCGTTAATATCGTTGGATGTTTTAGAAATGGACTAAAATGAGTTTAGATTTAAAAAAGTGTAAGGTGATGTCGTGATATGGGGAAAATTAAAATGAGAAGTTAGAGATAAAATGAAGGTGTTGAGGAAGAAGAAAAATATAGAAAATGTGAGGAATGTGTGTTGAATATACGTAAATGAATAGTTTGGTTTTTTTTGTTGTGATTAATCATATATTTAAATGAGTTGAGTTGAACGGGAGTTGAAATGAAAAGAAAATAATAGACATAAGTTAGAAATGTTAGATTTAGCAAAAAAGAGGAAGAAAAGACGAAAATCTACAATTTCATATGAACTTGTAGAATATCGTTTGCACGATTGTGCAAACAATCGTGATAGAAGAACCCTTTGTGAAGTTGCATGATCATGATCAAGAAGAGAAATTAGGAATTGCACAATCATACTTGACTTGTGCACGATCGTGACAACAAAGAGTTATCTGAAAAAGCACGATCGTGACAAAGAGATTGCGTCTCGCAGTGCACGATCGTGCAATTCCTAATTTGTTTTTAATTATTTGTATATATTTATATATAAATAAAATATAAATAAATTATTTTTAAATATAAATCACATATAATAAAACAAAATAAAATTTAATATAATAAATTAAAATATATTAAATAATTAATAATAAATTGTATATAATTAATTATAAAATAATAAAATCTTTATTAAAATCTTTATTACTTTAAAATAG
>JANVCQ010000005.1:25398626-25420683 GCA_025531925.1 Erythroxylum plowmanianum | reverse complement strand
TGGTATGGTTATTACCCGATAAAGAAACTTCCCGATTCAAAATCGACAAACAATAAGTAGCAACCTCCTTCCCAACCACATGCCAATATTTCTGATAAAAAATAGCCGGAAAGCCATCATACCCCGATGCTTTTAAGGCATCCATATCTCGAACAGCTTCCCAAATTTCCTCCACTGTGTATAATTTCATCAGATCCAAATTCATCTCCAGCGGGAGCTTGTTACGAACCCCCTCCATAACCCTGCTAGTATCAGATTGCCCTTGAGACGTATATAATCCCTGAAAATATTCAGCTGCCACATTCGCAACCGAATTAATATCAGCTTGCCACTGTCCACATGAATTTTGGATGCCAGAAACTCGATTACGTCGTTTTCGTTGAGAAGCATACTTATGATAAAAGGGTGTATTTCGATCCCCTTCCAATTTCCATTGCACATGAGCCCTCTGCTCCCAATATATTTCTTGTCTATCAATCTCCATATTTAATTCCAACCGATGCTGAATGGATTCCAAAAGCACATCATCCGAAACAGGCAAACTATCCAATCGTTCCAATTCAGCTTCAAGCATCTCTTTCCGAGCCTTTTTAACATTATTCATACGAACATGCCACTGTTGAAGCCCAGCCCCTAACTTCTCCAACTTCTGAGGGATCGATCCCTGTAAGTTAGCCCATAATTGTTTTATTTCAAGCTCACACGACTCCTCAGTAATCCATGACGCTTCAAATCGAAATTGACGAGAACCACCATCCACCCCATTATCAGAACACTTGTTAGCCACGGTATTCATCAGCAACGGACGGTGATCAGAATGGTAAAATTGAAGATGGCTTACCGCACTATCCGGAAAAACATCCCACCAATCATTCGTAGCTATCATACGATCAAGTCGTTCTCTAATATTATTATAAGCGAACTTTCCTCTCTCCCAAGTGTACCACGAACCCGAATAACCCAAATCTTCGAGCTCACAATTCTGAAGTGCTTCTCTAAAATTTATCATCTGTTGTTCATTTCGAAGACGACCCCCACGTTTCTCATTTGTCCACAAAATTTCATTGAAATCGCCAATCACCATCCAAGGAATCGGATTATTATGCTTACTTCGAATTTGACTCAAAAGCTGCCAAGAAGCTTGCCTTCTAATCTCAACCGGGTTACCATAGAATCCCGTAAGGTACCAACGATTACCAGAATCCTTTTCTTCAACCATAACATCAACATGCCAAATCGATGATGAAACCAAATCAATCACCACATCATCCCGCCAAAACATACTCAACCCCCCTTTTGTTTGAATCGAATTTTCTTCCAATCCATTATAATAACCATACGACTTTCGGATAAAAGAGGAGTTAGCAGTGATAGAGATACGGGTGAACCAACTAAAGAATAGATGACTATAATCGAGAGAGTGTAGTTTTAATTTTTGGACAATCATATTTATCTAGGGAATATATTGATTCTATATTAACTAAATTATAAAGTCAAAAGTACTATTAAGAGAAATACTCATAGCTTTTCATTAATTTTCTTATATTTTTTCCTTGCATATTATATAGGTTTAAATTTATGTTTACTTTATATTTCATTATTAAAATATATATAATCTATTTCTTTATTTATTATCCTTAGAATAGTCAATAATGTTAAACTTTCTAATCCACAATGCTTCTTCTTGGGTTTAACCCTATTTACCATTATATTGCTCATGAATGATAAGTGTAATCGCCTAATTTATGAGTTATAGATTTATATCTAGAAAAGAATTTGTAGCACTGACACATATTCACACAAATCATATGGAGCAACACCATTTTTATAAAAGAACTAAGGTTTGGATATAAATCACTAAGAACTAAATTTAAGCCTTAAGCCTAATAATCGATTGCATGTATATTTTTCCTATAAATGCCTTTATGAATTTATTTGGGCCATTAGGGGTCTAGACGATGACATAGATAGCAAAAATACCATAATAAATATAATAAATTAGTTGCTAAAAGATGAATTGTGCAAAACCTAACTCAAAGACCTAATTTTGTTCCTTAAGGTTTTATTTATGATAAAATCATAAAAGAAAAAAACCTCATGTGTAGTTTAAGAAAATTTTGAAAAATCTTTAATCTTTAAAATTATCGAAAAAAACTCCTTCCTTTAGACTTTAGTCAAAAATAACAATTAAATACATATATTATAAGCGTCACACTTGTACTAATCAATTATAGTTTACATTATGACCTAACCCAGCTCTTAAAATTGAATTAAACTAATTAAAATTTGACTCAAACTAATAATTTATTATAATTATTTTAAATTATTAATTTACATAAAATTTAATTGGTTTAGATCATATTTAGGAGCTTAATTGGATTACCATATTGCGACATTTGATTAATATATATCTAATGTTCATATTGTATACAGTTTGTCGTTATTTTTTTAACTGAAGTCTAAGAGAAAGGGTTTTTCTAAAAATTTAAAAATAGTAAGGAGTTTTTTCAAAAAAATTAAATATTTGGGGGGGTTTTTTCTAATGTTTCTTGAATTAGATGGGGAGGATTATGTCTTTTACCCTTTTATGTACTTTATAGGCCCAAGTTCAAAAGTAATACTTATGATAAGCATGGGGCTTTAGGTTAGTTTAAATTTACCCAAGTAACATCAATTAGATCATTTTATTTTACCCAACACACTTAACCTAAATAAAGCCAGCTGAGATCGGTTGCAAGTTGTAGGTATTTTAGCATGTTAAGTACATTTTGGCTTAGTTAGTTTAAAAATGAACATTTTTGTCGTGTCAATTCAATCCAAATAAACTTATTTTGACTAAATTTTAACAAACCTCTTTGAGTACAAAATTAATCCCATTTTTGTTTTAATATAGCTTCTTTTATTTTTTATATTGATCAAAATCATTTACCGCTTCTTTAAAGATTATTACCTTTGGGAAAAGGCATAAATTATGATTCCTCTTATAATATAGTTATTGTTGATGTTAAGACTAGAATTAAATATATACCTAATCTCCTATAATGAATTCTTCTATTTCTATTCTTCTCTTATCAATTTGTTGTTTCATTCTCTCTCAATGAGTGTTTGCTCTACTACCAAAAATATGTAATCACCAATAAGGCATATAAATGGGAGGGGTAACCATATAGTATTCATAATGGAATTTAATCAATGGCAACATGATAAGTGATATTATACAACCACTCTATTAAATGTATCATTTCTACCCATTTTTTAGAACAATTCCTAATATGTAACATTGAATAAGTCCTTAAAATTTTGTTTACAACGTCAATTTATCTATTAGATTAAAGGCGATATAATGTGGACATTTGTAAGCTCACATCTTAAAGTATGAAAGATTCTCTTACAAAAGAAAAACTTAGGGATACAGGTTTTTGTTACTCATTATGACTTATGATATCCCATGAAGTCTAAAGCTATTGTTTATTAAAAATTGAGCCACCTCTAGTACAAAATAAGTATTTTTAAGTGCTACAAAATACAAATACTTACTCAATTGGTCCATAACAATAAGCATCACCAAAATTTCCCTAGAGCTAAGCAAATCTTTTATAAAAATCATGTTTATTTCTATCTAACACCCCTACGCAATGGTCAAGGATTCAATAATCCAGGATAAGTCGCTAGATTCTATTTGTCCCTTTGAGAAAGAATTCACCTTTTTAAATAATTTTATCATTAGTCAAACCTTTCCAGTATAACAAATTTTATAGCATTTCAGCAATGTAAATAATATCAAAACGCTCTCCTTAAGCTCTATCATGCCCTTTACTTATGAATTTTTTAAACGTATGGTTGAAACTAATAAACAATTTTTCTTTTCATGTTAAACAAGTCATCTTTCCACTCATTAAGTGTTAAAATATAACAATACACCCTCATCCTTAATCTTATTAATGAGATCTACAGTGGTGAATCTCTAGCCTAACTCTCCTTGAATTCATCTAATAATAAGTTCTACACTTAATAAATAGTCAATATAAGGAGCTATGCATTAGTGAACCTAGAGAAAGATTCAATTACCACATTTTCCTTCCATTCCTGTAAGGTATTTCAAAATCATACCCAAAAAGTAACCAATTTTATGATCAGCCTTGACTACAAAATGTCTCTCATTAAAGTAATTACGCCAATATTTGATGGATTTAATAAAGGTTACTTCATCTCATAAGTAGATAACCCCAAGTGTCTAGGTGTAAATACTTTACTAAAAGAAATAATATAGGATGTTAGTTGTATTGAAGCATATTTACAATGCCCAGTCCACTAGCATCAAATTTTATTACGAATATTTGTGAGAAGTTTTGTATGGCTAAGACAAGGACTGGCATAACTCTTTCTTTAAGCTTATAAAATGCTTGTTGCAATTCATTATTCTAAAACCAAATTAAATAAGGTATTCTTTTTTTTTTTTTGTAAATTTAGTCAAAAATGTTAGCCATGTTATCATAATGCTTTACGAATCTTTTATAATAACTACTAATACCAAGAAAACCACTTAATTGTGTAAGAGAATTAGGAGTTTTTCCAATTTTTATTGCCTTTACCTTCCTAGGATTAGTGGATACTCCTTATTTAGAGACTGAATTTCCTAAGTAAGCAACTTGTGTTGCACCAAAAATACATTTACTTCCCTTCACTTATAATTAATTATCCTCCAATATCTTTATAAAACTTATTAAGGTGTTTTAGGTGATGTTAAAAGATGCATTATATATAACAATAAAATAAAATAACAGATCTGATTCATTAGATATGACTTGAAAAATCTTATTCATGAAATTAAAAACATTTTAGGGAGCATTGATAAATCTAAAAGAATGATAAAGAAAAATCATAATGCCCCTTATGAGTCTTGAAGGCAATCCTGCGAACATCTTTCAGTTGAACTCTATTTTGATGATACAAATGTCAAGTCAAGTTTAAAATACAAACTACGACTATAGAGCTTATTAAGAAACTCTTAATTAAGGGAATATGGAATTTTTCCTCACAGTGTGCTAGTTAAGTTCTCTGTAGTCTAACACATTCACACGATATTATCTTTCTTCTTAAATAACACCACCAAGGGAAGCGTGTGGAGTAATATTATGTTGAATAAACCTTGTTTCGTCAATTCCTACATTGTAATCTCAACAACATCCTTATATACTCCAAAATATAAGTGCTTGTTAGAAATAAATTTACTAAACTAGCCCGACTATGAAGATCTCAAGTGGAATATTACTTATGTTTATGAATTTTCTCATTATATTGGTTGTATCATTAATCTTTAGAGTTAAGATTACCAAAGTGGAATTCCTATGTTCCATTGTAATTCTTTGACTAAAGTAAACTTAAATTTGAAAACATTTTTTTAAAATATTAATTATAAATTGATTACTAATTAACAAGAATGAGCATAATTGGATTTAAATATAGTAAATACTAATTCCATAATCTATGTTCAACTTAAATATTAGATGAGAAAATGATTAAATTATACATTATAATCATGCAGAAAATAGATTAAGTCAAACCACTTTGATATTTCTAATGTTTGAGTAGTCATGACATTATCGCTAGATATCAATCTTGATCTAAGATTATAAATTACTTACTTAGAGAATTAAAGATAAATTAAAAAGGTTTCAATTTTTCTTATTTTAATTATGAATTAGAATTATAATTTATAATCATTGTCAATATATTAGAAACTTAATGGGTCACACATAAAGAGCAGTTGAAAAATCAATTTAAAATAATTTGGATTTAATTTTAAAAAACTTTAAAATTCAAATATGAGATATTTGATCTCATTATAATTAAATTATAATTATAACTAAAGTTAGAGATTAATTATAATTACAATTTTAATTTTAACTAAAAAGAAACCTTAGATCATTTTTTATAAATAGGAAAATATATCAAAGAGCTAACACTCTTTTTTTTCCTCTCAAATATTTTTCTTTTCTTTACTTTATGAATATTATTAGAAGCTAAACATATGAATAATTTTTAGAAGATTTTAAATTGAATATGCTTTAACCCTCTTATTTATGATTAATGTTTTCTAAATTATTCAATTAAAGAGATCCAATCAGAGAATTATAAAAATTATTTGTTTGCCATACTCACAATTTGATCACAATCAATTTTCTAATAGTAGTATTAGAGCCTTCTTTAATTGTTTAACTTAGTTAAAGTTACTTGATCGATATTGATTTGATAAGTTTTAAGGTTTAAAAACATTATTTTATAGATTTGTCTAAGGCTTAATTAAAAGGGTTTATAAAAACTCAATCATGCCTTTGAAAAACAATGGCTTTATGTGTGTTTCTACTTTTATACTTTCATTGAATCACATTCCCTCCTTTTAATTTTCTGAAAAATTGTGTGAATATGGTCTTTATTATTTGTGTTTCATATAAACTTATTACATGCTCCTGATGTTTATGGAAAACATCTTACACGTGTTCCTTTATTTTAAAATTTATGAAAACGCTACTGAACCTAAAAAGCCAAATTTTTGTATAATTCATTCCTTTTATCACATGATATTCCAATTAAACATATATTATAGAATTAGTGCCTACTCTATTTAAGTTCAATCATATTAGTTTCCATTATTAATAATTGATTATATTAATAATATTTGAAAACTATTTTTAAAGTATCATTTCACCTTATCTAAGAATTTCTCAAATTAATACTAATTTAGAATAACAGAACATTTTCCCTTATTAATTTAGGATGATGAATCCTATATTGATCACTTAAGTACTTTCATATAGTTCATACTATATCCAATGACTAGAAATTGAGTTACCCATATCCAAGACATGTCATAAGTAGAATCAACACATAACGATTCTTATATAAGATAATTTAAAAATCTCAAGTTAAAAGATCACTTATTTAATTATCACAATTAGAATTTTTTATAGACATTTAAGTAATATTCCAAATGGAATTCTTATATAGGGTCAATTTAGTGAACTTATTATATAACAAGCACTCACATATTTGTGAAAGTATCTCCATAATTTAGTCTATGATATTAACTACTTTTTTGAGAAACTATAAAGGATATGTAGTCTGTTTTAGTTGCACATTTTAGAGTTACCTTAATGACTAAGTGAGATTACTTATTATCAAGTTTAACTCATGATCATACCATATAATAGAAAAGCACATGAGATATATGTGAAATATGTTAAGTAAGTTGTTGGATGTTAGTCATGAGTTATTATATGAGTAGCAAGCGCAAACTGTGATCCATTCACTACCTCAGAGTTAAAAGCATATGAAGATGCATCTAACTCGCAATAAGAGCATCAAGACAATGGAAGATGGTATTAATCATCTCATACTAGAAGAAGAACATCTTGAAGCCTCCAAAATGACCTTTAAGGTATATATAGTTGGTCTTAGCACACATTAAGCTAGGGACAAAAAGAATAAGCATCATGGTGGGCCCAAATAGAAAAAAGGTAAGAATAATATCCACTATACTAGGGATTCCAAGAAGGCGAAGTGGAAAACATGGAAAATGAAAACCTCCTCTAAAAAAGTAAAATACGAAAAGAGGTGCTTTGATTATGGTAATAAAAGTCACTTTTCTTACGTTTGTATCAAGCTTTAAAATGCGTAATATTATTGTATAGACATTTATTTTGTGAATATCTCTTATTTTGTTTTCTAACTGACTCACATCTTGTATGGATTGTAGACTTAAAAACAACCAAACATATAGCAAAAGATAAAGATGCCTTTATAAAATTCTGAAAAGTCCCACATGGAACATGATAGATCATATAGGAGACAACTCAAGAGTTATTATGCAAGGGATTGGAACATGCGAACTAGACATATGTGGTGATCAATCCATAATCCTACATGAAGTGTTGTTTACTTCGAAGATTCATCAAAATCTTATTTCAATGTTAATATCGATTAACTTTGGTTTTTATGTAAATTTCCACAATGGTGGCATGAATTTATGTCTTAAAACCATTTATTATTGTCATGGATTTAGGTTAGATAGTTTTATTATCTAAGATATTGCTCATTCAAATAATAACATAAGTATTCCTTATGTACATCCTCGAGTAATTTTAATGACGATGTAATTTTATAACATGTTATGCTATATCACATTGGTCAATGTTGAATAAGTCGATTAGTTAAAGAAGGCCTCTTAAGATATTTACATAAAGTAGATTTACCTATTTATGAACATTACCTAGCTAGTAAAATGGAAAAAAAGCCATTTAAAAAAGAACACAAGCTTCCCATCCATTGCAGTTAATTATTATGATATATATAGTCCAATGAATGTAAAGATGTTATATAACTATATATATTTCATTAACTTTATAAATGAATATCCTTAGTATAGTCATGTCTATTTGTTTTTTCATATATCAGAAACATTGAATTATTTTATAAATATATAAATTTGGTAGAGAATCAATTAGATCAAGAAATAAAAGCAATAAGAACTGATTAAGGATAAGAATGCTTATTTGGTATGTTCAAAATGTGATGTGATGAAAAAGGAATAAAAAAAATAACTAACTATTCCTCAAACTCCACAACAGAATAGCATTAGAGAAAGATGGAATATAGTGTTACTAAAAATGATCAAGTCTATAGTGGCATAAGCAAATTTACCAATCACCTATTGAGGTGATGCTTGCTCAAAACCACTTATATACTTAATTGAGTTCCCTCAAAACTAGTTATGGACATTTAATATAAGTTATAGATAGGTAGAAAATCTAATATGAAAAACATATGACCATACAAGTGTGGTTCTACATTTATGATCTCTCATATAAATATGGAAAACTAGGTCCATGAGGAAAGTAAAGTATCTTTATTAAATATTCTAAAAAATTAAAATGATTTGTGTTTATAGATGAATAAGGTATTGAAGGAGTAACTGAATTTGAATTACGAGATATCACATTTTTAGAAAATAACTTTTTAAAATGCATTGAAATATGAAAAGACTTATTTTTACATTAGACTCTTGATTAGAATGATTCTATCATGAGGAATTATGAAGAGGGAATTTATCTAAGAGGGAGCAGTATAGGATTGAAGTATTAACCTAAGGTCCATTATGGATATAACCTACTGTATTTGATCCAAGTAAGAGTAATCACGACATGCATGAATTTTATTCTCATCAACCTCTTTATGTACAAGTAATCGTGGAATAATTTCTCGGTATCATTTTAAGATAAAAGGATAAATTCACATGATTATCCAATAAGAAGAGGATAATATAAGGAATATATATAAGGCTCTTACTAGTCATGCCAAAGCAGAATGGATGAAATAAATCAAAGAAGAAATGGCTTCTTTAAGCTCAATTTAAGTACAAGATTTGGTTAACCTCCATAATGAGCATAAAGCTATTAGAAATAAATGGATTCTGAAAATAAACAAAAAAAATGATGGAAGTATCAAAAGATATAGGGTATATTTTGCGCAAAAGGGTGTACATAATAAGAGGGAATTGATTATATTCAAACATATTCATTTGTTGTGCAATTTGCTTCAATTCATCTAATTTGGCTATAGTAGCCAGTTTAAATCTTGAATTACATAAAAATAGATGTAAATACTGCTTTTTCTAAATGAAGAATTAGAAGAAGAAATCTATATAGAAAAACCTATAGTTTTTATTAAAAACGGAAGGTTTGTTATTTATTAAAATAATTTATGATGAGCAGTTCTCAAAATAGTAGTACATTCCTTTTTATAACATAATGATTTCATATTATTGATGAAGACCATTGTGTATATATTAAGAGATCTAAAGATGAAATTTTGATTTTATCTTTACATATCATTAACATTTTGATTGCTTATAATGATTATGAGTTTATTAAGCAAATCAAAAATTGATTGGCATCCAAATTTGAGATGAAAGTCATAAGTGAAACTGCATATATTCTTGGGGCAAAGATTTCAATGGATCCTTTAAAAAAATTTATCATTTTCTCAAGCGACCTATATTTAAAAGATTCTAAAACGATTTTGTATGCAAGATTGCAAACAAATTTATAATCATATTGCTAAAGGTGAAGGCCTCAATAAGAAATATGTCCATCAACATCGTAAAAAAGGGAATAAATGAAGTATTTCAATGTAGTTAGAAGTCTCATATATGTCATAACAATGTCAATTATTTGTCACATTGTTAGAATGGTGAGCAGTTATCAATCAAATATAGGACATGGACAATGGAAAGTATTAAATAGCATATTGAGGTATTGTGTAATCAAGGTAACTACCTACATATACAGAGGTATATAGATACAGATGGGAAAGGAGAATTAGATAAAAGAAAACCTACCTATAGATTTGTTTTCTTACTTTGCAACAGTAAGAAACAAACTTGTATTGCATTATCCACAGTAGAAGATGAATTTATAGTATTTTCAATAGTAGTACAAGAAGTTATATGATTAGATGATTCTTAATTAATTTGGGAGTCATTAAAAGCCAGACTAATCCAATAATAATCACCTGTGATATTCAAGTAATAATCACTTATGTGAAAGATCCTAAATTTTATTATAAAACCAAGCATATACATATAGGTACAATTATATAAAAGATATAGTTGCTCGTGGTAAAGTTAGATTAAAGGATATATCTACACGAGATATGGTGGCAAACACAATGACAAAACTAATTTCCCAAGATACATATATTAGGAATATGAAGTCACTAGGATTATATAGATATTGAAATATAATTGATAAACAATTTCTATGTATGTCCATTCCTTGTATTGTCATATCTAAATGCAAATATATGTTGACAATATTTATTAAGTGATAAGCATTGCATAGTACTTATTCTGAAATATATTTACATTATATGGCATGTTTTACATATAAATTAAAGAATACATTAGATGGATAAAAGATTGGCTCTCTCATATGGGTAATTGCCTCTAGTGTTTGTGATGACTAGAGTTAGGCAAATAAAGTTTTATTATCAAGGTGATAATTGAAAACAAGAGTAAGAAACTTAAACTACAAATATCTTCTTAGACGATAATTCAAAAGGAAATTTATTTGGAGTGATCAAATGGTCACTATATCTATCATAAGTTGATAGATGAGAATTTAGAAAGATGAATTTAAGAATAAACTAGTGAAAGGTAAAAGATTGTGTATGTTTGAACCAATATCTATATGATATTACAATAGTGAAAGACATGCGCTCTAAATGAAAAGGAGTTAATGTCGTAATACACGACTCTTACCATGTGCATAAAAATGATTGTGAGAAGGGATCAAAATAAGTCATAAGTTCTCAACCTACATTGTGTGAGACCCTAAAAGTTAATATATCCTTATGACTCTTATCTAATTCCTAGGAATTAAATTTAAAAGAATGTTATCATAAGATCATGTGTAATATAATCTTTTAGGACAATTCTAATAAAACAAACTAAATTCAATTTGAAAGAAAGTCATTTTTTTAGTGACTCATAAAATGTGTATTTAAGGATGACCCCTATCTCTTAGTTAGAAAATTAAATAAAATTGGAACACAATAAAATAAATGATATCAAAGGAGGTTAAAATACAATGGCCGCATTTGGTGAATGGCTTATCAGCCAAAATTTAACTGATTGATCATTTTAGCTTATTAACTATGTTAAACAGCTACATATTGTGTTTGATAATTCAGTTGATTGAATTGACTGATTGAACCCAATCAGCTGATTTTCAAAAAGCTCAAGAGAATTGGTTCTTTGCCTTCAGCTGATCAAAAATGATGAAATACCCACAAACATCGACAAAGAAAGTTTTGGGTAAATTTTTCTCTCTTTTTTCTTTAAACGTCTTCTCTCTTCACGAACTTTCGTTTTAATCACGATCTTCTACCAGCGTTTGATCTTCTACTCTTTCGTTCTGATCATGATTGTGTCGTCAAAAAAGAATACCCACAAACTTAAGAGGGTGTTGGTTCCTAAGACGATAAGCGATTAATGCCCATCATTAAATGTTATAGATGACGATGAAGCTTCCAGAAAGAGGTGGTATGAGATGCCATTGAAGGCCCCATCATGTTGAGCTTCATGAGATGGAGTTAGTTGCTACAGTTTCGATTGCAGCGTGGCGACTGGAAGAGCACGAGGTAGTGGTAGTTTAGAGGTTACGCAGAGAAGAGGAAACGTGGGAAGCAATTTGTGAGAGATGTGAATAGTAACTTAAGACCAAAAACTTCCAATTTTATTTGTCAAATCAAGATACTGTACGTTGATAGTGTAGGCAATTGTTTTGTTAAGGTTTTGATATTTTTAAAGACTTAATTTCAATTAAACGAGTTTCATTGAAATTAAGTAATTTTCAATTCCTAATAAATTTTAAAAAGTATTTTTAATTATTTCAAAATTATTTTTCAGGTTAATTTTATTAGGAATATTTTAAAAGTTAATTTAATTTTTTTAATTTAATCATACCCTTATACTTTTTTTAAAATCATGTCTTTATAAGTCATTTTACACATAAACAACTAATAATAAACAGCTAATTTTACCAAACACAAAATGACACACGGCTAATGCAATCCGCTGATCAAATCAGCTGATATAATCAACTATTAACTAACAGCTGATAAAATCAACCAACAACTAATTGCCAAACAAGGTCCATATAGACCTAAAATATATCATATTAAATCCACTTATTATATATTTCTAATAAATATATGACAATAACTTCTCGTTGTATCTAGTTAGTGATAGGATAACATCTATAAAATTTCAGTCGACTAAACCCACGATGCGTGGATAGAAAATAATAGTTATAGGCTATTGTCAGATATTTGTGTTCCAACTACTAAAGGTTGATTGTAATTTTGAATTAAACTATATAGATATCAAATTAAATTTGAAACTAATAAATTATCATAAAACATTTTAGATTGGATAAGTGACCACAAAATTTACTCTACACATAACATTAAGTCATTAACAAATGATGCATATCAGATCTTAGACTTTGCGTTTAAATTTCTTACACCTATCGCAGGTTGTTTCATACCATATTTACACAAGGCAGGAGATGCAGCCGTGCTAATGCCCTAAGAGAATCTTCCGTCGCTCGTCTCTTTTGTCAGCAATGCATCCTGAACTGATCAACGAGGTTATCCAGGTTTCATCAGATCTAACAGGTTCATCATCATCATTCCTGTGCCAGCTCCAATATGCATGAGTCGAATTAACAATTTTGAGCTCCCCATGGCCAAAACTTGCTTCGCGGAAAGCTGACCACTCTGGCTGTGGCTCTTTGTATCTACGGACACGCACATCACAGAGTTAGCCTTACAGAATAAAATATCAACCAACGAAAGATCAGGCCTTTATCTCACCCTGAATTAACCACTATCTACTTTTTCTCCTTTTTGGTCCTCATACTTGCATTCCTGCCCAATCAATGGTGCAGGACTTTATGCAAAAACAAGAATAATATGGGACAATATTGCGCTTTTCACTGAGCAAGGTGGCCTGGTGCTTTATATATTCTTTAAAATTTTACAAAGAGAATTAACCATCCAAAACATACAACTACCTAAGACATTCAAAAGTTGATAACTAAGCAGTAGTTTAAACAATGAAACCATATAAATCTACCATCAACTTGATTGCCGGTAATCTTGAATTCTCAATAGTGTCAGGTGAGAAAAATGATAAGATAGTCAATTTCTACCACAAACATGAAATACTCAAGTTACGTGCAAATTGTGAATGCTCCAAGAAATGGGACATACTTGCGAGCTAAACCTTCTCTATTTCCCCCATCACCAATGGTTATATGAACCGCACCACAAGGATCACTTCTTCCATTATTCACACGTAGCTGTCAAAAAACCAGCAGATAATAGTAGCCACTTTCTATTATATGAAAAGGAAAAGGAAAGTAAGATGGCCGCATACTGTTCGTTCATAAGCATGCACATGGCCAGCAAGTACTATATCAGCACTGGCAGCATAAAGTAGTGGCTCCATGGCTGCCATCATCCCATCCCCTTCACATTTATGGGCCTCATTACTATTATACCATGGTACATGGAATAGAACAATAAGCCAAGGAGTCTTCTTCCGGTCCACCTCTGCAAGATTTGCCTGCAGATCAAGAGTCAAATCGAGATCCATCATTTGAACAAATGAATTGAGGTCAGAGAACAGTGAATTCTATCCTCTCATAGCTCTGTTTAGCTAAGAATTGACCAGGAAAAAGGAAAAAAAAAAAAGAAAAAAAATGTCCAGAGCCTAATCTGACATAATATATCTAGCTAGAAATAGAGTATAGAGGTCTAGATAACCACATACGTCATTATGTGATCTTCAGTTAACGATATAGTTTAATAGGGGACACAGATCAAATGTTCTTATTTTAGAGATACAACCAAAGGAATTAAGATAATTATCTAGTTGCCAGCACTTCTGCTTTTACACGATATATCTTCAGAACAGTACACAAAAATAATAGACCCCAAAGCAATCAAACATTCCTTATTTCACTCTAACATGAAACATGATTTAACATCCGTTTAGGAATCAATTCAACTCAGCATCAATAAACAAGTGGCAAGTTCCCACATGGAGGAAAAGGTCAGAATTCAAAAACAGAGAATCTCCCTAACCTTGAGCCAGTTATATTGATTCGAGAACTCATCATAATCTGTATACGAACCAAGCATGATAATATGAGCTCCTGCAACTTCAAAAGAATAGTAAAGATTTGAATTTGATCCACTTTCCTCAAATGGCATCTTCCATCTAGAATTATAGGATTCAAACCCACGCTTGAACAATGGTATACTTTCTTTTTCATGATTTCCTTCGGTTACCATCCACGGCCTTGCACTGGCTAGAGGCTGAACCAAATTGCCAAACGTGTCCCATCGATGCTGAATGTAATCAGCATAAGAAAGGTCCCCAGGAAGTAGATGAACATCATATTTACATTTGTCAATGTGGTTTAGGGTTGATTCAGTCCAGCCAGTCTGCCCCAAATCTCCAGCCACAGCAAAAGTAATGGGCAAATGAGTTGGTGGTGTCTTCAGCTGGAACTCAGGTCCTTGTCCTCCACATTGGTAGAAGTAAACTGTGTTAGGTTTTAGTGGCCCAATCACGGTATGGTGTATTTTTCCAGAGCTGTAGAGTAGATAATTATAGGACGTGCTCTCTCCTAAAGATGTTGCACTGTATTTCCCTGGAGAAGTTCCATAGTCAACTATGGAGGGAGCAGATTTACCTTCAGTGATCCATGAGACTCGCATGTGCTTGTCTCCAGCCAAGGAGATGTGAACCTGCAGTGAGTGGCCAAGCACAATAGAAGTGAAGGCTATCAGAACCAACCATGAAGGACCATAAGATGAGAACCATCGTATTGATAAGTAATAAAACGAAAGTTGGTTATTACAATTTGCGTTTGGCAAAAACTGCTAGAAGTCTAGCAGAATTTTTTCTCAACTCGTCAAATTAAATTACCCACATCTCATATCCATCACCATGTCCTAGGACCCAAAAAGTTACACTCTTCTATCGCAATAAAAAGGGAAAAGGACAACAAAAACAAACAAACAAACATCCAAGTTGATTCTCAATGAACAAAAAAAAAAATCAAAACCATGAATGATTGTCTACTTTCCTCTAAGACAATGAAAATTAAGAAAGGTTATGATCACCAGATACTCTGCAACATTCATTTTCAATTATCACTTGAATAAGTGAACCTAGGGAACTTTGTTTTTTTCTGTTTCGTTGCTCTCTTTTGCAGAATTGTTACGAGACAAAACAATCAAGCAGCCGCATAGTTACAGGAAAAAAAAGCAGGACCCATATCCGATCATGACAAGATCAAAAAGTTGAACACAAAAAAATGAACAAAAAAATAGATTTTATAACGGAAAACAAACAAAGAAAATGGGGTTTTCACCTGCTGAGGATGGGAAGAGGGCTTTGGGCTCCATGGGAAACGGAGAGTTTTGCGAGGTGGGGGTCTCACATAATCACCTGTGACAGTTGCAAAAGAGATTAAAAGCACAAACGTTGAGCTTGTCACGAACAATTTTGAGTCCATCAAAAGTTGAATCCTGGAGGTTAGATTGCAACAACTGAGTGAGAAGACACAGGATTTCTTGTTTCTGTCTCGTCTTAAAGAGCTAACCTTTTGAATCCTGTAGGTTTGTAGACAGCAACAACTGACTGAAAAACCAGAGTGAAGACACAGGATTTCTTGCTTCCGTCTCTTCTTAAAGAGCCAACATTCCACCCAAAATGTCAAGAATGGGACAAATGGGAAATTCGGACAAGAGAATATTTATCTTGTTTTTACTCATTTTCGGTTTGTAATTTACTGTGGATATCATTAAACTGAAAATAGTAATACTAATTTCTCAATTAAACACACGTAGCGTATAATTACACGTTTTTGTCGAGACAAAAAAAAAAAACACAAAAAATTTATGCATTGCAGTAACTAATTACTAACTCAACCTATTTTTGCTGTGACTCTGTTATAAAAATATAAATTTTTTGTTCTTTCTAAAATTAAGAGACAAAATTTCTTGTTCCCTAGATAAAAATTAAAAATAAAATACATAAGTAACTTCCAGAAATACCCCTCCTTCACATAAGTTATTATTATTATTATTATTATTATTATTAAATATTCTTATAAATTTTATACTTATTATTAAATTTATCAATTATTATTATTATTATTATTATTATTATTATTATTATAAATTTTGTATTTATTATTATTCTTATTATTCTTATTATTATTATTATTCACAAAAACATAAATTTTGTACTTATTATTATTATTATTTGCTATTATTATTATTATTATTAATTATTAATTATTATAAATTTTGTACTTATTATTATTATTATTATACAAAAATTAATTTTCTTATTATTATTTTTATTATCATTATTATACATAATTAATTTTCTTATTATTATTATGATTATTAAATTCTTTATTGTTATTAATTTTCTTCCACTTCTTCTATTAATATTATTATTATTATTATACAAAATTAATTTTTTATTGTTATTATTATTATTATTATTATTATTATTTGTTAACTTTTTTACTAATACAAATCATTCGTTTTAATAATCAATGAACTACATATTTTCAATCATATTATATTACATGAATACTTTACTCATTGACACTGTTTTTTATATTCTGTCAAATGCAACCAAACACATTTCTGTTCTCAAGATGAATACAATTTTATTTATTTTGTCCATCACAATTAAACACCTTCATGTCTCTAATTTTTATTCTACTCTATCCTCAAATTTTTGTTTAGTTCCATCTCATCATAAAAATCACAATATCCATATGCAGCGATAAAAAACAATTTCCTAATGCGCTGAAAAGTAAGACCATTTTTCTTGCAGCTGATCACATTTTTAGCCAAATAAAAATAAAACCACGTGATTAAAGAATTTAAATATACTAAACCAGAGTGAAGAGTCAACTCAATTCCAATCACGGTGGTATTATAAGGATTTTTTGTACTAATAACTCAGATATTCACTTGATAAACTTGTTTCTTCCTCACATCTACACATTCCGACCATTATTAATTTATTTATATGCCCATAATTAGAGTTTATCTAACTCTCAATTCTAAATATAAGCTGACAGCAACAAGTTGGAAGATTGCAGAATAGAAATTTCTTCTTTAACTTAAAAACTTATATCTTTTCTAACCATACTTATTCCTTTAATTAACAGTGTATGTAGTTTTTCCTTCTCTAATTAAATGGTATGCAATTAAACACACAACACAATAAAAAGACTCACTTCATATAGTTCGAGCGGCCGACAGTTATTGGAGATAACCTTTTGTTTTCAAAAGAAGTAAGGAGTGATTAAGCTTGTACATTACCAAGAACTTAAATTACACGGCATGAGACCTTCTTTTTGGTGTTTAATAAACACCAACATTGCACAACTTTGGCAAAACCATGGCAGCATATTTTGGCAAGAAGTTGATGCAATAAAGCTGTCCAGAAAATTGTAAAGTCACTAAAAAGCTACAAAGTGTACAAGCTGTCCATTTCAGCAAAATACAACTACATTCAAAAATAGAATGATCGTAGCAGCTGAAAATTTGGGTTCAGGACAAGCTAAAGACCATTTCAGCTTCTGGTCGTGACAATTACAAAATGCCAGTTAAAAAATGATGGTTACTTTCGATTATATTGGTTATGTCGGCTAAGTTAAATGTAAGTTGTTTGTCCTAATTTGAATGTTTGAATGAGTTATAATGTTTCAAGTATATGTAGATTTGAAATAATGATAAGTTTAGCATGAAAAAGCATGTTGGTTGGTGAAAAAATTGCTAGAACTTATCCCAAACTACTGTGTATATGTGTGTATCGTAGGCTGGAAAATGTGTGGATTTTGCCTCTTTTTAGACTTCATTTCGTGTAACCTTTGTTATGAGACATCAATAAGCACTTTTTACACATATATGATCTAATTCCTTGTTATTTACTACCCAAAAATATCATAAAATTGAATGTACAAAACATGTTCGATGAAATGTCTCAAATAGTAAAGTGAGACTTGTACATGTTCAATTGTCCAGATTTGGTTGTATTCATATGTGTGAAGTTTCAGACCTTATTCTAACACTTTTAACCTTTCAAAGAGAGTTTTCTAAGTATCCAACGAGTGGAGTTAACACTTATTTGACGAAATGCTTGAACGGAGTGCTTAGAAGATGTTTGATAAATTGATTGAGTGAAGTGCACTTAAGTTGTTTGGTGGGATTTCGCTAAGGACTTAAACTTACGACACGAGTGATTTAAAACCATCTTTTCAATCTTAAAACACCGCTATGATAGTTGATATTACCGCAAAAATTTCAAGGGAATGCAAAGAGATAACTGGTGGGCTAAAACATGGAACAATTACGGGAAATGATGGCTCGATTAGAGCAAATTCTTGGACCAGTTTTTATTGTGGCTACTCAATTGGGTTCAATAACTGAGGCATTGAAATATATCCATAAACGACTGGATGACATTTCAAGACAGTCAAATAGGAGAGTGTTGGTGATGGAAGATGCATTGGCAGTTCTTTGAACCAATGTTGTCCAACACAACAGAAGGAGTTGAACAAGGCTTAAAGCTCAGGACCAAATAATTTTTATGGTGCTCGAGATGCTAAAATGTTGGAGAACTTTCTATAGGATATAAAGTAATATTTATTATACAAAGGGTGCCGAAAAGTGACAAAATGATGCTAGCTAGTATGTACTTGATTGGTGATGCCAAGTTATGGTGGTATGTAAAGATAGATGATGATCTAAATGTAGGTTGTCCACGAATTGACACATGGGATGTGCTAGTATAAGAACTAAAAGACCAGTTCTTGCCTTATAACACCTCCTAGATAGCGAGGGAAGCCTTGAGAAAGTTTCAGTATGACGAAACAATTTGGGAATATTCGCAATATGTCATAAGAAAACAAGCTATTCAACTTCCTACTGGGACTTCAATCTTAAGCACAAATTGAACTAAAAAGATAGGGTGTTCAAGATCTCCAAGTTTCATTGCTGCTATTGATTGGTTGGTAGATTCACAGCCAAATAAAGACAAGAAAAAAGATTCCAGTGCTCATCAGAATGGCAAAGATGTTGGAGAAAATTTTGTTAGGAAAATAAGAAAAGTAAAAAATTGCAAACCTCTCAAACTTCTACTCAACTAAAGGTTACTTGCTTTATATGCACTAAACCACATTATGTAAGGGAGTGTCCAAGGAAGACGAATTTGAATGCATTGTTAGCTGAGGAGGAGGAAAATAATGAAATAGTGATTTTCGATCCTTCAGTGGTAGAAAAGGCAACTAGAAGTGCATTTCTAGGACCTTTGATGAGTCAATATGATGGCCACAGACCGAAGGAAGTCGAGAGATGCTCATATAAACTTATTTCAGTGGTGATAAGGGACTACAAACAAACTTATAGTCCCATCTTTGATTGGTCCATTGGTAGCAAGGAGTGTCTATTGAAACTTAAAATTTGGTAACAAGGGCTACCATCACAAAATCTTGACAAAATTGCATGCACAGGTGTATCATTTTGGTACACATTTACCTAACATATTTTGTTAGACTTTTGTAGGGCAAAAGGTGATGGAATGGCCAACTTTGGGTGCAAGTAGCCAAAGACAAATATATTGGACAAATTCAATACACTGGTTGTCGACTAGGACGTCGGATTTCTTTTAGTGGGGGACGTTTGTGAGACCTTCTTTTGGTGTTTGATAAACAACAACATTATACAACTTTGGCAACATGATGGTGGCTTAAGAATTTGATGCAACAAAATTGTTCAGAAAATTACCAAGTCATTAAAAATTTGGAAAGTGTGTAACTTGTACATTTCGGCAAAATACAGATACATTTGGAAATAGAATGATCGTGACATCGTAGTAGTTGGAAATTCGGGTTCAAGACAAGCTAAAGACCACTTCAACTTCTAGTTATGACAGTTACAAAATGGCAGTTATGGAATGGTGGTTACTTTCGGTTATGTCGGTTTTTTATTTATCCTAATCTGAATGTTTGAATGGGCCATAATGTTTTAAACATCTATAGATTCAAAATTAGGATAAGTTTAGCATGAAAAGGTATGTTTTTTGGTGAAAAAAAATTGCTAGAACTTATCCAAAACTATTGCTTGTGTGTGTGTGCGTGTGAAGTGTGGATTTTGCCTCTTTTCAAACCTTATTTCATGTAACCTTTGTTATGAGACATCAATAAACATTTTTCACACATATATGATATGATTTCTTGTTATTTACTGCCCAAAAATACCATAAAATCGAACGTACAAAACATGTTTTTGTACGTTCGATGAAATGTCTCAAACAGTAAAGTGACTTATACATGATCTATTGTCCAGATTCGGTTGTATTCGTGTATGTGGAGTTCCTAACCTTATTCTAACACTTTTAACCTTTTAAAGAGAGTTTTCTAAGCATATAATGAGTAGAGATTCAAGGACGTAACACTTGTTTGACGAAATGCTTCAAAGGAATGCCTAGAAGGTGTTTGATAAGTTGATTAATTGAAATGTGGTTGAGCTGATTGGTGGAATTTCGCTAAGAAGTAAGAGCTTAATTGAGAGATTAAGTTGCGACACGATGGATTTAAAGTCATCTTTCAAATCTTAAAATACCCCTGTGACACACTGCATGTCTTGAGTGCACTTGTTCAACTCATTTAATTAAATAAATTAAATCTAAAAATTAAAAGATTTATGCTTTAAGATTTAACTCACAAATAAATTAAATTTAAAAACTAAATTTGAAATTTTTTAAAATCTAATTTGAATTATATAAAATATTAAAATTTTTAATAAACCCAATATTTATATTTATTTATTTTGTTTAATTGTGTTATAAATTATGATTATTACATATAAACTTATATTTTATTTATAATAACTTTATAAATTTATTTTTTATTTGATAAATAATTCATTAATTTATTTACATTTTGTATAAATAAAATTAAAAAATATAGATTTACAATTCAAAATGGATTTTGAAAAAGAAGCTCATTTCATAAATAAGTTCGGCTATGAAATCTAAATTTTTAAAATTCTTGATTTAGAGCTTAATCAAACTCCCAACCAATATACATGTAAGAAATACATTCACATACTTCTTCCCTCTTTCATGCATACTTTAATTATTCTCATTTCATATGCTCCAAAATAGGTTTAAGTATTTATTATTATTTTATATACCTTTTTAACTTTATTGTGAACATTATCAAATTCAATTGTCATGAAGTCTTTAAGCTTTTCGTGTAAGAGTAGAGCATTAGTCTCCATCCAAGTATCTGTAAATCTATTATCGAATCGAGAGATTTCGACATACCTGTATCCATGATCTCGTGTTCGTTTCGTTAGAGAATTCGTTAAACACTTTATTTCCTCTCGT